>JANPWX010000096.1:10248325-10442791 GCA_024734555.1 Trochalopteron elliotii | reverse complement strand
CATGAGGCTTCAGACCTGATGTACGTGATTCTGTGGTACAGAAGATGGCAATAAGTAAGTGAACAGGAGGAAGAAGATAACAAATATACTGCTGTCTTGCTGGTCCCACTGTGTGCCAGGTAGTCTGAGTTACCTTTTATTACCTGTGGATATGCATGTGTATGTGTACATAGGAACATATGGCTAGTATCTCTTCAATTTCCTCTTCCCTTTCCATCCTCTTTCTCCTCGGCTTCCACACAGCATCCGTTTCACAGTAGCCCTCCCAAACCAGAGTTTTGACTGTTTAAGCCTAGAAGATGACACAGAGATTGCACTTAGTTTCCAGATCTTTGTTTTCCTTCATACCTCAGTTTAAGTCCTCAATACTAAGTGTTGTTTCTGGGAGTTTCTTTTCCTCCTAAATCACTATGTGACCTTAACATCTTGGTTCCTTACTTTCTTTAGCATTTTTGTAGTACTTTGCCTGGTTTGATTTTTGTATTTTTCTAAGAATACGTTTTTTCCATTGACAGTAAAACAGTGTTCTGTGCTGACTTGCTTGACATTGTTTTATGTGTTGGCCTTTTTTGTTGCTTTTCTCTTTGTCTTTTTGTGAGTTTTAGTCCCCTTTTTTATGTTGTTACCTTAGCGTCAAGATGGATTTCTAATCTGCAGTCTTTTCAGCTTGGTTTTAAAACTTTAAATAGTTTTAAATAGTATCTTTTTAAAGTATGAACTTTTGTACTCTACTGTAAATGCACAGAAACCAGAATTATCCCTTAAAGTTCTTCTCTTTGTGCCCAGTGGTTGCATGCTGGAGATGCAAACATAAAGAATCTTTCTGCTTTCATACTCTTTTGAGCCTGGAATTGGCATCTGCATTGTATGATTTATGTCATATATCTAGAACTCAAAATTTGAAACTACTCTTGTGGTTATTTTTTACAGAAGTGACAAGTTACATTAAAGGAAAAGAATGCCAAAAAATAAAGTTGGTCTTCCCTGTATTTCTGTTCTGGAAGGGCTCTGTCCCGTCAATGTGCTGACATAGAGGTGAGAGGGGAGATACCTTAGAGATGTTTTGTCCATTTACTGTTTAATTTAAATTTTAATTTAAAGTTGACATGTGTGTTCAGAAGTCCAGCCAGTACAATATCATGTGCAATCACAAAGCAAAATGAAATGCTGTGACTTTACAACATTTCTTAGCCAAGTTTTGTTCTAGAAATTTTAACCACTTTTGGTCCAGCTTGCTCTTTTATATTAGAAAAAAAACACAACAGGGTGAAACCTAAATCAAGAGGAAATGTAAAGGTTCTTGAACCTCTCTTAGTATTTAAACCAACATAATATTACCAAAAAGAAAAAGAAATGCTAGATGCTTATTGAGCGAGTGAAATACTTGTGGAAACATGTAGAAGTAGAGATCCTGTTGCTGTCGCTGCTTTTCACTCTGTCAGAACGATATGGTTGCTCTCGAGGTCTGTGTATGGGAACTGCCCCGCTGTGTTACAGCTCTGGGGCCTGGCTGTGTGCAGGTGTGTCTGTGCAGGGAAGGGATGTGGGCCAGAGATACCAATGGGTGCTGTGATACTCCTCTGTTTCTCTTCTGTTGATGTGTTACAGACAAACTCAGAAGAAAGAGCAGTACAGCCAGCAGTGGGGCTTCCCCCAGTACTTCCTGTTCAACTGCTGTCAGTTGCTTGTGGCTGCTGATTTTTTTTACTGGATGGCCTAATGTTGCCTGCCCTGGGCATTTTCCTCCTGCAGGATGCCTCAGGGAGGCTCGAGCAAAGAGGCACACTTTGAGCATAGCAGCACGCGTGCATTTGCCAGAACTTACGTTCTTCAGTCAGTTCTTCCAGTGCTCCCATGACTTGGGGCAAGGTCTGGGTCCTGGATATGCTTCACAACAGTCTCTGTTGCCATGTCCTGACAGGAGCCCCGGATTGTGAATGAGGAGGTTGTGGTTTTTATTCTTGCTCTGCCCCTTGCTGCTTTGGGAGGTGGCCCCTCTTTTGAGCAAGTGTCTCCTGTCTGTTCCCCACCTGGAAGAAAGGAGAAGTGGAAGGCAATGATGATTTCATTCCACTCAAGTGCAGTGTCTTCCAGTCCCTGCTCTTGTCACTGTTGGTTATGGCTGGACATCATTATTCCTGATGTCAAGAGAAGACCTGCAGGTGGATAGGTAGTTGATACAAGCAAAATAAGTGATTAGTAGAGGATGATAGTAGTGGAGAGAGGCTATGAAGGCAGGAGATACATTCTTTTAATTAGGAAAATCTGATTTTGAGTCTTCTCCAAGTCTCATTTCTCTCTCTTCCAAGAAAAAAAAAAAGGTGCTGGAATTATTTAGGTGTTAAGAAAACAGCAAAACGTAAGCTCTTTTTATTTCAGAGCAAAGGAATAGAAACAATGAATGAGCTAGCTCAGGTACTAGAAGCTATATAATCACATTAGTACGATGCTCTGCCCAGACTAATTAATCCTGCTGAACAGCAAGCTCTTGGTGTTGGTGGAGTACCATACTAATGCAGCTGTGCTGTTCTTGTACAAGGTAACTAGCTTGGAAGCTGTTACCATTATTGATCAGAGCTGTTTGGACATGTTTTCAGGATAAAAGCCTCCCTGGGAAACTGGAATCAGTGTCTGAAGAGCATGGTCATGCAGTGCTCCAAATACTTGCACAGTTCTCAGCTGTTGCAGTCATGTAGTACAAGTCCTGCAGAGGGGAGTTTGAGCACCAGTCCTTTGAGCTCAACAGGACAGTGGTTGCAAGTCAGCTGAACAGACTCTGTAGCTATCTTACCCATACTTCTGTAAAGAACTGAATTGAGGTGTCATTGGCAGTGTGAATTCTGAAGCTTCCTAAGTCCTCAGTTTTCATTGTCTATGGTGGCTTTTATGCAGTTTAGATGGAAGTCTCAGAAATGTTACAAGGATGTTCAGCAATATCTTGAGGAAAGAAAGCTTGTGAGCATGGAAATAAAGCACTAATCAGAGATCTAATATGTGCTTGACATGAAGTACTTGGACATAATCAGATCTCTTAATTAACAAGGAGTGATGGCAAAATTATGGGTGGTCACTCACTGCTGTATAAGGGCTGTTGGCCCCTTGTGTCCTCCTGCATTCTTCCACCAGTTGCTTTCCTACTGCCTGGTATCTGGTGCTGCTGCTCAGGAAGGTCCAGTGCCAGGCTGGATGGAGTTTTATTTCCTTACAAGGATGTTTGCATGACAAGGTGAGGTCACTAATACTTCTTGCTACTGAAAGAGGAGAAGTCTCTTCATAGCACTTTTGACTGCCTTTTCCCACAGTCTGCTTTCTGTGGCTTCCACTGCATCCCTCCATAAGCTGCTTCAGCTCAGTAGTCAGCTGAAAATTGTCAGAGAAAAAAAAATAGGATGGATTTCTGCTAAATTTTGTCAGGCTGGTGAGTCAAAGGCGTTAATGAAAGGGCTGACTTGGTGCTAGTTTTGGCTGTGGTGAGGGAATGGGTGGATGAAAGGTATGAAATGTCTTTGAGTGGCCGTGTCATAGCAGTTGGTATCTGATCTTCTTGCCTAAGTTCTCCATTAAAACCGAATCTCTGCAATGAGACTTTTATAGAGCAAAGGTTCTATCTACTGTAATCTTTAGCAGAATGAAGCATTTCCCTTCAGGAGGTTTACCTTCCAACCCCTCTTCTCATAACAGAAAAGGAGAAAGGAAATACAGAAGCAGGAATTACTGACGCCCCAGCTGCTGTAGATCAAAATTCAGGGTGCTTTTACTGAGAGGAAGGTTGTGAGGACCTTCATAGGAGAGGAAACAGTTAAAATGCAGCAGTTTGAGTATTGGGTGGTTTGGGTTTCTAACAGAAAAAGCCACATTCCCTGATGGTACATTTCTTTAAGAACGTGATTCAGTGAAAGGAAGACAGTTGAAATGTAATGAGTAAGCAATGTGGTGATTCCTGCCAACATGCTGATGATGCAATCAATGCGTTTTGAAAGAAGTTTTCTTGAAGTGTCTTAGGACCTAATACTGACATCTTATAGTTCTCATTAAGCTTGTTGAAGTTTAAAATTAATCTTTTTTCTCACCCAAAGATTTATTTACTTGTAATCTTCAATAGTTTTGTAATTGCTTTTTCTTTTTGAGTGTTTGATAGTGCTTTCCTTCCTGACAAATACTGTTTATTGTGATTCTTTTGTTTTTTAAATGGTTTTATAAAAGTCACTGAGGAGGTGAACAAAGTGCCTAAAGATGGGAATCACATATGGTAATGGTAAGCTGGAGGTGGCCGGGGTTGCCTTATGAGATCCAAAATGTCACAAAACGGTAAGATAAAGTGCTTGCTTAGGGTTAATGGCATTTCAGGATGCAGAGAAGCTTCAGCTATGTTACTGAGTATGATTCAGTGACTCTATGAAGCATAATCTTATATCTGGCAGAACCAATGGAGAGGCAGCTCAACTTGCCAGCCAGACATGAAGCTACCTCTGCTTTTGTTGGGTTTGTGGCCTGGTGGGGTAGGAAGCTGAAATGGTTTAGTGGAGTTCTGAGCACAGTGGATGCAGTGGACCCCCACTATGCCATGCAGTTGAAAGGAGAGGAAAGTGGAGGAGAATAGTCTGAGGTATCTTTATGCCCCCAAAATATGAAATAGGGTATATATTTGCCAAATTAATGTTCTTCCTGCTAAGACCCCTTAGGGTCTTTTTAAGGAAGGACATTGCTTCAGGTGAGTTGTTTCAGTGCTGCTTTGTTTGGGGTTGTTTTGGTTTTGTTTTTTTAATGAGAATCTCTTGGCCTGCCTTCAGTCAAATGATCTTGGATTTGAATTTTGGTCATGAGCTGAAGGGGTGTTTCACTGTGTGACTGTGTCTGATCGGAATAGGGTGTGTTCCCAATTGCTAGTTCATGTTTTTACAGACTTGCACCTGTTTTCTGTGTGCGAAGAAGAGTTATTAACTTTCCTGTCTTCAGACTTGGTCAGGTAAATTTATCAAAATTAACTGAATGTCCTTTATAACCAGATCCTCAGAATTGTGAGGAAAATGAAAAGGCTTTAAATGTTCGGTGAAAAACCTCTGGCTTTCACCAAAAAAAAAAAAAAAAAAACAAAACAAAAAAAACCCACGACAACAAAACAAAACAAAAGACCACAAAACCGAGCATGTGATTAATCCTTTATCTTTCTGTAAAGGCAAAATGTAAATTCCAGACACACAGGACTCTTTTCATGAGAACTGAATAAGTTGATGTAAAGATGTGAGGTAAAGCTTAAAATTGAATATCTCCTGTACTTCAGCAAAAGTTATATTCTCATGGTGGTGATTTTGTATTTAATGCTAGGATAGTAGCTATGGCAGCCAATTAATATAAAGAAATAGAGTAAATCATAATGTTAGTGAGTACGGTTGCTTAAGGCTGTAGTTCTGTGCTGCAGGCAGACTGAAGCAGAAAAAATTCACCTGTTTATTAAAATCTACTGTTAAGACGAAAAAATGTCTTATCTCATTTAGGGAGCAAGTAAGAGTGGTAGACAGCCAGGCTTTGATACCTTCTTTGAATGTTAATGAAAGCACAGGATTTATGGAAAAGAAGTCATGGAGAGACAGAAGACAGCTTTTCTTGTGGAAAATAATTCATGTCCTTGCAGAAGGACCTCTGTGACTGTTGGATGGACAGACCTTTTCTTAAAGTTGTCTGAAAGATACTGCTCTGAGGATTGCTGAGTGTGTTAACTTCCTCTTTGGTTAGATTGGGGTGGTTTTTTCCTAGCTTGGGGAGCCAGCATAAGAGGAAATTTCTGTGGTTTTCATGTTAAAGACAATATCTTGGTATTTCCTTTATTTACAAATAACAAATTTGTCTTCCTAACTCATTTGGCACAGTAAGAGTAATACTTCAGGAAAGTGGCTTTGATTCAGTGTTTGCTCTGTCTTAACAGTGCAGCACTTACTCTGGCAATAAATTGCCACCTGATGTGGTTCAGAGATGATGAGACACTCTGGTTGTGTTTTTGCTAACAAACTCGTGTATTCAGATGTCTGCATGTAAAGCATGTTTTAGGCATTCAGTTTTGAAGGATTTTGTGGTCTCTAAGTTTTTTATAGAACTGTCATTTTACAAGTGAGGAAAATAATTGGGGGGGAGGGGTGGGAGGGGAGGGACTGTAAATTAAGGAATATGGGCAGTGTACCAGATGCTCAATATACTGTTTCCTTTTGTGTGAAAAAATTTCTTTATCCACAGCAATTTTCAGTTGTTTGTTTTTTGTTTTCTGTGTGTTTGGTTTTTTTTTCACTGAGTTGCTTGGGCTTTTTAAAGCATGTGATACAAAGTGTGTGCACACTTCTGAGAGGCATCTTGTGTTTTTCTGTTTTCCATGACTCTTTTTTAATCGTGTCTGCAAGTCTGTTATGAAAACGTAATTGGTGAGTAATGAAGCGCCTCCTTCCCCGAAGCAGATTAAATGGAACCTTGTACAGCCCTGTGGTTGAGCCGCAGTTGTATCGCAGTGCTGCCTGCAGGGTCCAGAAGGCTTTGCTGTTGAGGGGAAGCAGTTGGGTTTTCTAGGGCTGAGAGCAGTCCATTGACTAGCACAGGGTTGCGCAGTATGCCAGGTTTCAGAGCAGAACTTGGATACCTGGTTCCTGTTTGGTCGTTCCCCACTAAACCAGGGGCTGTTACTCTGTCTGCGTGAAGGCTCTCTTCACTCCCACCTGTGCTGCAGGTCCCCAGCATGGGCATGTCAGTTCATTAGGGCCAGTTTAAACCTGAGTTTTGGAGTATGATTCATGATTGCACATGAGCAGCTTTGCTTTACCACTCAACAGCTGCTAAATGCATTGTTTTATTACAGGGGGAGGTTAAACCTGAGACTCCCTGGTTCCGTGTTTAGGTCACTAGCTTTGTAAGCTTTTGAAGCAACATGTGAGTGCTGTGCTCCAGTGCTGCTATGAAGGAAGGCACGTAGGGTAGTAAAACTCCTAGTTTGCCTTCCTTGCATCTTGAAATCTTCATTTTGAACTCTGTTGTAACCAAGAAAGGCTTGCATGAAATAATATGACAACTTGCTGTAACTCTCCATGGTAAGCTGGTAGGATTTTATAGCGGGTGCTCATGAAGGTACAGGTATTGCTCATTTTGATGCCTCTGATTTTAAAAGCTCTTCAGACAGATTGGATGAGCACATAACCTGCTGTTACATTCTTATAACTGTTAAAGTTGAACATTCAAAGTCCTTGTGGGAACACTGAGATATGCAGTCGCTTAGGCAAGGGTAACTACAAGTGTAAAATCTATTTTTATTTGTCTTCCTACTCCTTCTTGCAAGCTGTATGTACCTTGGTTTTAAGCTTGTTTAGGGATACAATAAGTGAGTGGACTCTGACTTTCATGAAACATGGGTCCTTTCTTTTAAAGGCAAATCTCTAATCAGGTAAGAAAATAGGTGAAAATCAGAAGAGATGGTAGGCAATACTGTGCAAAGGACTGAAATGATTTTGTGCAATGGATGAGCTGGTGACTGTGGAACATCTGGCTGTTATAAGACTGTATGCATCTCAAAAATACTTCTAGAAGAATCAGCTTCTTTCTCTGATACCGGGTAGAAAACAGAAGTTGCAGTTTTAATGGAAAAGTATGCAGTTTTGCAATTCTCACGTGAAGATATATAATGTTGGCATTTAGAGTAGAGGCAGTACTATGTATTTTTCATATGAATAAAGTAGAAAGAAAGAATTCTGGGAAGAAAGTATCAGACATTTTACATCATCTCACTTGTGTAGGGGTGATCATATTGCTTAGCAACATAAACCCACTTTTTCAATTATTTATTAAAAGTCAGTGTCTGCTTTTAAAACATTGCAATAAAATTACATTAGATCAGTGTGGCTTGCTTCTTTAATTAGTATTCAGACCACTGTGAGACTATTTTTTTAAAAGTATCCGCATACTTTTATTTCACTTAGTTGTCTGCTTAATATAAATCTCTGCCTTTTGAAATTTCTTTTGTTCAGGGACTGCTTTCTTCCAAGGAAATAGGAAGTGGCTAGTGTAAAAGAATATCAAGCTAAAAAAAGCCATTCTGCTTTCAAAGTGCAGTTGCTTAAGGAGATAGTAATTTTACTATTCAGTAATAGACACGTGCAGATGAAGACCCAGTCTTTAACTCCACTGTCACTTTTCTCACTGCCTTTGAGCGCTGACATCTGTTGGTGCAGTGAATGGTGGTACTGCTGATAAAGCTTTGCCCATGCTGCTGTCTGTGGGGAAATCTGTTGCTTGCTACTGTGGTTGTAGTTCTCCACCCATCTGTGATTTTAAGAACTGCACTTTAAATTCTGTGTTGAACCTCAGTAGTAATACTAAATTCTTTAAAGCTTAAAGAAGAGAAATAGATGTTAATAATTTGTGGTGATGGATTTCTGTTCCCCACCCCCATCATGCAACAGAAAACCTAATTTCCATTTAGAAAGCAGAAGAGTTATGCATGTTACTTATTTAAAACGTTATACTACTTCAAAACTTCATGCTGCTTTCTTTGTTCTGGAGAGATCATCTGAAGAATCACCATGGGAAAAACTGTGCCATGTAAAGACAAACTGCAAATTGACTGATATTTTTCTGTCTAGTCTGTAAATCTCTACAGTAAGTGTGGCAATGAGCCTGAACTGACTGAAATAGAAAGGTGTGTGATCTTGTCAAGGGCTGAGGTGATGTCACAGATCAAGAAGGGCGTTTCAAAGAAATGGCCTTTCTGAAGAAAAGCCCATATGTCTCTTCCTGCAGTTTCTTTTAAAAAAAATCATGTATCGATAGAGATGTATTCGTATCTCTCTCCACATGTATGTTTTACATAAGAGTAAAATATGTTGTGCAACTGGTCTGTTGTCTATACCTGAGAATGCAGTCTTTTTGGGACAAGCTCTGTGTGGTCTGAAAAAAACCCTTGAAAAACGTTAAAGACATAGGGTTTGTTTTGTTTTACAAAATCATCTAAATTGAAAATATAATTACACATATGCTACAAGCAAAATCCAGAACATTAGGAGGAAGCAAAGAAATCCTTGTGTTTCAATAATCAGCTTTGCTCAAGTTATTTTTTTTTATTATATAAATCTAAATATTGCAGAAAGTAGATGTTCTCTGAGAAAGTTTTCAGACTTCATGGAAACAGTTTTCATGTGCAGCCTTATCTGTACGTGTTACGGAGACTCAGTTGGTGTGTGTTTATGCATGCTGTAGTCCTATTTTTTTTTTCCCAGCCTCCTTCTTACCATAGAATTTTGTTGTTGATAAGGAGAGAGATTTCAGGCTCATCACTGGACCTCTGGAGGCCTGATCTCTTGCATAGAGCAGAGCTGACTTCAAAATAAAATCGAGTTGTTTAGTCTTGTGCACTCAAGTGTGGAAGATCTCTGCATAGGGAGATTCTGCAGCCCCTCTGGACAAACATATTCCAGTGTTTGAAGACCCTTACTGTAGGATTTTTTAATTATTATTGTGTCTAGATACAATTTCTCTTGCTGCAGTTGATGACCCTGCCTTTACTCCTTTCATTGTGCCCTGCTGAGGTGGTCTTGGCTACCTTTTCTCCGTGGGTATCCCCTAAGTCATTAAGAAGCCTCTCTTTTCTAGTCCAAAAATACCCAGCTTCATTTACCTCTTTTTGTAGGTCATTGTATCTCCATAATTTTTTAAAAAATCTCTAATTGTTGCAGGGGAGCTGAAAACCTGAACAGGGCTTCCACTTGAAGCATCAGGGATGTCACACAGAAAGTGTTGATTGCTTCCCATCATCAGCATGCACTCAGGCTAACACAGCCCACTATACAGCTGGCCTTCATCATTGCAAGGATGCCTTGCTTATTTGTGTTTAACTAATTGTTCACCAGGACCCCCAGGACATCTGTTCCATACTTGGTTTTTTTAGCCTGTAAGTTCCCGTTATATACTTAGGCATAAGATTTTTGCATTTGGTTCACTTGGTTTCAAGAGCTGGTTGTCAGCTCATGGGGTCATTCAGGTGGGAGCCCTCTTGTCCACCTTCTGGCTTGCTGGAGTTTGGGTTACATGTGAAGTTGGTGACTGTGTATGTTTGCTCTTTTGATCAGTTTAACCCCAGAGACATGTCAATCATAGCTAGCTGCTAGTTAGACTTTGATCTGTTTACTGCTGTCTTGAGAGTGTCAAACCAGACTCTTTTTCATGAGTCTTGTCCATTCCTTTTTGACTGCTTAGTGCTAAGGCAGGACTGTGTCAAAAAGCATGGTAAAGTCAGAGAAATTGTCTGCTGCACTGCCCTCATACACAGAGCCAGTGGCTTCATCACAAGTAACTGGGTCGATTTGGCACATTGTGCCTTTGGGAAATTTTCCTTGCCATTTGCAAAGGTGTTCTTGTCCCTGATATTCCTGGAAATAAAGTCAAGGAGGTTCTGCTCCATTTTCTTCTTAAGGTCTGGAATAAAGTTGTCTTATAATTCCCCAGAATTTCCTTCTTGTTTTTTTTTTCTTAGTTACCAGTGCCTGTTTGATCTGGTCCTTCATTTTTTGTTGATGTAAAGGCACCTCCTCTCTGTCCTGTGGCAGCTTCCAGATGAGTTTTGGCTTCCTCTTCCCTCGTGTCCAGCCAGTGTTTCTGAGTTGCTGTCAGACATCTCCCCACATCTCCTCCTCTTCCCTGAGGGCTTGTGCTCCACCTGAGCTCCTTATGCAGCCACCCTCATCTCCTGATGTGGCGAACTGGAGATCAGTGAGGTCTCCTGGGCACCTCAGCCCTGCAGGGGATTCTCTCATGGCATCCTGCAGATCAGGTCCCTGAAGAAACTGAGCTCGTTCCCCTGAAGTTCAGGGTCTTATATTGCCTTCTGCAGTTCTTTCAGGATCATGATCTCTGCTGTCTAGCATTTAAATAGACTTGAGGTTTAGACATTTCTCATTCATGCATCAGTTTTGAAGCCAGCTTTTATCATGGGAGTTGGAATGGTGGAGGAAAATGCCAATGCAGCCTTTCCTGGCTATTTTGCTGCCTTTCTCAGTTTCCTTGGGGAAGCCCAGCAGGTAACTGTATGTTAGCTCAGCAGATATTTTTTGATTTAAAAAAACGAGGAAATGTTTATTGGACAGAGAGATTTGGTTAATACAGGGAATTGCCGTTAGAATTTTTGAAATACAAGCTACTGATGGAAAAGAAAGCTCTTAGTTGCAGCTTTTGCCACTTTTTGTGGCTGTAGATGGGTGACTAGCACACTGACACGGTCTGTGCGCTGTGTTGAAGCATCTTTCCTCTGCATACCTCTGATCAAAATATCAGTCACCTGATGTTTATACATTGCAGATACGAAATCAAGGATATGAAAACTAACATAGTGTCATTTCAAAGTTGGTAGGTTTGGAGTTTGTATTGAAACTTACATGAATGCCACTAAAGTAGGTTTAAAGCACAGTTCTGTCTGATTTGTTTTTTAAGGGTCTAACCACTATATAAACATGTATTTTTCAGTTAAAGTTCCATCTATTTTTCCTGACTTATTATGGGGTTTACTGGACGAACTGTAAATATTTTTACAGTGGAGTTGTACTGTTGAACTACACACTGATTCAGAGGAGTCCAACTCATCAGCATTTGACTTTCTATTGCTTTTAACATCATAAAGAGGTCTGGCTTTACAGAAACGTGGTTTTGAAAATGAAGTCTTTCTTTACACTGCCCCATGCTCAGTGTCCACACCCACTGGTCACTTCTAAAAGGGTTGGTTTCCAGCATTATAGAAATACATGACCATCCCTTCAATTTGACATAGCTATTCTGATTTAGTGATGTAAGAAACAAATGTAGATAGATGTCCTTCTATCTATAGCAGGGACTATATAACCTTCCTTTTGCCCTGAATTTATGGTCCTTTGTTATGGAAATAGTGACCACATATAATTTTAATTTGACCCTATAAGTGTGAAAAGGTAGCCCTTTAAAACCTATAATGAGTACTTCTGTTAGGAATTGAGTAAGTTTGAGGAAAGGGCTTTGAGGTTTTAAAAAGGAGTTAAGCTTCTCTTAACTTTGATTAGACGTTTTTTCTTTAAATTTTCTGCTGTATCTGAGTATGGAGGTTTCATTTCATCAAGAAAGTAAGTTATTTTGCATGTTGTTCAGCAATCCAAAGCATGACCAGTGGCTGCACATGTCCACTTGTACATTTTTGATCAGTGACTTGAATCAAAAATGCAACATTTTCCTATGTAAGGCTGATCCTGTAGTCTAAGCTAGTGAAGTCACACCATTTGGTGAAGAAGTGAAAAGAAACTTTTAGATGAACAGTCACCTGGTGGGCACTGAGAGAACATTTCTTTTGTCAGCTGTATTCTTGATCATAACAACCTAAGAGGACACAGATAGAGCTGTTATAAACATACAGTAGTGCACTGCAAGGTATTACACGTGTTCATTTCAGAGTACCTCTGCAGTAGCTTCATAGTGTGCTAATTACCTGTTACTGTGTTCTCTGGTGGGGGGATTTTGTAGAGTCTTTCCTTACCTTTTGTTTGAGCATAGTGTTTTTTGTGATGCCAGTTGTAGTCTTTATTTTTCATGTGGAGTTTTTCTCACTTCAGATTCCTCACACTGTTTGCAAAATGTGTATGTTTTCTAAGGAAGGCACAGGACGGGTGGCTGATGCTAAAGACAAGTCTCAAAACCAGCTTTCAAAGTCCCCTGTGTTCACGTGAACACTGCAGTGTAAATAAATGTGGACGTGGTCAGCTGCCTCAATGCCAAACACACTCAAGTGTCTGTTTTTCCAGCCCTACCTTATGTCCACATTAGAGGAACATTCCCTGAGAAGTTTGTGGCTGATTTTACTGCAGCATCACCAATAATGATTCTCTTGTGCTTGGTAACTTCATGTTGCCCTTAGTCCTGTGTTATGTGGGGAACTTCTGCAGGCTGTGAATGTGCTATTATCTGGAAGAGAATAACTGATTCATAATTTCTTTCGGACATTCCTGCTATGGTGTAATATCTGGTTTCAAATATACTGTTTCTAGGAAGCATCCTGGGTGGCATTGTACATGCTGTAATCAAAACAAGAGGGAATTTGTTACATGTTATGTTTGCTTCTCCCCACCCCCTCAGTCCCACTCAAATTTCAACTTCAGCCTTTTCCTTGGGCTTGACTAAATTCCCCAAAGATACTATATATAAGGAGGAGAGAAACTTTTCTGATGGGATAAGGGAAACTTGCTCATCTTTTTTGCTGAAAACTAGTAACTGGGAACATCATGAATGTGGCACATTTTACCAAAGAAATCAGCATTCGAGAGCATCTGGAGTGGAGGAAGATTTGTGTGCGTATGGATATATAAATCTGTATGTCTGTTAATGAAAAAAGACTAAAGAGAAAGATCATACCCTGATATGTGGAATTATTGCCAAAGAAGTAAACTCAAATTGTAATTTTTTACGTAGCATGCTTTTCTATAGCATGAGTATTTCACAGCTGTTCCTGCTTGTATGTGAGACTGAATCCTGGGAAAGGCCCTTGTTTTGGTGACAGCTCAGATGATGAAAGGTAGTTCTTAAAACTTAGTATATAGCTGTATATAAAGGTAGACTGATGACTGTTGTATGAACTCTGATTAAATGTTGTATTATTCGTATATTTTGCCTTTTGCCCTTTGGACTGCTGGGGATGAAGAATATTTTTGGTCTTTAGAAGGACTATTACTAACTAAATATAGACATCTTTGGGCAAGAGCAGTATTTGCTTGCAAGTCAGAATGTGCTGAAAAACAAATTTTATTCACTACTTTACCGCTTACTGAAAATTCTTATCAGCAGTTCTCAATCAGCTTTTTATACAAGGTACTTGATAACAATTAATTTCCACAGTTAATTCATGTAGTTAATTTCTCACTGTGGGACATCACTCAGTTTCATCGTGCTCTCCAGCTTTTGTGAGATGGTTAGTATTACTGAAGTAGCAATGACCTCAGTATTGGTGAATTTAAAAATAATTTGGAGTTTTATAGCAGAATTTAATTTCTTTTAGCATCTGTCTCTAAACCCACTTGCTTCTGTTTCTACAGAAAAGTATTGAAAATATGTATTGTGAGGAAAAAAATTATTTTTGCATTGTCATGACCTTTTAAGGTCTGTACAGTCAACCACCTTCCCCAAATCAGCATAGACTCATGTTCTCTTTATTCGTCCTTGGACTTCAGCAGTGCACTTAAAATTCTAACCAGCCATGGTTCTGCCAGATCAGAGCTGGAAGCAAATTCACCAAAACCCCACTGCTTTTTTGGCACACATTTTGCCACTGAAAAACCATCTCTCTCTGAAGTCACATTGCGTGTGCTGGTGTTATTCATAGAATAACATGGCATGTGCGCTTGGTGCCAAGCCTTTTGGAGCACAGGGGAAAAATATTTCTGAAAGTGAATGAAGATTGCACAATATTTGTACTTTTGCTTGAAATTTGGGCATGGGTTGAACATATGTTCCTTTATTTACTTTGTAATGTGGACTAAAGCTAAGCTAAGACTGTAGTCCACTTTGATCTGTAAAAAGCATACCTTCCATGAACAAATGACTACAGTAGTTTGCTTCCAAGAAGAGTGTTAGTGTACAGAGATGGAATCACTGAAAGATCCCTCCATCTGGGGTGAGGTATTGAACCCTCCCACTGTCTACCTTGTAAGGTAACTGTGACATGATGGCATGGAACTGGCATTTCCCAATGATTTTTTAAAGCATTCTTATGTCCCTTCATTAGAATTGGGAATGAAGATATAGAGAGAATCAGAGGGAGCACTGCAGTGAAAGTGGGTTTCCTTTCTCTATGTCTGTATCTTCACTTTCAAGCATAGCAAATGATGCTCCACACAGACTGCTGTTCCTCCAAAAGAAAGCAGTAAACAATTTCTTTTTAAATCAATGAAAAAGGCACCAGACTGCAAATATTAAGCAAGTTTTTCAGGGCATGTGTTTTGGAAGACTGTAATTTTTGAATTTGAGTTTATTTAGTACTGTCAGGGAACTTCAAATACAGACATATTTGATGTGCAGCCTCTCTTGCAGACCCTTCATTTTACATTCTGCTTGACACTGCCTTGGGTTTAGTTTGCAGTCTGATTACAGCACTCACTTGCACCAGCAGGCATTATTGACTTTTGATGGTGATTTTATAACTTCCTTAAAAAGTGTAAAGTATTTGCTCAATATTTAAGCTTGCTAGTTTCTTGCTCTGGCGTCTGGTTATTACCTATTAGTAGCAAGTAGCAGAGGTATCGTATATAAGGTAGGCATGGAGTCAGATAGAGAAATGGAAAGTCTGAGCTGCTGCATATCTTAGTTACAGCAGTGTATTGTGGGACCAACTCTGTGGCTTTCCGGCTTTGGCCAGAGGTCCTGATATGAGACCAGTTCCAGTAGCACCACGCACCAGAGCAAAGCCTTCTCTGCTGTGTTTTACTGCCCAAAGGCTTTCCTGTCACATCTCACTGCTCTTGAATGGGACATAAAAAGCTCCAGGCTTCAGCACTCCAGCTGTGGGCCCTGACTGGTGTGACACTTCTGGAGGGGTCCTCTTTGATTTAGCTGGAGCAATAGTTAGTGACCTATTTCAGAGTCAGTAGCAGATGAACACACTGCCTAGTAGCTCTTGTCAAAGCTGCTACACTAGTACGTGTAAAAGGACCAAGCTCAAAGCTGATTTTTCCTCAAAGAAATGACAGCCTTAAAAGAATCTAGACTATTAATGGGTACAAGTAGAATACAAGGAAACGAGTCTCTTCTGTTCTTCAGGGTAAGGCAGTGATAGTTGGCTTGTTTGTTGTTACAACTGACAGATGGGACAATAAGATTTCCACTTTAATATTCACATCAGCACTTCATTGCCTTCCTTAGCTACTGCAGGTAAATTTTTAACTCTCAGTTAACCATGTCAGCTAAAAGTTTGCAAATATGCTTAACTGAGTGTGTTGGGTTGACCCTGGGTGAAGCCAGATGCCCACCAAAGCTGGTCTATCTCTCCACTCATCAGCTGAACACATGAAAGAGAAGAGAACAAAAAGCTTGTGAGTAGACAAAAAGACAGGGAGAGATCACTCACCAGTCACTATCATGAGCAAAACAGATTCAACATGTAGAGGTCAAATCTGATTAGGGTGACAAAAAATAAACCCAAATCTTAGAATACCTTTCCTCCACTCTTCTTTTCTTCTTGGGATTAGCTTCACTCCTAATTTTCTCTGCCTCCTCTCCCTCCAGCAGTGGAGGGGGCAGTGAATGGGGTCTGTGGCCTGTTCATCACAAACTGTCTCTGCTGCTTCTTTCTTGTCAGTAGCAGACTACTCAAATTCTTCCTCAGCTTGAGGTTCCTCCAGCAGGAGACAGTTTTTCCCAAGCTTCTCCAACATGAATGCTTCCCACAGGCTGCAGTTCTTCTAGTACTGCTCTAGTATGGGTCCCTTGCATGGGGTGCAATGCTTCAGGAACAGACTGTTCTAGTTTATATACAGAGAATGATGTTCCATGGTATGGAACATCTCTTTGCCCAGTTCAGTCAGCCGTCCTGGCCATGCTCCCTCACAGCTTCTTGTGCACCTGCTGTCACAGTTTGGGAAACTTGAAAAGTCCTTGATTTGGATAAGCACCACTTAGCAACAACTTAAACATTGGTGTGTTATCAGCTTTAGTATCTTACTGAATACTCAGTACTGTACCAGCTACTGAGAAGAAAATTAATTCCATCCCAGCCAAAATCAGGACACCAGTACATACAGGTTTGCTATTGCATGTGCTTGGCAGCCCTAAATCACTGGAGGCAGGGAATGATGAATTGCTATGATTAACAGGAAGCAACTAGGTTACATTGTGTCCTACTCTAAACAAATGATATCAGAACCTTCCAGTGTATCCTGGTTTTAAAACAAACTAAAAATATTGTTAGTTACAGATCCAAGCCACAATGTTCAGATGAGATCTCTGTGTGTGGTCAGTCGTCTCTTTTGCATGTGGAGAAAATAAGATTCAGCATTTTGTGACAGTGAACAGACTGAACAGACAGACTTAACAGATGTGTCAGGAGGATTTTTTTTCTGATAGTTTTCTTTCAAGTTGTCATTGCAGGATGGAAACCTTGGAGTGAAAAACCTATGCAGTTTTACTATGTTAGTCCCAAACAGCAGCAGAAGAGAATTGGAAGAACTGAAAAGTCTTTCTCAAATTCTTTGATGTCAGAGTAAAACATTTCACATTTTTATTTAAATGTAGTATCAGACCAACAACTATTTCTTCCTCTTTCATTTTTGAACAGAGATATTGTGAGAGAATAAGTTCTAGGAATGAAACATATTGCAGTTTTGAGAGGATTGTAAGAAACTGTCTAAATAGCTCATGTGTTCAACTTCTGTGCTCAAAGAGGAACTTTGTGTAGTTCTGGTGAAATATTATATACTTAGAAGGACTGAAACCTCTGTTGTCCTGAACTGTAATCTCTAAGGCATGTTAATTTAACCTGCTGAATGTTGTATTTGAATCCTTAAAAGTTCTGCATTTCTGTAATTTGATTCTGAAATCAGTAAATGTATGGAGACTGAGATCATAGGCAGGTAACCTGCCCATTACTCTGAGTCAAAAATTGCTGCTCATGAGCATGGTGTGAAAACTGGATACTATGATAACACGTGGCTATTTTATATAAGGTTTTTATGGATAGATCTAATGAAGTATTTCAGAGAAGATCAGAATTGCTTCCCCATTTTAGAATTCAGGCACTAAGATTTAAAGCACATTAGTTTCTTCTAATTCAAAAATAGCAGATAATTAGAAGTATATCACACATTTCAGTCAAGTCTATTCTCCACTACAACAATCTTCACCAAAATGCATAATAAAAGCATACTTTGTTTCCAAATTTTAAGATTAAATAGAGTCCATATTTTTTAGGAAAGTACTGTAATTGGGAGAAAGAGGTAAGAGAAAGACATCAGTTTTTATGGTATACTTAGTGGTGTTATTTACATCTATTCTGAGAAATACTCTGTTTGTTGAATATAAGGCACATCAAATGAAACTACTAGGTGATAAAATCAGAAAAAAACTGTTCTTTGCACGTTGTGTTGCAGAGCTGTGGGGATCTTTCTGCAGGATGTTATGAGTATAAAAAATTCAAACAAGTTCAGAAAATGGTTGAGTAATTTCGTGGAAGAAAGCTCTACTGGGCATTATTAATCATGCAAGCATCACATGTGGCTCTGAAAGTCTCCCACTCTCAAGCTCTGAACACTCCTGTTACTCATAGGAAGCGTTTATTTGTTTCACTATTCATAAGCATTTGTTATGGGTAGGAAACTGTAGTAGATACGCCTTTTAGACTCTGATCAAGCAGTCATTTTTTGTGTTGACTATCTTCTGAGAACTGGAATGGTTGTTGTCTGCCTTGTACTGAGAGGAATCTATTTTTGAGACAGGAAAAACAACCAAAAAAAAATGGTTCTGAGTAAAGTTACTTGCATTGTTTCAGAAAGGGACAAACAGAATTCATAACTTTCATGAACAGAGTTACATTAGTATTATCCAAATGCTCAGTTAATGAGCTATAAACATGGGGAAAGGTCTGCTCTATCTGCTATGTTTTAAGACCTCAGGAGAGAGCTTAGGGACCTCTTTAGTTGTTCCCTTACCTGCAGGAGGGAGAGCACCCAGGTTTCCCGTCACTGCATTGATAATGTGCCCTCAAACACCTGATTTGTCTCTCCTTGCATTCCCTTCTCCTGTTCTTTGCTTTCCAAGTTCTTTCCATTTATCATCCTCATCACTTCCCAATTAATCAGCCTGATTTCACTCTTCTTGATCCTGTTAAAGGCTAACAGTCTGTTATCTCTAGCACCTGCCTACCACTTGTTCTGTTGCTGTCTTGTCAGTGGTGCCACAGGACAGGGTGAGCCCACAGGACAGAGCTGCCCTCACTCTGTTATCTGCAGCATCTCACACTTGGGTGGTGGTGGTGTTATCTCACAGAGGCACCCCCAGCCTGGCAGTGCCTTTCTCCCACACAAAGTCTGGCAGTCTGTAATTCTTTGTACCTGCACCCCCAAAAAGGCTGCAGAATGATACAGTTCACACATACCTCCGTGTTTATGTAACTATAGATGTAGCTGGGGGTTTCCTGGAGTCTTTCTATAAAAACCACAGCTGTTTGTGTTGGCGATTAGGGGACTTGGTAGCTGGAAAAGGATAAACTCGGAAAAGAGGTTGAGCCCAGAGCTGGATAGAGAACATTCCTGGTGGAAAAAATGGAGATTTAGGGAAGAAATGTGAGACTAAAGAACAATGTATTTGCTTTCAAAAAATGTTTCACCCAAAAGTAGAATCTTCAGAATTTACAAAGTTGCTCGTGGGCAGGCGGTAAGCCAGAAATGAAAACTGACAGGACCTGTCAAGTAGGCTGCTGGGGAGACTCAGTCCCTGCCTGCTCTGCTCCTCAGCCATCAGCCTGCCTGGAAGGGGCTTGTCAAATTCATCTTTCTGTCCACAGCAAGTGAAGTTGATGTGTTTTTTGCTTGTATATGTTTGGTTGGTTGTTTTCCATGCGTTGAGGGAGACCTGTTTATAAACACGGGCAGGGGATTTTCAACAGCAAACTTCATCCCTGGTTTTAATCTACCAGACACTTTGTGGCTTGGTGACCTGACATAGTTTTTTTTTTTTGTTTTGTGTGGTTTTTTTGGTTTTTTTTTTTTTTAATTATTATAACGATTTGGATGTTTTCACTTTTGCAATATAACTGTGCTTGTCTTTGAAGTATATCTTAGAAAATAGCTGCAGCAAACCCCCTAGATTATTTTCATAAGATGATTTGGGTTGGAAGAAACCTTAAAAATCACCTAATTCCAAGCCCCTAAAGTTTCAACTTTAGGCTGAACCATCCAAAACAGTTTGAGGGAGAGTAAGGACTTTGTATCATCTGTACTGTAGTTTACATTAAGACTCTGATTGATCTCCTTAGGGAATCTTGACATGCAAGTGAGGAATCATCAGAGGTTCTGGGAGACTTGTGTGGTTTGACATACCTTCCTGAAAAAAGCAAGAGAATTTAAAAAAAGGGAGTGTCTGGAAAGCAAGTCACATCCACAGTTTTTCCTTTCTCTCAGTAAGTGGCTTTCCTGTTCCTTCTTAGGAAGGGTCAGAAATTACAGGTAGTTGTTGAATGCGTTGTGTTATGGAGAAGCATCACACTTTCTGTGTTTTTTATGATAGCTTATGTATTTGTGTGAGGCACCATATATGCTGAGAAACTGTAAGTTTAGATGGCAGTGAAAAGCTAAAATTTTCTCCCATTGTGGGAGCTGGGGGTGTTTAGCCTGGAGAAAAGGAGGCTCAGAAGGGATGTTATCACTCTCTACAACTGCCTGAAAGGAGGCTGTGGCGAGGTGGGGTTACTCTTCCCCAGGTAACGAGCAATAGGACAAGAGGGAATGGCCTCAAGTTGCACCAGTGGATGTTTACATTGGGTATTAGGAAAAACTTTGTCACAAAAAGATTGTCAAGCATTGAAACAGGCTGCCCAGGGAAGCCCCATCCCTGGAGGTGTTTAAAAGATATGTAGTTGTGATGCTTAGGGACATATTTTATTGGTGGCCTTAGCAGAAATGTGTTTCATTTCTTCCTTTTGTTTTTTACAAAGTCATTCAGGAACAATCCTTACTTTTTCCATGTCTTTATATTTATCTTGTCCGTTTTTCAGCCTTTCCATTGAGGAAAATATCTTCATGCCTCTTAATTGAATCCTTTCTTTTTCTTCTGTGTCCCCTACTGCCAGAAGGTGTTTGGAACAGACCACTAGTATCCTTTGTGGCTGTTTTTATCTCATGATGGCTCAATGGTTTTGCATTCATTTTCTTGTAAAACTGAGCATCTGATTTCTCTTGACTGTCATGAAAACATGATCACAGGCCCTCTCTATAAGCCTGTGACAGTTCTTCCCAAATTCACATAGAGCTGATGAACTATTAACTATCCTGTGATTTGCTATGTCATTTATATCTGCTTATTGCTGAGGAAGATTTGAAAATATATAAGAAAAATACTGTGTAAAGCACTAATATACTGTGTGTATCACTGGAAGAGATATTGCCTAAGGGTTAAATTAATTTTTGTACATAAAAGCAGATTTGTTTAGGTTTTTAAGTTTGTTTTTAAGCAGCATCCTTCCACGAAAGGATCCATGGCATAGTTGTACTTTTCAGTGTAAAGGCATTATTTCCAAGGTGCCATCATTACTCCAGCCTTATGGAAGGAAATACAGATACCAGTAGGTACATTTTACCTGTTGGGTATGGGGGAAGTGTCTTATTACTGTTTTTGCAGATGTGTTTATGTGAACTGGAAAGTTAATTTACCAATCCAGACACTGTTTTGTACCATGTGTATACTGTGGTACTGGAATTAAGCAAAAGGCGTAAGGTCTGAGTGTCTTGTGTTTGGGGAACTTGACCAGCCCTGATTGTGTTAGGATCCATGTGCCACCTAATCAAATAAATGTTTCAAGAGGAAAAAAAAATGCCACACAAAGAATGGTAATGTTTAGGCAGTTTACAATATCCATTTCAAATACTGTGATAAAACTGCTGAGGGAAAATAACTGATACACATTTCCTGTTTTGGTAGTTATTTCATTGTTTGCACAGCTAGATGTGATGATTAATTTACAGCAAGAAATTTTCACCTTAGAGAAGTTGCTACTATGCAACCCATGTTTCCCGAAGATAGTTTGAGGGCTGCAGAAATAAATATTTCTTAAAATAATATTTTTTCTGAAAACAAATGCAGCCCTAGAAAAACTGTTTGAAATTCTGACCAAGATAAGTAGGTGTAAATGTGAAATGGGCAGAAATTATGAATTTGTAAATGACACTGGATTTTCATCACATTTTGCCAGAGTCTGAATACCTTGACTGTTCTTCTTGGATTTTTCTATACTAATGCCATAAGTAGATAGCTCTTGCTTCCTGTCAGAAATGAGCTGGCAGTATTTTGCATAGGTGACATATTTTTTTCAATACAGAAAATACCTTGAAATATTTCTGAAGGCTGGGAAAAGGCTTTAACAATTCATGATTTTCATCTGGAATATTTTAAACAGGCACAATCTTGGGCTGAAATTTGAGTTGTGTCCTTGTTGGTCAGGAAAAGCAGGTCAATTTACTTGCCCTGTAAAATGTGCATAAATATGTGCAAACCATACTGAATTTGGTGGGATTGCAGGATAACTTGGTCTGGAGGTATGAGAAGGTCCCTGATGCAAGGTCAGACAGGGTTGCTTAGGTCTGTGCCTCCACAGTGCTGGAGCCTCCCAGAGCAGAGCTGGCACAGCCACTACGGGCAGCACACACCTCTGCCTCCCTGGCTCCTTGTCCTTATGCACTATCTGAACCCTCTAAATTCCGTGAAGTTCTTGTTGGCCTGTTCTCCAGCCTGTTTTGACCTCTGCCAACAGCAGCCCTGGCTCCCAGATTGGATTTCCTTCCCCCACCCCAAAGTGGTTGCTTACAAGTTCGATAAGGTTGTGCTGCATCATATTCTTCAGGTGTCACCTGCTTTTGACCCACGTGTAACTGGTTTTCAGCTGCTGGCAAACAGTTCCATCCTCTTGCCCTAATTCCGGGATATCAGGCTGAAGAGTACTGCTCTGAGGGTAGCAGTAATGATGCAGACTTAGCCCTTGATCCATGCAGCAACTGCGTGGCTGATTATCTAGGTAAATACTCTTCAGTGAACAGGCTCTCTGAATTGGGAAAGTGCAGTTTCACCATGGCCACAGTAATGAGCTTTGGCTGTGAAGTACTTCAGCTTCTCAGACTGGATGCTGGAGAGAGGAGATGGGAGGGGAAAGGAAGAGCTGGCCTTTTGTCAAAGCTGATGGCCTGAGGACAGGTGAAGTATTTATGGTCAGTACCCAGCGTTTTTGAAAACTCAAAATGCACTGCACTTCGTGAATTCAGGGGCAGCATCAAGCTCTAGTAACTTTCTCATTAACTGGGAAACTCTAGTAGCTTTTGTAGCTTGTTTGTGTTTTTACTTACTGGTATTAGCCATTTAGCTTAAGTTGGTAATGGCCCCAAATGGACTAATAATGCATGGCTCACTGTTTCATTTTTTTCTTAAGAAAAAAACTACAATTAAAAAAAAAATTAAAATACTTGCTTCCATCAAATACAAGTAAACAAAAGAAAATACAATTAAAGAAACATTGCTCTTAGAAAATACCTCTGAAATTTTGCCATTCAATGCCAGTCTGGCATTCATCTCACCGCTAAAACTTCTTACCATCAAGGATACCATCTTGTCACTTCCAATTCCCTGGTAGAGAAGCACAATTGTGAGGTGAATGTATACAAATTTTGCAAGGGGGAGAAACTTCAAGAAGGTTGTTGTTGCTTTTTTTGGTTGTTGTTCTTGTCTTAAAAGACATGCTGGTTAGACCTGGGTATACTGACAACTTCCATTTGACTTTGTTACTGACTTAGCAGCAAAATAAAACTTAGAAGCGTGTAAAGGGAGATTGAGGTTCAAAGTGTGTGAAGGTATCTTACTTCATTTTTGTGTATGTTAATCATGCTCACTTCCTGTGGCTGTGTTGTATTGCATAACACTGCTTATTATTGTACTGCTTATTTTTTTTATTTGCATTGCCCCTGCTGAGGTTGGGAATTTCACTACCAGCATGGCTATGGAGTGCCAAATACCTAAAAACAAGTAGGACATACGGTCCATGCCACAAATAATTTATAATCTAATTAGAAGCAAACCTTACCAAATAATTTCTTAAAGAATAGTAGGAAAAAGAGAACAAAAGCGTGATTGTATCATGCAGGGGCAGGAGCTGAAGTGTTCACACTGTTCAGCTTGGGAGTTCTTGGAAACCGTAGCAAGTCATAAGTAGACCAAGAAAAAAAAAATGACACTGAGTGGGATGAGTCTATGTATACCACTATTTTTCATAATCGTAGTGTTTCCACGAATTGCTTTCTTTTTTCCTTCCCTTTTATGACATTAATCAAATTGTGCACGAACTTCAGAGGCTGCTACTAATTCTGCAATTTTTCATACAACTCATCAATGCTTTTCTGTTTTAAGTGAAAATGTTTGAGCTTTCTTTCTGGTTATTGTTAGTAATGAACAATGACCTGAGTTCTTCCACATTACATTATGATGTGATATGTTTCTCTTTTAATGGGTGTTTCATTACCACAAAACATCTGTGTGATCTGGTTCTTAAAAGAATAGCTAACAGTGACTCTCCTTAGACAAAAAACCAGAACAATAGAGCATCACTGATTTATCCACCACAGAGATTTAAGAAAAAAATAAATATCCAAGCTGCTGAAATAATAGGTTGTCTGAAGAAACGTCATCTATCTCTTGTGCTAGTGATAAGGAAATATTTTTTTGATGTATCTGTTAAAGAGCCCATCTGACTTTTTATGTGAAGTGCTAAAGAAGACGGTCTTGGAAAAATGCAGTGGTTTTGAGTGACAGGCTGTAGGCTTCACTTTTTTCTGAAATGCAGATCTTGGTAACAGTTGCTAAGTTGTAAGGTAGAGGCTGTATGGCTTGTTCTTTAGGCTGCTCTTTTGTTTGGAACTGGATGACTTGGACAGTTCAAGATTTCCATCTTATTTATGTATACAGACATAATTGGCAAGTGGCATAAGTTGAAAAAGAACATTTTCAGTTATTAATTTAAATTGTGCTTAATTTCATAATAGTCCACCTTAGTACTGTATTTTCTTTCCTTTTTCCACTTAATCCTGTAGTTAGTGGGAATGTGTTGGTTGGTTCACCCACTAGTAACTGACAGTTGGAGGAAGAAGGAGTTCAACAACATCCTAATTGATGTTTTCAAGGCAGATATTTTCAGGAAAAATTATTTAGATGCCCACAGAACATATTCAAATCCTAGCTTGCCTGGGAGGGGTAATAAAAAATAGTTATAAAAAAAAGATTATTCAAACCCCTCTGTTCGATAAAGAAATAGTGTTTTCTTGCGTATCTATTTCATTTTCTATACTTTTGGTGGAAGACAGGTGGAATTGAGTGAATGAATCTAAAGCTGAGCCAAAACTGATCTACTCTGACTGGTTCAAGGTAGAATGAATGCTGTTACGTTATTTGGATAACTATACGGGTAAGATATTTGAATCACAATTTTTGATTTTTCTCTGAAATAGATTATTTCATTTGGCTGAAATTAGACAGACTTTTTGGTTAGAAAGTGCAAGGACGGTGGTCTTTGTGGGAAGGGCCCTACGTTTTTTGTGCCTTCTTAGTTTTTGATTAGTCAAGGAAAGGGTCTCGGGTAGGATATTTCTGTGCTGCACCAAATAGTTTGTTTTTCTTGTAGCTCTACTGGTCAGATGCCCAGGTAAGAAGCAGGCTGTATATACTAGCTAATGTAATATACTGACTGAATGATATTGGTATACAAAGTATGCAGGTAAACCCTTCCTTCCTGAAGGTCTTCCTTCAGGTTTCTCTGCCTTATCGCTCTTGTGTCTTCTACTAAAATGAATAATTCAATAATTAATGCACTGTAGCCCGGTTCTCAGAAACTAATGGTAAAACATTCTTTTTTCTCCAGTTTTTCAGTAAATTCATAATTTTAGCAGTACATTACTGTTAACAAAGAGAGGTATTTCAGTTATATTCCATTTACAAAGAGAGGTATGCCTGACAAGTGAGTAAAACGTGGCTTGTTATCATGGACTAGTTTCATATGTCATACAGTCATTTTCAAATGATTTTTTTTTTGATGTAGGCATCAAAGCATAAGGGCTGCTGTTCTTATTAGTTATTTCTTACATGAAGTAGTCTCTTTTTTCTTGTGTATTTGTGCATTAAATAAAATATGCAGTAATAGAGTAAGTGTAGAAAATACCTTACCTGCACGTTTCCTGTTCTCTTTAGTTACCTTTTAATTAGAATTCTTGTTACAAAATTAATAGGATAATTGATTCCTTTTAAGATGAGTAACAGAATGAAGCACTGTGCAGAGTCTGTCCCTGGTTAATAAATGATGCCCAGAACAGCATATGATGAATATTAGTTGGATAGTTTAATACCGTCCTAAGGAGGCTTACAAGCTACTGTGAGGAATAGAAAATATAAGAATAGAAGCTTATCTGTAACTTAACACATGAGGGAATAATGCTTAGCATTTCTGTCAGGCTTTCCATTTGAGGAGTTTAAAGTGCTTTGCAGTACAAATGATGAATTAATTCTCAGAATAGGCCATAAAACTTTTTATTTTCTCTTACCTCCTGTTTTTCTATGCAAATGCTAGATATTTTTTTAAAAATTTTTCTTTGTGGGCAAAAA
Organism: Trochalopteron elliotii; assembly: GCA_024734555.1. Taxonomy (NCBI): domain Eukaryota; kingdom Metazoa; phylum Chordata; class Aves; order Passeriformes; family Leiothrichidae; genus Trochalopteron; species Trochalopteron elliotii. The sequence continues at coordinate 10,416,427 of JANPWX010000096.1, read as the reverse complement.
ATGAATTATTTGTAAGATACTTAAATGCTGAGGAGTAGTAGGATTTTGCTCTCGTATCCCTTTAATGCCGATCATTAAATACAAAACCATATAAAGTATTCCATGATATGATATGCACGTTTAGTATTAATGGAAAATCCTGTCAGTCGGTTTGGCTGCCTTAGTTCTGTTGTCATGGTGAGAGGTACAGGTATTTCCCCTGTGTCTTTGTGTCTGGCAGTGCCCTACACTGTGGGCAGCACTGCTGGATCAACCTGTGAGTTGTTGGGAATCCTTCATTCCTGTCGCAAGGCACAAGGAAGCTGTGAGCCCCTAAGTGTTCCCCAAACTCTTGTCTGCTGCTTAGTGGAAAACAGAAACTGGAAATCCTTGTTACTGGCCCATTAACTCGTACTAAAGTCTCCTTTGTGGCTTTTCTTGGCTGGGTGCAAGTCCCATCAGGAAGCACTCACAGGAACTCCTTCAGCCTGCCAGGGCTTCAGAGCATGGTTATCATCCACCTGCTAAATTAGAAATGGTGACACTTTGGCAGTGACTATTAAACAAACATTGACACGGTGTGGTTTGCTTTTAACTCAGGATGATGCCATTAGGAAATGAGGTTATAAACACCAAAAATCTGTCAAGCTCCTGACTTGCAATAGTCTTCCTTCTGACAGATAAGAAGTGATTATTTACATGAAGGTTCATAGTGACAAGATTTATTTTACATGTCATGAAGGAGAAAAACAGATTTCTGTTGCCAGTAAAAGAAAGGGAATCTGTCATTTGTATCTTCTGTCAGATTCAAAAGAAAAAAAATAAACAGTATCAACTGAGATAAACCTTTATATGTTTAAGATTATTTCTTCAGCTTTGTTTCTGTAATAAGAAATAGTAACAGAATATAAAGAGCTTAAAATAAAATTCAGACAACTATTATTGCTAATTTGTAGTTCAGAAATAAACTTGAGACACAGTTCTACCTACAGAAAACAATGATCTGAACATAAATCAGTTTTAACTAGTCATCTAGTGAATCTTGGTGTTCAGTTAAAAAGTTAACTTTTAGTTTTTATTTTATGTGGAGTTGCTTATAATGAATTCTGTCAGCAGTCCAGCATAACAGTAGACAGAGTAACTGAAAGAGCCTCTAGCAAACATGTATCACTGTTAGTCAGATCTGCATGTCTGCTTAGATAAGGTTATGAATTCATCAACAAAGAAGTAACTACAGTAGAACACCTTACATCTTTACCTAGACTTTCCACTATAGAGCAAGTTTGAACACACTGTGAATACTGATAAAAATTACTTAAAAAAAAAAAAAGTCAAGGTAGTTATTAGTGATCAAAACATTTCCTGATGGAAAAGACATTGGGATGTGTTAGGATTGCATGCAGAACTGCAAGAAGATATTGAAATAAAAGGTTTAAAGCACTACCGAAGCAATAATAGTGAATATTGACAAAGTAACAAAGATCATGCTCAGAAACAAGGGAAATTGTCAAATGAATTTGCAATGCAGTTGTGCTTGCTAATCCTAGAAAAAAAGTTATGTATTGAGATAAAGAGAAAATTCACATAGTGTTTTCAAGATGCATATTATTCAATAGAAGCTCAATAAACTTAGTTAATAACTTGTATTTCTTTAAAGTGCAATGTTACACTAAATACCATTGTGGAGACGATGAAACACAAATGTAATACTTTTGATAACTAAAGAAACAAAGGCTGTGTATTTCCAAAAATTACTCACTGTGGTAGTCAGTAGATTCAGTAAGAGCATATTAAATAAAGCTTTCATATATACAGCAGAGCTTTGTGAAAGTGATAGTGAATCAACTGAAGGTGGATCATATAGTTTTTCACAGAGAAATCCTAATTGACGTCAATAATGTCAAAGGTAGTATGCGTTTGCTAATAATAAATTCTTATAATGATTTTTTCAGCTGTGCTGCAATTTGGTTGGTACTCAGGGGCTGTGAAAACAGTTGAGAACAGATCTTTCACTGAACTTTGGCAAGATGACTTAGAGAGTCCCTTCCAACCTCAACCCTTCACTGAGTCTTAGCTTGTTGGTTAACAGTAATGGGAGCAGAAAGTAAGAATATAAGGCTTTCTAAAACTTGAGGTTTTGCTCATGTTTTAATATTTCATCAGAGCAAAGAAAGCAGCTGGGGGTTGTGTTGTGGTCACAAACTTCCTGCCCTGATGAGACACTGTGGTGGGTTCACCAGGGCCAGCTGTCGAGCACCCACACAGCTGCTGGCCCAGGTGGTCTGCAGGAGGTAACAGGAAGAGCGAAAGCCAGAGAACTGGTGGGTCAAGATAAAGTTTATTAGGTGAAAGAAGGAGGAGACAGGGACAAATGATGCAGAGGCAATCACTCATATCCTCTCGCAATCAGACTGATGCCCGGTCGCTGAACAGCAGCCACCTTGGAAAACTGCTCTTTCTTCCTCCGTCCCAGTTTCTGTTGCTGAACAGGTTGTTAACGTGGTAGAAAATCACCCTTTGACCAACTGGAGTCAGCTCTCCCAGCTGTCCCCCCTCTCAACCTTATAGCTACTTCCTCCATTCTCCCTCTCAGGGGGAGTGGAAAAGGGGCAGGAGCTGGAAAAAGAGAAAGCCCTGCTGTTTTACAAGTGCTGTTCAGCAACAGCCAAAACACTGTTGTGTTGTCAGCGTTATTTCAGGCACCAATTCAAAATGCCATATGGGCTGCAGTGATGGATGCTAACTCCATCCCAACCAGACCCAGAACAGTCCTCAGTTATGCCATTTGATTTGTACAGGAGGAAAGTTCAAATGGAATGCCTGTTGAGGTTTGTTACTAATTCTGTGGACTTCCTTACCCTAGTGGATACTGTGGAAAAATGATGTTTTAGTTACACCAGCGAGGAGAGAAGATGCAGGGGGACTAGCCTAAGTGAACATGTAGTTGTGGTAAGGAGTTTAAAAGGTGAGAATAACTTAAATGTGTAGAAATGTCAGTGTAAACTGAGAAAGAAAAAATTATTTAAGCAAGGCGTAGGAGTTAATAGATAAACTGTTAAATTTTCTTCAGAGATTTGTTGCTGGGGGGAGGTTTGATTTGGGAGGGAGTTGTTTGGGGTTTTTTTGCCTTCATTTCTTGAACTTTCAATACCTCAGTCTTCTGCCTTCCTCCTCTGTCTTGGCAAGATTTAAATGGCTCTGTTGAAGGTCAGAATGGTACTATTTCATGCAATTAATCCTTTTTCTCCTTTAATATCCCAGTTCTAAAAGGTGCTTTAATTCTTTTCCTGACATCCTCTTTGGCATCTTCCCCACTTATATGTAACTGCTAAAAATAAACCTTATTAAGTTATTATTTTCAATCCACCTGGTACTGCAATAGTTTCCATCTAAACACCACTATTACTGTGCTGATTCAGCATCACTGTTGTTTTCTGTCAATGTTTGAATAGAACTGTATTTTGCAAAATTCAAGTGACTTATATGTCCTCTCTAGGTGTTGTGTTAGAGTGCTTTGAAAGATGGCAGCAACTAAAATACCAGCAAATGGGAGTGTGTTATCATCATCTTTTAGTTGGCCAATATTATGGCTGTAGGAAAGGGTTTTGTTTCTGCTTTCACAGGACAAGGACCTGTCTGTCTCTTGTAGAGTTTGAGGTTCAATGACACTTTCTGGGCTCCTCAGTTCAATAAAGACAAGGAGTTACTGGAGAATGTCTAGCAAAGGGCTATGAAGATGATGAGGGGACTGGAGCATCTCTCTGTTATGAGGAAAGGCTAAGGGCCTGTTGAACCTGACTGAGATGGGATTTTGTCAATACATACAAATATCTTCAGGTCAGGATCAGGTCAGACTTTTCAGTGATGCCCAGCAACAAGATAAATCACAATGGGCACAAACTGAAACACAGGAAGTTCCACCTAAATGTGAGGAAAATCATCTCAACTCTGAGAATGTCAGAGCACTGGAACAAGTTGCTAGTTGGAGATTCGCCTTCCCTAGAGATACTCAAAACCTGGCTAGACAAAATCCTGTGCATCCTGGTGTGGGTGAACCTGCTTTAGCACAGGGGTTGGAAGTGGTTGGTCTCCAGATCATCTCTCCTTTCCAATCCCAACCATTCTGTGATTTTTTTTTTTAACGTATAGTAAAACTAGACTGACTGAGGGATGCTTCTATGCAAATCCCTCATCCTGGAAGGCTAATATGGAATTATTTAAAATAATTTTATTAGTTATACTGTAGAGGAGTTTGAGAGTATCAGGCATCATCTAGTCAAAAGCTGTTAGAGTCTCCCTCATTGGGAATTTCTCTTTTTAACAGCATCAGTAATGTTGTGTTGATATACCAGATGTTCTCAGTAACTGTGATCTTTAGCATTTCAAGTGATCAACAGCACTTGGCCCAGTAGTCAGAGTTGTGATCAAAAGACTCTTTGTGAATTATCAAAAAAAAAAATCAGAAGATAATGATTTGGTGATATTCCATGCAAACAAAAAGGTGAAGACTGCAAAGATAGATTTCTCAAAAAAACCTGTTAAAATTCACTCCTAAAGTGAATTTGGGAGTACCAGTGCTAGGAGTTTTGCCTAAGCAAAGAATTACCTGGGTGAGCTGGGTAATTAAAATTGCTCCTCAATATTTTAACTTTTCATTCTTACGTAGAAAATTATGCTATTTACAGATAGGAAGTTAATGTAGTGGGAAACTTCATATGGTTTTGTAATTTCCACGGGGAAAAGAATGTAGAGTATTTCTGATGTATTGAGTCCTAGAAATTGAGACTTCTTGGTAGGTTAGATGCCTAAAGTTGCTTGTGTAGCAAGGCAGTGTTGATTAAGGTAGGGTTCTTTGACTGCTGTATCTGTGGGCTCTTTGCACAGTAACACAAAGTGCTGGTAACTTTTTTTCTAAAGAGCCAGTTGCTGTTGTGCCTGGTTGGAATTAATAATTTCTTTTGAAACACTAGAGGGCTCACTGGCTGCTTTTGGAGCTACCTTTTGCTTTCAATGTATGTCCATGAATCTCCAGATGTCTAAAAAAGGATGTCCTAAAGGTGTGTTTTCTTAGGAGTAAATTTACTCACTAACCTTAGTGGTTTTGTCTAAATCCAGGCTTTCTGGAAGAGTTTCTAGAGAATGCGTTGATTAGCCAGAAGAAATTAATTTGATCTCATCAGTAAATTCTGATAGGGTTTTTCCTACTGGAGTATTTCCTTAAGCTGAGGCAAAGCAGTGCTTTTTGGTTTATTGTTTGTTTGTTTGGGCATTTTGTTGGATTTTTTTTGTCTTCTTGGCTTATGGAATCCACACATTGTAATTTCCTAGGAAACAATTAGATAAATGTACCTGAGTATGAGAGGAAATTTTTGTGAAAAAACCCAACAACTTATCTGATGTTCATTGGCACACAATAAATATTATTAGAAGGTAGTGTCCACTGTGTGGGTTGTTTTCCTGTCTTACTAGCCACAGGTTGACTAGCAGTAGGGTAATCAGAGTGGTTTCTGCAACCAAATCACACATACATTTATGATACAATATGATTGATGTCAATCCATGGGGAAAAACTAAAGGCAAGTGATTACATCTAGAACATCTTGTAGCATCACATGCTTTGTGACTGTTGTGGCTGGACCGAACCGGTCTGGAGCTGTTCCTGCCTTTCCCTCTTGGTAACTCTGATACTCGTGACAATCTGACTTGGGGAATCAGACAAGACAAAAGCGATCCTCAAAACAACAATGTCACTTGCAAAAGTTTCTGTTTCCTGAACTGACTTGGTTTGGCAATAGATGACCACTGTATTTCTTATGCAAGAGAAGGAGCATAGGTGTGCTAGGAGAAAAAGGATGGAAAAAGGACAATGTCAGTAGTGGCTTGAACAATTATAATGTTGTTATAATACTACATCTTTAGGCCCTTTGATTCAGACCACCTAATTACAAGTTTAGTGTATTTTTAAAAAAAAAACCCCTTTTGTGTAGTGAGCCCTGATTAAGATTAAGCAAATGAAAAGATTCTGATGTGATTGCATGAGAAAATAAGCTTTGACAAAGCATAGGATTTAGCCTCCCGAAATCTCTGAGAATCTGTACGTTAATATTTAAAGTTGAGCTTGCAGATCTGGGATATGATGGCAGGGCAGAATAAGTCTGTATAATAGACAAAATCACCAGAAAATTTCAATTGGTAAATTAGAAAATATGCTGTGGATGAATAATTGGTTTCATGTAGTCTTGATCCTTGTAGCCAGGATTGGGAATGCCCCATAGTCTGCCAGTTGGCCTATTACCAGTTCTGCTTTGAGACAAAAAGCTCCATCCTGGGAGAGCTCACTCTCCCAGGAAGTGAAGATTCACTTCACTATTCTGCAGTGAAGTCAAGCAGTGGACACACCTCCTACCATCCAGCATATTGCTGACATCCATGGCCTGAGGCATTTCCACAGGGTCTCTGAAATGCTACCTTTCAGCTGAGATCGGACACCAGGCTAATCTTTTGGTTGGAAATGCTCACATATTAACTGCCGTTGCCAATTTTTGTATTTGTAAAGCTGGACTTGTAGTGTAGATTAACATCCATGAATTTTCCTGCAGGATAGGTGCGCATTTCTTCTCCCATTAATAGTGGAGAAATTTTTATTCTCACAGGTACAGCAGTATTCTAGAAAATCTGTTATCATTTATAATAGTATGGCTTAATCTAGATTTTTAATTGACATAATTTCTCTGTGGTTTGAGCAAAGGAAAGAGGAAGGGAGAAAGCGAAGGATTACTATTATCAGCATGTCCCAAGGCTGCTGCTTTTATATTTAGGACTGTAACTGTTATTTAACAGAATTATCCTTGACACACATGGCCTCAAGAAGAGGTCTGAAAGCAAGGACAGAGCAGTGTTGTCATCTGACAGCCTGAAGCGGTATCTTTGAAAAGGTCTGAAATTGTCACTTTTTGTCTGGAAGATGACCTCTGGCATTCCTAGCACTACTCTGCATTGTGGAAGAGGAGAGGAGGGGCAGCAAGGAGGCACGATCTTGCTTTCTGTTACATAAAGTCATCCTGCTTGTGGTGGCCTTTAAAGAAGACTCTTCCTGAGCAGGTGCTAAAAGTGGTGGTTCGTAAGGGGAGGTGTTGCGCCTGCTGGAGTGGCAGTGGTTTGCCACCAGGCCTGCAGATCTGTGTGCATTCTTCTCACCACATGTTTGGGGAGGGGCAGGTGGGCTCCTGGACATGCACCTGGAACACCCTGATAAAGGACCGTTCAGACCAGATATGTCTAGTGATAGTGGCAGAGAGTGTGAGCTGTTCTTGAGTCAACCCACTCCCCTGCCTTCTGGTGTGGATGCCCCCTAGTCTTACCATGGCACTGCTGTGCTGGGCTCTGCAAGGCTGTTTCCAAAGCAGTATTTATCTGTGGTGCACCTCTTCTTGTGCAAAATATGATTTGGCGGTGGTATGTTTAGTTGTAAAGGTTTTCGTCTCTTTGTGCAGAGTGATACATGAAAGTAGCTACAGATGAATTTATAGTCATAAAAGATTGTATTGTAAAAACCTCAAAACATTTTCTAGCTGTTCTGCCTGCCCACTTTACCATCCTTCTACTGTTACTAGCTATGCTGAGTTTGAACCAACTAGTTTTATGCAAGCAAGTCTCTGCTAGAACCTGAAAACTACTGTAAGCTTTATTTTCACTTTAAAGAATCTAAAGGTTCTAGGGGAAAAACCTTCTTTAAAAATATTTCTGCCCTCAGTTTCTGAGGTATATGCTTCAGGGAAATAAAATCTCAATTGAATTGAAATCTGACAGAATGAATTTCCTTCCTAAAAATTAATTTTTGATTGTGTCTTGACCATAAGCTTGCAGGTAACAGAAGTGGAGAGGACAATCATGTAATTCTTATAATAGCCATCCCACTGCCACCTGGAAAACAGCGCCACTGTTATTCTTTACTGAGCATTTTATAGATCTAATGCATACAGCTGGAATTTGGTTAAGATTTGGTTAAGTCAGTGTTTGCTGTGGCTTCTTGCTAAATCAACATTATAATCCTGCTTTCGTTTCCCTACAGATGATGAAGCATGCCTGGGATAATTATAAGCGTTACGCATGGGGATTAAATGAACTGAAACCCATATCTAAGCAAGGACATTCAAGCAATTTATTTGGTGAGTAGAGTGTATTTTTGTGCTTAGTGACGTTAGCATAAAACAGTAAATCAGCTGAAAAGCTTATAAGTGATGAACAGGTTTTCTTTCTGCTCCCTGTCAATGCAGCATGATGTTTCTTGCTTCTGTTACATATAAAAAGTAACAGTAAATGAAGGTTCTTTCTGTGACTTTTATAGATTAGTGTCTGAATGAAAATAAATGGAGCATGGTATTGCTGCATGATAAAAATATAGTTTTGTTGTAATAAATACTGTCCTGTCTTAAACATTTACTATGGGAGTCACTGATGCCACATTCAATAAGCAGGGAACTAAGGGGGAAGGGGTGGAGGAGAGGAGGAATCCTGTACAAGGAGCAAACAACACTCTACAGTCATGAAGGTAGCTGGAGCTATGTGCAGTTCCTAGGAATTTATTTCCATTTCTTATAAAAATTTGTTGACCTGTGTCAGACTCCCTTATCAGACTTTCTTTTTCATTAGTACAACTGTTGTTTGCACTTCTAAATATTGTACAGGAGATATTAAATAAAGCCCAAGTTGTTATCAGTGTAGAACAAATATGGGACTGAAAAGTTCTAGTAGGAGAGGCACACTGTAGAAATCCAGTGTAATAAGGCAAGACTTCCTCGGTGTCCAAGTGGGACTTGTGGCTGGAGAAATAGTAGCTGAAGAGAAACAGCATTCTGAGGAAGCATAAACAAACTGTCCTATGAACTGTCGTTATCTTCAGTTTTGCAGAAGAATTAAGATTTAAACTGTTGGACACCAGTTTTTCTATTCAAATAGCTTGTTTTCCAAACAGAAAGCTGAAAAAATGACTAATTTCTACAGCTGAGAGAAAATCAATACATTATTTTGATTTTAACAGGAACTTACTTTGTTGAATGTTTGCAAAAGATGGTTTGAAGTGGAAACATTTCCTATAACAGCCTAAATAGAGCACTTATCAAACCCCCAACTATATTTGGAGATTGCTTAGAGACAGCAGTTGTGATTACAAAAATAAGTTGGAAAATGCAACATCTACATTGGTCTTGCTGCACCACTTGGCTAGCCCAAGGTAATATCAAAAATGTTAATAAGTAATTATTAGGTAGTTATTGGACTTCTTTTTGAGTTCTTGAAACCAGAGTAGTTTAGTTAACTTCAAGGTTGAGTTGTCATGTTTCTGTTTCCTTCTTTTCTCTAAAAATGAAAAATATTTATTGCCTTCAGGAGAATGGTAGTTGTGCATAATATATTTGAGGAACTATTCTGTTTTCTAGAAGTACAATAAAATGGCATAAAATTTCTTGAAAATTAAAATGCTTAGTGTAGTTTCATTTTAAATCAGAAGTGGTATAAAAATTGCTAAGGTTTGAGTTAATAATAATATTGCATGGAGTCGCAGAAAAAGCTGTAGATGTATTGACTTGTGAAATTCTTAAGCAGGAGTTCTGTGGATCTTGCATAAGTTTAAGTCACTTCAAGCATCATTCTCTGTGAAACAGGACAAGTGTTGAATTGAAAAATAAAACTGCATTTAAAGGAGTAAGAGCCAGAGTCAGCCTAAATGCAGATCAGTTTCTCATCATGGTCATCTGGTATAAGATCTCATTGCTGAGAAGTTTTCCTTAGAAACATCTTCAATCTTATTGATCTTGGTGCAGATCAAAATAAATATTAGGTCTCTTTCTGCTGAATTGCTTTACAGAATAACAAAGAGCAGCATATCTGCAAGCAGGTCTGCCTCATAAATTACCCTTGCCTGAATCCATAATTGCCTTTTGTTCTTTACAAACAAAACCTTGTTTCTGTAAGTGTCCTCAGATGATTAGATCTGATCTGTACCTTCATGTTTGAATTCAACAAATGCCACCTTTTTCACAAAACGATAAAAGGGTGATCCATTTGTGTGTTGGGTTTCTTTCCTTCACAAAAGGATGGACAAGTTTCCTTATCTTCCTTGTTTCTTACTTTGATTTTTTTTTAATTGCAAATGGTTGACTAGTTTAAGATGATTCTGAATTGTATTAGTGGAGAATAGGTCCTTCAGCTCTGTGTCCTGTGAATTTCCTCCCAACCTTCAGAAATCAAGTAAGACCTTCAATTCACTGTCATCCATCATAACTATCTCCAATTTGCCAAGACTGTCTTCTTGCTGCCAGATCTCAGTTGTTTTAAAAATGCAAGTTTCCAATTGTCTAAGTATCAGTAAAATACAGCACATTTCATTAGGCACTGTTTGATTTTAAACACTTCTCCTCCTTTGAATTAATTGCTACATTTACATTGCTTTGCATATGCGGGGAGTGGCTGTTATGGGATAAAGACTTTTAGTGTCTCACTATGAGGAACAGCAGAGTCCAGTGTTGTGTGGTGCTTTATGTTGTATAAGTTACAGTACAGCCCTCCTGAAACAGAAGGGGAGAGTTGTTTTCAAATGATACTGCTTCTAAGCTTATTTTTGAAAGTATAAATGCACGGCTCCTTTCTATCTCCATTTTGCAGGTAGATTATAATGACTGTTGTGTCTTGAAGGCAAGTCATAACTGTCATGCTGTGTTTCTCAGAAGGACAAAAATAAGATGGCATTTGAGAGGTGTAATTACACATAGATGTGGCTTGGGAAATATCATCATGAAATATAGACACTATACCTAGGCTAGGAGAAGAGGAAAATGACCAGTGGGTTGTTGATGAGAGGAAGGGTAGGGACAACTGGTGGTTCTAATTTTGGGGGAAGGAAAAGAACCCTGCTTTAGCACCTTGTGCAAATCACTAATAGTAGAGCTGTTCTGTAGCTGAGGACTTCTTGCTGAATTTGGAAATAACTTTTTTTTGTCCTAAACTCAGGCCATGAAAACAACTTGTGAAGTCAAGGAACTGCCTTGATCTTGCTGGTGTTCTGCAGGCAGTGTGTGTGGAAGGGTGTATGTGATAAGTTGAGAAAGTCTTTAGACTGGCAGACTGTAGATATATTCGTGTTATGAGCAGAAGTTGCTTTCTCTCACATGTGCACACCAAGAATAATATACACTCAGAGAAACACTGACACATGTGAATTGCAACACTTTATCTTGAAGCCAGTGCCACATACATGCCTCTGACCATTCGCAATATCTTTTCAGCACATCCATGCAGTGTTTTTATTTCCTTTGTATTTGCCATGTTAGGTTTTACCATCTTGTAGTAACTATTTGAAATATTTTACTGGTTTGATTTCATGAAGTGTTCAGCTCTTTCTAGATTAATCAAATAAATTGGAATAGCTCAGCATCTGTTTGCACCATATCTGTCCATTAGCAAAACAGGGCATATCTCCTGGTATGACTTCTTTTGTGAGCACTAATTCTTCTCCGACTATTCCTAGTAGAAAGTAGGCCCTGAATAAGTGCTGTTAGTTTTTAATACTTTAACCTTTATGTTCCAGGTTACTGTTAACAATATTACCTAAAACAGAGATTTATTAATCAACCTTCCTATTGCGAAAGTGGCAAAATCACGATTCTGCCTTTTTTTTAATAGCACTCCACCACCAACCCCTCAAAGTAGGAGCTATTCCTCTTTAAGCCTTCTGAACTAATTTTAAAACTAATGAGTGTTGCTGCACTTGCAGAGAACTCTTTCTAGAAGTGCTTTCTGCACTTAAGTGACTGTAACTAAAGGGCTTTTTTAATTATCTGAAGCTGTGTTTCATGTGCAGTATTGCCAGTTTGATATTGTAACTTGTGAGCATAGTGTAATTAATCTGCAAATGAAAAAGGACCTTTTCTGGCAGCAAAAGGGAGGCATCTAATAAATACTCACAATCTGCAAACCCTAAAGTGCTATAATTTAGGAAGATCCTGCTCCTCCCACTTTGAACTGTTTTTTGTTGTTTCTTTTATGGAATGTTGAGGTGTATGAATATTTTTAAAGCCTGCCAAAATTTATATCCAAAACTGTCCTGGCAGTGTACAGCAATGTGTCTTTTCAAACTCTAAGTTTATTAATATAGCCTAGGCAATTAATTGTGCATGTGTTTAAACAATGTGTTAATTTAAATTGAAAGGATTCAAAATCTTCCCCCCACCCCAGTCTTGTTTGTCCTCACTGTTACTGCTATATTTCTTGAAATTTTGTGTTTTGGTATGTGGTTTTAATTTCAGAAGTAAGCCTGACATCTATCTCTACTAAATTAACTCATGTAAAGAATAAGGTTAGCATATATATGGATGAATTACTCAATGCAGCATTTTTGAGAGGAGGTCATGTTGCACAGCAAACACAAGTGTATTGTCTTTCTAGATTTCCAAAAAAACATTTTTCAGGCTTATTACTGGCGTCTCACTGGAATCCATTGCTGCTGAGGCCACACTCTCAGATTACTCATCCCAATGCTGAAAACTCAAATGACCAGAGTGAAATTTGGCAGTGCAAATAAGTTACTTGGGGTAGCTTTGATAATGGCAAACTGCAAACAGTTCCACAAACCCAGAAGGATTTCCCAACAGGTAATAATTGCACTTAGAAAATGTTCCTAATTTAAACTGGCACTCACAGGAGATATAGTTCTGAATTAATATACAGAACAGGCAGACTTGAGCTCATAGTAAGTAGTAAAGCTTGACAGCCCTCCAGAACAATACGTGGAGGTCCATAAAAAGTGGCATAGATGGGATGAAGAAGGATTTATTGTTCCTTATGGGGAGTGATATCCTTTGTAAGGAAGGGGTGGAGATAGCAAATTACTAGGCAGCATGTTCAAACAAAAGAAGGTGGTTCATAACAAAACATGTAACTGAGCTGCACCATACCAGAAGTGTGGTGGATGCCAAAGGCTTCTGCAGGAAGCACCGAGATAAGCAATGAAGGAAAAATTATTTGAGCTTTATCAAATTCAAAGACCAGAGCTGACTCTAAAATGCACAGATGTATAAAATACTGGAGATTTAGAAGGGAATTCTAGAAATACCACTATATTGTTTCATGTTGCACATATGAAAAGCTAGAATTGTTAAAAATTGAATGTATTTTTCTTTCCCTGCTCTTACCAGGTGCTTATAGTCACTGAAATTAAAAGTGTTAATATTGCTGAGGGTTTGCCAGTACTTGAGTCAAAGAGTTTCATGTTTTGGCATAGCACACTTTAATAATTAATCACTCTTGACACTTTAAATTGCTAATGATATTGGATAAGAACCTTTTCAGTGAACTTTAAATAAAGGAAAACACTGTTCTAAGATATGAGTCAGCTTTTGCAATGCTCCAAGAAACCTACAGCTCAAATCAAAATGTTAGTTTAGTCAAACCTATATGTATTCTTTAATACCAAACTTGGTGTGCAAGGAATGAGAGGAAATTGTAAAAGTGCACCAAAAATTGTACGAAGTGCACCAACATGCATTGCTTCTGAAGTATTTGGACTCTGAGTATTTCAGACTCTTCTGGTCATACCGAAAAGCCTGGGCTAGACAAGTGAGAACTTATTTTGACAGATACTCCAAAGGGATCGGCCATAAGCCAGTTGTGGTTCTTAAACCATATGGCCATGTAAGCTCAGTCACAGATCTGTGCTAATAAGGTTGTCATTCACATCCAGAGCAGTTCTCCCTGCAGTGGCATCCTGGAAACTCATACAAAGTTATTCATCCTCTGATCATTCTTCCTAATCTGTTCTTGCTGCCCAGTCCTGAGATGCAGCTCCATTCTCTAATGTAATCTCTTTTATTTTTTTTTTTTTTTATTTACATGCACTTATGCTGGCACTGTTAGATATGAAAAAGCATGCAGTTTAAATGGGCCAACTGTGCATTACCCAGAGGAGATATAGGCTACCTGTGCTTTTCATTATACTATTCTGAAATGCTGGGTAATAAGCCATTGTGGTTAATAGTCCACAAATCTTGCTAGCAATATGTTCTTTTTTTTCTTTTCTTCCAGATCATTCCTTAAGAGTTTAGGAGTTAAACTGAAAAGGAAATTCTATAGATGTTTCTTGATAGTCTACTGAAAATTTCATGTTGACTGTTTTCTTTTGCATTCTTTTCAGTTAATAGGAAGCTATTTTATGTGTTCTCTATTAAACCCTTGGAGTAAATGATGCTGTTAGTAAAGAGAAGAGATAAAAGTAAAGGGTTAACAACAGAAATAAAATGGAGCATATATGAGTACTCGGTCTGGAGGTTTTGGTAGAGACTAATAATTCTTCATTTTAGTAGGCTTGTACATCTGGTTATCTCTTTTATCATCAAAATTACTCCCTTTGAGCTTTTGTTTTATGAGTTTCAAGTTAATTTTCTCTACCTTTTAAATTATCTGCAAAATATATCTGTATTTACCTGAGGTCTGTGAATTTTATCCAAGTCTTGTTTGTGATGTCTTCCTCCTGCCTAGGGCAACTGTGAAACTACCATGGTGACTGCAACTTTGCTGGCACTCTCTAACACAGTGCCCACTGTTAGTCAAATTTATAGCAGTACTGTAGGTGTATAGGAAAAGAGTCCTCTTGTCCAAATATTCTGTGTCATGAGTGTGTATTGTAATTGCCTAGCAATAATCTTTTCTTCTTGTAGACCATGACTGCTGTGTAATTCCTTGGGAATGTTGTGTAGGAACGAACAACAGTGATAACTGTATTTAATAATTTATGTGCTGTGCTTTGAGAAGCATAGCTTATATAGGCTTGGGAAATATTTGGTCTTATCCCATAATAAGAAATGTTCATTTCATTTCTTTGCACTCCTTCCCCCACCCCCACCACTGGTTTGTCTGACGGTTATTAATGAACTGTTCAGCATCACAATTTCTGTACTACACTCAAGTTTAAGCTATCCTGTTGGGTGACTTGGCACAAACTGCAGTTGTCCACAAGTCATAATTCTGGCCTCTAAACTGACTCTTTCTCTTCTCTTTTGTCTTTTATCTAGAACTCGGAAGTACAGCTGTTTGAGACAAACTTGACTAATTGTCACATTAATTGTTTTATTCAATTTTCTGGACCTTCAGAATAATAGCAGAGGTTATTTCAAATGAAGTAAGATCTACTTGAGATTCTAGCATTTTTTACTGTCTGTACTCTAAGCAGGCCGCATAGGCCAGATTCAGGGAAAAAAAATCATAATAGGCAGGTGACTCCAAGGGCGATTTTTCAACAAGTTTTCTCCTTATTTTCTCCTCTTTTTCTTCTGACTTAGTAGTGGGTTACGGCTCAAGTACTAATCCTTAAAATTGAAAGCTCAACTGTTTAGTGGTGGTGTTAGTTGTATTACAAGAGGATTATCGCAAAGAATGTCTTTGCATGGTGAGCCTATCACAATCCACTGAAGCAAATCAGGTTATAGATGATTTTTCTATAAGTACAGCTCAGTTGTAAAGGTTCACTAGGAACTGCTTTTGTTGTATGGAGTTACCAGACATGTCCAGGGCTTTTGTAGTAGTGTTCTTGAGCAGATGTCCTCCAGCAGTTTTCCACTCTCACTTTCTCATTAGCTGAGGAAAAATATAAGTTGCTTAGCCAAGTTTAAAGAAATACTTTTCCTTTAATGTTAGAGAAGGGCAGCCAAGTTCCAAATAAGCTCTTGGAGGATATTATGTTGTTCTTACTGAAGTATGCTGCAGTTTTATTAGTGGAATGTCTAGGGGAAAATGTAGAGATTACTTCCTTCAGAGTAGGAAAATGACATTCCAAAAATGGGCGGTATAAGCAGCTGCTAAAATAAAGTATCTGATTCTGTTAAATGTACCAAATAACTGTTGTAATAACCTCAAATATTTTTTTTTCTTTAAGATGGTGGAAATGGAAAATTATTTTCTACCTGGAAGCATAATTTAAGAAAGTGATGTTAATCCTGCTATATAGAGCTTTCCAATCACCTCTCTGTTTCATGTGGGAGCAGAAACTCATGATGGCAGTGAACACAAGAATTGACTGATATAGTAGCTTTCTGTCTTAAATATGAAAAATTGAATTCTGATATTTGATAAGTTTACAAAATTAAGTTTATTTTTTCATCAGGTATTTCAGAGACAAGATGATAATCAAGTTCCTTAATTAGTTGTAACTACTATCTTCTTATTCCCCTGGTACAATCAATTCCGGAATGAGTAGTCAGCTATTCACCTGACTCATTTGTCCTGCTGAGGGAGACAGGGATTGGACCTAATGACTTCACTGTTGATTGCAACCTAAATTATTTTGTAATTATAAATGTTTACTTCTGTATCAGACTCTTCTCTAAAATACAACAGTGGTTTTCCATTCATTATGAAAACTGCAAGAGCCAAGTTAGGAAATATAAATTTTAATAGAGTGGTCAAAATTGAAATTTTGACATTATCCTATAAATAGGAATTGAAACTCCTCCTAGACAAAAATGGTGTTTTGAAAAGGTCAAGGTAAATTTGAAGTAAGCATGGGAAAAATATTTTGAGTGACTGTGTTTTCTTGAACCTCACTGTCCGCATTAACCTTTCAGTACAGGATGATGAACATTTAATCCATTCCAAAGCCAACATACTGATGATACTTCGTCTTGCAGTGTTAGGTCCAGGCTAGCTCTTACTCATCTCTGTAACAGAGGTAGAGGGGTGCCACTTTTGCAGACCACCAGTGCCTTGCTCTGAAAACCAGTGCCTTGCCGCCCCTCCTGACCTGACAAATGCATGTCTGCAAGTTTGCCTTTGCCTCCCCCAGTGTTATCTTGTGCAGGTTACACGGTGGTGCACAATATCAGAATAATTGTTTTCCACAGACTGTGCTTCTTAAAAGGTCTTCCTAACTGACATGGGGTCAGTACTCACCAGCTTCTGAAAGCTCTATGTGTATTATTGAGTATAAAAACAAGAAAGCAACTGATTGTTTTCATTCCAAACTGGAAGAAACAGGAATTTCCGAGGAGTTTCTGAGACTTACTGGGTTTTATGTCATTTTATGGTGAACTGTTCTATCAGTGGTTTAAAATGCAAAATTATGGTGGAAAATACAGTGCATTAGAACAGCTCTTCAAAAGTTCATTAGTGGAAGAAATACTTAAATATTATGATGTTGTGTTGTGGCATGGGAATCAAAGTAAGGGCTGTGAATTACTAGTTACCACTTGAATGCTTATGCGCCCAGTTTTTAATTGGATTAATTGAAATTGGATTTTGAAATTAGAATTAATTTAAATTAATTAGATCTAACTGAAAAGTCTTCTGTTGGAAAGTAAATCACTGGCTCTTCATGTATTTCAGGTAACATACAAGGAGCAACAATCGTGGATGCCCTTGATACACTGTACATCATGGAAATGAAAGAGGAGTTCAAGGAAGCCAAGGAGTGGGTTGAAAAAAACTTGGATTTCAATGTGGTAAGGAGCGTTGCTGATTAACATTCAATGCTGTGTTTAGTCTCCAGGGATTCAACTGAGGACTAGGTTTCTAGTACTACAAGCATGATGCAAGGCTAAGGAATTTAGATCATTGATAGTTAAAACAAGGTAGGAAGCTGGAAGTAGGAAATTTACTGCTCTGCTTATATGCACTTTTTCAATCAGAGAGATTTAGGTAGATGGAAGTCACTGAGCTGGACTGAAGGAAGGAAAAAGGAAATAGAGTATTTGCCATTGTAAGGTAAAAGACCACCTTTTCAGCTTTTCTGGGCAGAAGAATTGGGACCTTTCAAGCATTAATTTTTTCATTATGTAAACCTTTTACATTTTCCTTTTATGAAATCTTCCACAGATTTTACTTGTGTTTAGAGAAAGGTACATGCCATACATACTACTTAGGTTCCTTTGTCTACTCCAGTAAAGTTGAGTATCATGAGTTAGGCTGGACTATTGGCACAACTGAACTGCTTTAGTCTTAGGCAGCATCAGGTCTTCACAGCTGCATGTACAAATCACTCTATTAAGTGGCGAATATGTGGCTGAGGTTCATTATTGAAACTTTTATTCTAGAAAGGCCTTGAACAAGCAGGAACCTCTTCAATTGAATTCACAGGTCTTGGGTTTGGTATTTTTTTCTTTTTTTTTCTGTTTGGGACAGAGGATTTATTGTTTGGTATAGAGAGCTGATGAAGCACCTCTGATCAGTGTAGTAAAGTAAGCACAGTACATTGAGCACTTAAAAGCTCTTGTAGTTGACATGCTTAATGTTAGAAACACTTTCTGAAAACAAAGTACTCTTTCTAATAAGTTATGCAAAATTCAGGTTTAATCAGGTTCTCTTCCATGCTTGAGAATTAATTATCCTTTTACGAAGGAGTTAGTAAGAGTGGGTATTACATAGTTTATATAAGCAATAATTTAGTATGCATTTATATTTACATTTATAATGTAAATAGAGGATATTAAACAGTGCTTCTGCATAGTGTCAGAAACCTGAATGACATACTGACTTTATTTTGTGCATAAAATTCTTTTTTCTAAAGGTGATTTTGTAATACTAAATTCCTGTCGTATTAGCTTGGTATTATCAAGATGTTTAAAAAAACAGGATAAAACAACAGAAAATAATGAACTCCACTTAAAATGATGAGCTGAGCTCTACTTGGAGGAACATTGTAAAGTGTTGTAGAGTGATTTACATTATTAACATGAAAATCTTTGGGTTTACGTAAATCTTGTTATGTTTGGTACTGGAAACTTATAGATGGTATTGCCTACATTTCCTCTTTTTTTCCTCAGTAATGCTTATAAGCTAAGAAAATGTCACAAATTTTGTAGTGCATAAGTTGGTCAATGCAGGAGTCAAGCATATTTACCGAAGCAACTTCACAGATAACACTGACGTGCGTCACTAACAGCATATTGTTACTGATATTCCTTAAATAGCAGCCTGGAGTTCAACACCTCACAAAATTATTTTCATAATACTTCATAATCATATGTAATTGAATTTTACGTTGGCATCAGCAGTGAGTAGATGAATTTTCCCGAACTGGAACAAGGAAATTAAAATAAATAACTGCAATGCCAGATTTAATAATGGATGTCCATTTGTTTAATGGCTGGATTGTTGGAAGCTATTCTACTTGTGCTTTTGTTTAGTTTTCCACTTTAAATATAGGTTTTAGATTAAAGTACCATTTTGTATTTATATCTTACAGTTCAAAGAACTGCAGTTCCCTTTTGTTTTTAAGCATTTATCATGTATTAGGCCTTACATGACATAATCTGCAAAAATGTTATGTACAGTATTACTTCTGTTTTGGAAACCTTTGTCCCGTGAAAGTGATTTATTTGGAATAATTGGCACACTGACATATCCTTAAGAGTTACTTATTCTTAATAGTATAAACATGTGTTTGATGTTTCTGATCATTTCCTGGGCAGCAACTGCTTAATCAGCATATTTGGCCTGTGTTTGCATAAATAGGATAAGTTTTTCTCTTCATTTATTCTTAGAACCATGTCTTTCAAATCTTTAATTTTCTCTAGGATGTTCTTTACCAAAATTGCTGTGACTGTATTCTGTAGCAGAATTTATTCTCCTTATGTTCTATGTCAATGCAGCTGGATAAAGGAAAATTCTACAAACTCTAGAAGATACTCATCAAACTATTTGGCCAGCACTCACACCACTCTCAACACCTGATCATAAAAGTTTCCTAATGTCACTTTGTAACGTAGGCACTAGTTTATCTGTGTAGAAGGATTTATGGAATAAAGATGACGTGATGGGAAATGGCAATGTCTCTTTATGCGTTAGATTTTAATCTCGCAGTTCAGTGAATTAGGTGTCAGGGTCGCTCTTCTTTACCTTTCCGAAGAGAGGTTTTGATTTTGAAGGAAAATTCTAGTTGAGTCAGCAGCACCTTTCTTGGCAAACTTGTGCATTTTAGAAAGCTCATCAGTGGATATGTTTAGAAGCTTCCCCTTTTGGAGTACAACACAGGCCATTTTCATTACAGCTGTAGCTGGTAGCCTTGTGATTTTATAACTGAGGTATCCACGTTGCAGTGCTTGGAGCTTTTATATGTCACAGCTGCTGACATTTTTTTTTTTATTTGAAACCTTGAAGTTTCAGCTAAGCTGAGCCATCCCTTCAGGAATTAAGTTGCATTTTCTGATTCTATCAATATTATAAGAGATGTAGACATACTTGTACCTTTGGAAAGCGTTGGCATTTGCAGTGACTAAATCCATAGTCTTAGCTTTGAGTAGCAGATATGTGCTATGGATATGTGCTCTGTTCTCTGTTAAATCACTTTATTTCTCTGGGGGATTCATCTTTGCTCTTCTAATTAATGTAGCCAAGGCTTTCTTCTGACCTCCCCACACAGGCTGCTGCCCGCATGCCCCTTCACAGTGCACAGCCCAAGGCTGCAACAGATGGTCTGGGCTGTGGATCAGCAGGTTACAAGGGAGGAAAAGGGAACCATGCCTTCATGGGATCATTAGGAAGCTTGGCTGTTTCCTAGCTACAACTATGCACTGCTGCCTGCTCCTCTGCTCTTACTTTTTCTTATTTGTTTCAGAAGCTGCACACACACACACAGAGCTTTCTGAAAGAGTTTCTGTACCACCACCCCACTTCTGCTTCACACTGGGGAGGAAAAAGCTATTGGTGTCTGCAGTCCAAGAGCCACATAACATTGAATACATGCTTGGGAAGAGAGAGAGAGGAAAAGGGATCTTAATGAGGCAGATGAAGGGGTCAGGTGTCGGGGAGTCGTGTTGCAGGAGCAGAGCCACATGGCACAGCAGTAAAGGTTTGGGAGTTGTTACGTATTGGAATTGATGGTGCTCTGCATCTACACCCAAACACACCCCAGTATCTTTAGGATGAGTGACTAAGTGATCCATCCCCCTCTTCTTCAGCCCTGCTGAGCTCCTTCTGTGCAAAAGGGCAGTCCTGCCTGTACTGCCTGCTGGGAGCAGTCTTTGGTCTGCATGGTGTCCTGAAGCATGTCTGGACATTGACTGGAACAGCAGGGGCCCACACCAAGGCCAGAAGGTGCTGGCAATCAAACTGTACATGGGACAGGGCTTGAATTCATACCCTGACCACTTCTGATGGAAGTGTAGCCAGACAGGATCAGAATGGGAACAAGGTATGGAGCAGAAAGCTGTGCACTTGTTCAGATAAGAGGGAAATTGGGAAAGTATGAAGGGCATTTCATTATTTGCTCTCAAAGACAGGTGCTAATGAATTGAAGAACTGCATAAAGAGAACAGAATGAGTAAGAAGGTGAGGTTACCCTCAGTTTTGTGTCCTACCAATGCTCTTCAGCAAAGCTGTTTAGAGGTCAGTCAGTCACTGTATCTGATTTTATATGCCACTTTTGAAGCTTGAAGGCTAACCTACCACTTCTGATTTTCATCTTTGTGCTTAGCTCAGCAAATCTGAGTGTCTTTTAAAGAGGTTTTGTCAGCCGCTTCATGCAACCTAGAAGTTTTGCAAGTGATATTTCTATTATTTGGGAACTGGAAAAGAACTGGCAAAAGTAGAGAAACTTGAAATTATGGGTTTTTCTCTGCTGTCATGTATACACTAGCATACCCCCTTTCCAAGGTCCCAGAATAGCAAATATTGTTTGCATCCGTAATAAATAAGGCTTCCAGCATTTATCATTGACTCAGCTGTATCTGTGGTGTGGCAGTCAGTAACAGGACAGACTTCTAGACTTCAGTTTGCTTATTTCAAACTTCAGCATTTACAAATCTAAATCCTACTATTCTCAAACTGTAGGTATTATGATTGACTTGTAATTGTATTTAACAGTCCCCAACCTCATGTTCTGACTTGGAACATTATTTGGCTCTTGAAGAATTATTTGGCTCTTTATTCTTTGTGGTTTTCCTCTTCAAGTGAGAAAAGCAGAAAGTTTCCTAATACAACAATTTGGAACAGCTTTCCCATTAAAATAAAAAAAGAAAAAAAGTTGTGTGGGAGGTGTGAGTAAATGTATAATGGGTCGGAGAGAAATCTTAAGAAAGCCAGCAGTTGAAAATGGTTCTTTAGTTTGTGGGACTATTTGATTACTAGTTCGCCGCATAACTTATTAGTACATTCTAAATGCCAAACTTCAAAGTGACTTGATTTTGTTTTGATTATGTATAAGAACCTATTTTGATGGGCTAAAAGGAGATCCTGCAAATTCATTACTAAGCGCAGTTCTGTTGCTGCTAGAGTTCTTTAATGCCTTCAGTAGCACTTTATTTTTGTGCTTGTTGAAGATCTTGCAGTTTGCCATGCAGGGACTTCAGCAAGGTTAAATAACATGTTACGCAATAATCAGGCTTTGACACTTGTGGTAAAAAGGTTGCTAAGATTGTTTCCCATGTCTTCAGGAACTGAATATTTTAGCAAGCTGCCAGTAACTTTCATTTGTGGAATATGAATGAAACGTATTGCAAGTAATTAAAATCTTGTCTAATTACAATAGTTGTAAGTGAGCTGTTGTAGTATTATCCATGACTCTATCGTACTTCCTGGGCTGCTTGAAAATGCTAGGATTTGTTGCTGTTCCCAGCCTTTGTGCTTCAACGGGAGAATATTATTATTTAATAGTAATAATAATTACAAGTTCATCTCATTTCACAGGAAATGTGGGCCCTTTGTGTCCACTTTTTAGTCTAGAATTATATACCTTATTCAGCATTGTTCAGTATAGGGTCCCTAGTGTTCTCTTGCACAGCTTGTTGAACTGCAGGATATGGGCTGCTTGCCACAGCCTGTGTGCGTGGGGGGAGTTGCTGTATTCCTTGTACACAGGAGCAATAGATGGAAATGCGGATGAGGTGACTGAAGTTCTATACGCTCTTGATGATGCAAGAACACGAGAACCAAAGGAAAGAAAGTTTTGGAAGGAATATTTGCCACAGAGAAGGCTGAAACAAATTATATGTTAGGATTTGTGGCATTATTTTTTGTTATCTTTATAAAAGCTAAGAGAGTAAGCTCTTTATCAAATATAAATAAAAGTGACTTGATTATTGGGAATGCATTCCTGTGTAAAGATGAATGGTGACTTGATTATCGAGAATTAATTAATCTGTGTAAAGAGCACACTGTATTTTTTCCAGTCGAATTTTGAATGGCAGAACATGTAACCAGTGCTGCTGATGAGTGCCAGGTGGAACCTAACACTGGATAAATAAAATATTTTTGTGTTTCAAATGTTGTGTTTATAAGGGAGGGTGACTTCCCATGAGAAAATACAGATGGAAATTGTTTTGGCCTTGGCCTGTGAATTGTGGAGAGGAAGATTATCAGGAATGAGATGCATTTAGGAAATTACCCAGAAGGATATGAATACTGATTTTTGGGAAGCTGGAGGAGTTCAATAGGCAAACACCTTCAGGCAAGCCCAGTTGAAAGTAGTTTGTTGTCTGAACAATGTTTTCAATATTAAATTCAATGTAACAGCTGTTTGAAGCCTCAGTAGTTTACAAGTTGTGGTCTTAATCCTCTGGTTTATGGAAGGGTGAGGAAAGTTTGGTGGTGAGATGCAGCTGAGATCAAATTGGCCCTGTTGTAGATTTACAAATAAAATAGAAATTCAGAGTAACACAGGCTAACTAATAAAAGTCTTGGCACTTTATTCTGCCTGCCTCCTCCCCATTCGGTTATATTTGCTGCTTTTTGACAATGGACCTTGCTGAGGCATTGTCACTCTCCCTTCCTTTAAAAGGAGTTAGTATAATAGATTTTCTAGTTATATCTGTAATTTCATCCAGATCTTGGGTATTTGAGCTATGGGTTTTCTTCTACTTAAAAAGCAGTTTTAACATTACTTCAGCATTATGTGTCTAGCCGGCAATATAAATGATGTTGTATGTCTTTGTCAAAATAATTTCATCTTTAGAAGCTAATCAAGGAAACCAGATGAAATTCCTGAAACCTGTCACAGCTTTGCTCTTGCACCACATATTGGATTCATACATTGCTTTTTGTTTTCTGTTTTTTCTCAGATACAGTGATCAGAAGTCAAAACTTCTCTGGATCTTCTATAGTACTTGGACTATTCCATTTATGGTTCAGATAGTGAATGATAAATAACTGAATAAATATAAGATGAAAGGCCCAATTACTCACATTCAGCAATTAACATAAAAGCCCTGGAATTAAAATAAAAGCATGTTCTTTCCAAGTATCTTTTCCAAGTATCTACAGACTTTCTGAATTCTTTCTAAAAGGGAGGCCTGCAAATATCAGGTCAAACTGATGTTTAGACGTTAGCACAGATGTGTACTAACAAAGGTGTTTTAGATATTCTCATACGGAGCACAGTCTATTTCAGGTACTAATGTAAAGACCATAAAATTGGAAGTTACAGTGATCCAGTTGTTCAGAGCTGTGTTTTACACTTGGTACCTTAAAAAGGGAACATCATAGTCATCTTGAAATATACATGTCCAGTCACTTCACCTTACAGAATTTCCATTAGAAATAATGGCATTAATTCAGCCACTTCTCAGATTTGCTGTGCAAGTGATACAATAGCTGTTTAAAGTTGAAGGCTAAATTTAAAATAAAAAATAATTCTCACCTCTACAGATGGTGAAGTAGAAATTTTGGGAAGTTCAGATGAACGTTTTTCTGATATATTTTGGTACTGTTAAATGGATCATAAGTTATTCATACACAGCTTGATCTGAGAGCAAAATAAAAAATAGTATTGCTTACTTAGAATTTGACTGCTGAGTAGAAATCTACAGACTTACTTGTGCAAACTATATGTGCGTGATTAAATATATGAAAAGAGAGTAATGATCAGGGTGTGGCAGCTTCATATGTGTCATATCATACAAAAATTTTAAAAATCAAACCAGGAAGAAGGGTAAAGTTGGTGTAGCAGAAATCTACTTTTAGGACAAGTTCATTTTTCTTAACAGACTACTTCTTCACATCACCTTTCATGTAGAGATGTTTTCTTGACATGAAATTATAAAGCCTTAATTGTTTTGCCAATTACTGTTATTTCTGTGCTGAGAATAACACTAACCTGGTACTGTGAGTTTGAGAGTGACTGTGTATCATGCATATAGCTTTCAAATCTACCATTAATGAAATGACTGTTTCAGTGTTTGTCTGCTTCAGTGGCTTGCATAAAGATTTTGGTAAGAAGCAAGTATTTCAAGTGAAGGTTCAGAGGTTCAAGTGACCTATTGGGAATCTGATAACAGGTGAACAATGGTTGCCCTCAAGAAATGTCCTGAAAGATCACCCCTTCAACACATATTCAATATTACAATGCAAGTAATCTTTGTGGCTCGACAATAAAACCTTTTTTCGTATTACTTCCAAGTAGTCTTCTTATCTGTAACTGATTTCCAGAAGCAGATGTCAGTGCACACATACTGAGCCTTCCTTAAAGGGCCTTGGCACTCCTTGAAAGATAGCAATGGTTTTGTGAGTTAAGTGGTCATATTTAAATCCAGAAAGGCAAAATGTAAAGTTCTGGAGGCAAAATATTCAGGTCATACACCACTCAATTTACTTCCAGCAATTGAAAATCAAAAAGTAATTTAATTCAGTTCTCAAAGGAAACACAAGTGTCTGGGATATCTGATTAACTCATTTCCTCATCTGACACCTACCTCTTTACAGCTTCAACCATCCCACATCAAAGAAAGGTACTTGACATGTGCTAAGGCTCAGGATTGAAATGGAAAGAACTTGAACTTCTGAAGAAGGTTCACATATTCATGTTCTCATACTATTCATAGGAATTTCAGCTAGCTCAATCTGCAGGAAAGAGAAGCCATTCCTTTAACTCATTTAATCATCCTTTCTTCAGTCAGATCAGGTCAGATCAGCTTTTCTTTAGTCAAATCAGTTCTCTACTAGTAGCTGTCTTACATGTTGGATTTGAAGGTAGACTTCAGTATTTAATGTGCATGTACTGTAGTTCCTACACAGGTAGTCTGCTTAGCAGGGGAACAGATGTGTCATCTAGTTAGTTCAGATTTCTAGAGGATTTAAATGATTTTATATCCCCCTCCCCAGGTTTAACATGGATCATGGCATAATAAAAAAGCCTACACAGGAATGTTAAAGTTGAGGTGAATACCTGTTTCTATTTGCCTTATTGCTGCATTCAGTGAGACACTGACGGAACACTTGGAAAGAGAAATAACAGATTTGGGAAAAAAACATTTTGGAAACAGATATTAAACTGCAGAAATAAAATTTTGTCTTTTATCTTAGAAAGAATAAGAGAGGACCAGTAGGGGAGAGCAGTGTCAGAGGAGAAACTGCAGATTTCTAGAATTGAAAGAGTGTTATGTTCTGGACACTGCAAGACAGCAATATAATTTTGCAGTCTTAACCCATGATGCCAGTCTGACTTTTCAAGTGGCTGATGTGTGTGATGGCTTTACTTTGTCAGTGCCTTTGAATTGTGCTCATGAGTATTAAAAATTTATACAGGCACACACATATATACTATATTAATTATATATTATTCAGAGTAATTCTGAAGGAAATTCTATCCTCTTTTTAGAGGGTGAAGTGCAGAATACATTCTAGAGGAGAGAAGTTAAATTCCTGAATGTAAACCAACTAGCATTGTAGCAAGTCTGAGTGTTTTGAAGCCTGTACCATTACAATTTACAAAAAAGTCACCAACTCTGCAATGTGTCTAGATACCTTTTCTTAATCAGAGCATCTTGGACACTGAAAAGCATTAAATAATATTTCTATTAAGTAGCCTAGTTCTGGTTTGTTTGTTTGTTCTGTAAAGGCTGTTTACTACAATTCAAAATCTGTAGAAAACAGGGAGCAACTTCTTCCCTCCTACGTAAACTGACATATGAATGTTTAAACTGGAAAAAGCACAAAACCTAGCTGAATGAAAAAGGTATGCAAGCCTTTCAGAAGAAAATCCATCAGCTCCACCATGCATTGATTTATATTAAATATAGATATAGTGTATGTCAGCAAATAGAAAAGGGAAAAGTGACTCAGTAGAAGCAAGAGCAACCCAGAACCTGTGAAAGTCAAACGCCTTTTTTATGTGCCCAAAATTTTGCGGCACTGTTTGGTACCTTTTTCTGCAGAAATACAGAAATATAAAAAGTAGTATCACATAAAAAAGCAGAAATTAAGAAACTTCACTAGATCAACTTTTTAACTGAATGCCTTGAGTGATTTAAATGTTATGTGTTGGGGTAAAATTGGAATTGCCTTAATAAAGAACAAAAAAGCATCTGAGACTCAGATTCATCGTTTATGCTTGAATTTCAAAAGGCAGGGAAGAATGTGCATTGAGTTTTGAAATAGATACTGGCTGGACCTAGTCTTTATCATTGGTAAAAGATTTATCCACGCCAGCTAGGAAAAGGCTGTCACTGTAATAGCAAAAGATCATCATCTTTCTTGAGAATACACATAATGATTACATTTTTTTCATGAGCATGTAATTAACTCATTCTGATGTTACTTTCTTTTTTTGCAGTAAGCTACATTTAGACTGAAGTAGGAAAAAACTTGACAGGACATTTTGATCAATACTGATCTGTCTGAGATGGTGTAAGGGGAGGTAGTGTGGGACATGTGATCCAAGAGCACTTTTTGGGCAAATGCTGAATCATCTGCAAGGAATGATAAGTACTTAGATATGTGGATTTAGAGAAAGCCTTATAGCCCCACAGAAGAGATGAAAAGTTGAGCAGAATGAGGATAATGGAGAGGGATATTTTGTCAAAATGAGGAAGAGAAAGAAATGCTTTAAATTCTTATGTTGGCCTTCCCTACATCTTCTGTGTTTTGCTACTTACACCTGTTGTGCTTTAAAACCTGTATGTGTGTATATATATATATATAAACACATACATATATATAGAAACAAACCAAACAATCCTCTATAGAAATAAATTTATGTTTATTTCAACAGAATGCTGAAATTTCCGTATTTGAAGTGAACATTCGTTTCGTCGGTGGACTACTTTCAGCTTACTATCTTTCAGGAGAAGAAGTAAGATGGTTTGTCTGACATATCATCATCTAGATAAGTCATTAAATTTAAGTTTAATAATTTTATTTATCCAAATTATTATTAAATAATTTCATTTATCCATTGTTTAAAACTTTGAAAATGGCTTGTACAGTGGAGACCAGCCTAATGGGTCTTCTTGCTCCTATTACTGCTGCTTTGTATAAGTCCTAAAGCTATTACTTCATTTAAGTGTTAAGTTATATTTGGGTGTTTTTCTGAGTGGGAATCACACCCAGTACATCATACTGGGCTTCATGCTGGAGTGTGTAATTATGGAGTTCCTGTTCTATGGTGGTGGTAGATTTGGTGCACCAACTTCCTGCTTTGGTTTCAAGTGTACCCTTGGAACTTGTTTAAACTCTAACTTTCTGTTTGCCTACCTGAACCTCAGGCATCAACTCACAAGGAAAAGACATGTTCAGAAAGAAAAGGCAACTGTAAACCTATACATGTGAATGTCTTTAAAGTATTAATAGCCCATTAATCTCTATTAGCTGTCATGGTTTCTGGAGAGAGTGAAAATGCAATTTCATCTTAGAGCTTTGTCTAAATGCAGTTACTTGTGTAATTGTTTTGGAGAAGGCCAAAAGAGTCTCAGGTACCATTTTACATGACACATATTCTAGTATTTTCAAGAGTTAGCTTGGCAGTTGAGAAGTCTTTAGTCTTACTAGTTTAAATTCTTGTTTCTGTCTCTGGATTATAGTAGTATTTTGTTGCAGGATTACACAAGTTAATACTCTTTAACCATAAGTTGTATTTATTGTTCCTTAAATCCAAAACAATTACTGATGGAAACTCCCCAAACCCAAGGGAGTTAATTTTTTTCATAAGTAAATTTCCTAAATACTAGGTAGAGCTCTGTTTTGAACCTGGTACTTTAAATTACTTACATTCTATGGCTGTGCGTGATTACTTTTTGTTAAAATTTATCATTATGGTAAAGTTGTTTTAGCAAGTACTATTGGGTCATGTACCTGACAAAGCACTTATAAGGAGATAATGTTCCTCGGACACTTCTATGTCTTAACTAGACTTACCTGCTTATTTTGCATGGACTGTGCTGAGTGTAGATGGTATGAAAAAGATATTCATGTCTTAAAATGCACAGGTTTTATTATTTGAATTGTCTTGTAATTTTGGGGAGAAGGGGAAAATGCAGTCAGACAACAGTAATGAAAAAAACTGAGAGGTGCTTGGGAACTGCCTTCTGGATCTTTGCTAAATATTATTTTACTTATGTTTCTTCCCCTTTCACTGGAGGTCTGCTTGGGAAACAGATGTGGACTTTTCTAGCCTAACCTATTGGTACACTTTAATTAACCAGTTCTGACAGAAGCAGAGGATATTTCTTGGCAGAAGAGCAGATAGATGAATGCTCATGGGCCTTTACATCATCTAGCAATTTGTCTGCCAAGAAATGCCTTAATCATTTGTCATCAGTGCTGGTGATTTCATATGTATGTTGATGATTTATGTCCTGTGTCTGTTAATGTGCAGTCTCACTTTCAATCAGCGTGTATAGTTTCTCCTAAATAACACCTAGTCATTGCTTCTCATCCATTCCTTCATCCTCAGAGAGGCAGTTTTACCACCTCCTCTTCAGCTAGATTGAAAGCAGCACTCAGGTTCCAGTAAAACTCTTGCTCAAATGAAATGAGGAGACATCTGAAGCAAAAGCAAAGTGTTTCACACAAAGGATAATTAAGTGGAACTCTTTGCAGTGGAATATCGGTGATAATGGATGCTAGTGCCCATTCTAAAATTGATGGACTCAGTAACGAAAGTAAAATGGCCTCTTTACATACAGAGAAGAGGTGTATTATTAAGGAGGGTGCCAAGCTCTTGCAGGCCAGGAAGGGCATCATCCATGCTTGCCACTGGTTCTCACACTCTCTGTTAGACAGCTGCTGTCCAAGACAGAATGATGTCCCTAAACAGTTGTTCTGGTGGCTTAGAGAGTGCAATTCAGCATGCTCTGCCTTCATCACATTTGGGGAAACTTCACAATTTGTCTCCTAAATCCCAAGATGCTGTGGCAATAGCTCTGCCAATGGAAAGAGTGGGATCCAGCAGGGTATTATGTGGGTCTCTTTTTCCCTGCTGCTGCTGAGAGGTGTGGAAAGGCTTGAGGGCCCCAGAGGCTGGCTGCCACTGTAGAACATATATCTTTAATAATCTGTTAGTCAATTGCATTACTGTGTGTTCCTAAAAAGGTGGCACAATCTGTATGCACACTGCTTGAAGGATTAAACTTCTTCAGTTAAAAGCTCAATTAATTCTTTATCAGATTAACTATTAAAAAGTCTTGTATTTGCTGTGCTCACTTACCAGTATTCTAATTGAAGAAAGCTATGTTTCGGTAGAAGGAGTGATGGAAATAATTATTGTTTGTGCTTTTGAATTACATTTCCATGGGTAATGATCCAAAGCTGCAGCACATTGTATGTTTCATAATCATTTGTAAGTCTAACTAATCATGATTAAAGAATTTGCTATCATACCGAGTAGTTCCTGAAACATCCTGCTCATATAATAGTTCATTTAGATAAAGTCACCAATGTGAATCATTCTAAAAATGAACAGATTGAATACTTTACCCCTTGATAACTATATGTGCTGTTCACTTGCAAATAGAGCCATGAAACACTTTCTGTTAAACTTCCTACAATTTCTACCTTACTAGAATTAATGTGAAATACCTAAAAGTGCTAGAAATGTCATATGCCTTTTTCTTTTCACTGTGGTAACTGTCTAAACCCAAGCCAGAAAGAGTTTCAGTCAAATATCAACTTCATTTGTAAAATAGCTACAAATATCAGAAAACTTGATTTTAAGATGAGTAACTATTTAAGTCCTGCCTTTTTGTTTTCTTTTGTTTTGTTTATTTTTGTTTTTTTGGTTTCTTTTGGATTTTTAAGTCCCTAATAATATTGCATGTGAAGGCTTTTCTTGATATTTTTTCCCATAAGTCACTGGCTGTAAATGATTATTAAAAATAAGCCTGGATCTTCAAAAGCAGTGATAGTATTGAAATTTTTTTTGTTTGTATGAAAGTATCTTTAGGAAACTGTAATATGATAGATTTATCCCATAAAACTGGGACAGTCTTTTCAAACTTTCTTGATCGTTTTGTTTAAATTAAACCTTGATTAAGTACTAGACATGTCTTAGAATCTTAGAAGATTCCTCATTTAAGTAATTTTTTGGTTTTGAAATGAAAAATAAAATATAAGGGAGAAATTTGTTTTACAACTGCCTTTCTGTACTTACTAGTTGGATGTTAAATTCTGGTATACCAAGGGTCAGGAGTACTGCATGCAGCAAGGTCCTCTGTTCTGCAGACCCAGATATTTACACTTTCAAATGTAGTCATAAAAGGAGATAATTTGTTAACTTTGGGAGGAGGACAACACTGAATCTTCTAACAGCAACTAAGATCTTTCTTGGAATTCATGGAGATTACAAACATTGCTTTTGAGCACTGTAATTTTCACTGCTGGGAGTAGCTGTGATACTGTTGCTGAGAGTCATGGTAAATATGTGGCTCTGCTCTTAGTCCAGTCAGGTTTGTACGTCCTCTAGATCTTCTGATTTACTCATAACTGTTTCTTAAAGGCACCACAAAAGCTAAGTATTAAGGGGACTGTTTTACTTGGAGGTTGGTTCCAAAATCAAGAAATACATTGCATAGGCAGAAATAGAAGGAGCTTTTGATTTGCTGTTTGTGTGAGCAGCAAAAAAGTAAATCCAAAATCCTCTGAAGTGAATCAGGAGCACATGAGTTTCAGATTCAACTGGTAATTTCCCAGATTCCTTTGAAGCTTTTATGTTTTCTGAATGGGATAAGTAACTTTTTATTTTCCCCAGAGTTAAAATATTTTGGATGCAGCAGCTGTTCTTCCTGCATAATATGCTCATATTGCCATTCTTCTCCATGGCATGAAGCAGAAATGTAACAGATTTGTACTTTTTTTACTGTAGTAGAATAACCTGTTTGAAGGAACACTGATTTATGCTCATCAGGGTGAAAGAATAACAAAAACAGACCAAAACAAATAAACAAATTCATTTCAAAAACTCCAAAATAAAAACAAACAAGAAAAACCCACCAAAGAAAAAAACCCAAGCTGTTCTTCACGATGATAAGTGTTGGACTTAGAGTTTCATCTGTTACTCTCTATTGGCTGTTAATTAGAGGTTAAAAAAAAATAAAATGGGGGAAAAAGTTATGACGTGCTTAATTGGTTTATATCTGCATTTAGAGTTGGAGTTACAGTGCCACTGTTCAACCTCACTTGATGATCTTGGCTTCCTGTCTGACTTCAGACAGACATAATCATTGCTCACTGTAAACCACCATCCCTCAGTGATTGTAAAGGTATCTTACTAATGAGGAGCAGGCATGAAATAATGATGCAGATGCTATTGATCTAGAACTGCCTTTGCCAGGCTGACCACAGAAGATTGCTGACTTCATATAGTGCTGAGACATTCTGCAGAATTTAGCTGTAGCTAAATCTTTCTTTCTGTCTCTCCCTTTTTTGTAGAGGCGTCTCTTCAGAGAGAATATTTAAATTCCATTAATACAAAAAAAAATTCTGTCATTTAGCAGTCTTGAATGGTAGGAGAATTAAGTTTTTGTCACCTATACAAAGGTATTGGCCTTTTCTGCAAATTGTAGTTAAGTTCCTGTGTATGTGCCTTGGGGATCTTAGCTCACCACGTGTGAGCACTGACCACATGTTTTATCTCCTGCTTCCTCTTACTTAACTTGACACTAGTTAACAAGAGGACTTTTCCTTTTATGTCTGGGAAGCTTGATTTCTAATGCTGTTTGAAACTCTAGACATACTGTATGAGCTTGATCACTTCTCTGTGAATGCCACTTAACTCTTCCTTAATCATCTTCATAGACTGGCAGTAGAATTCCCTGTGTGGTACAGACTAGAAGACTTCAATTGCCTGTAGTTTTCTACAGCCCTGTTTTCGGATTTGGGTCCTGTTTCCCACCTACCATCCATCTGCTGCCACTTTTAAGCAACACATCAGCATTTCAGTGGTGTCATGTTTTAGTTCCTGTAGAGCTCTGAAATGATCTTTATGGTCTCTTTCATTTTCATAGATTTATGATTATTTAACATGATATTTCGTTGCATCCTGGAGCCATTCAGCTTGGAAGTGACCTCAACAGATCTTCTAGTCCAGCCTCAATATTGCAACAGTCCATTAGACTTGTTCTTTGAAGAACCTTTCTGCATGGGAACACGCCTAGGCTCTGCAAGAGGCACAGGGGCAAATATAGCTTTTTGGCAGTGGCTTTGGTTTATGCACTATGCTCTTTTAAACAGACATCTCCTATTGTTTCTCCTGGCTCTCTAGCAGGCCTCATATTTCTCTCTTTTTAAAAAAACTTTAAACTTCAAAATTACATTTAGCCTGACATAAAAGTTTTCATTTAACTTATCAAGTGTTATCAGTTTCTGTATTCCTTACTTGGACTCAATATAGTTTTACTTATAATTACCTTCTTTACAGTTATACCAAAAGAAGGTAAAAGTCATCTGAACCTTTTGATTTGAGAATTTCTGGATTCTGAATGTCACCTTTTATTCTCCAAATCATCTCCAAGCAATTTAGCCATGTGGCTGTTTCTTTCTAAGTTCATTTCAGCTGGTCATCTTGATTCTCTTTCCAAACTTAAACATTACCAAAGTGAACCTTGTGTTTAAAACAATGTGTTGAACTGGGGCATGTGGCCCCTGTTGAGAGTAATATGTCAAACTAAGTTAAGAGCTACTTTTTCTCCTATAGACTCTGAATTTCTGCAGAAGGCTGTCATTACAGTGTATAAAATCAAGGTTTACATCAGCTCTGATGTAGCCCGTAACAGCCTACTCAGGGACAGAGAGATTTAAAATCTCCTCTGTTTCCCACAATCACAGTCTGTAATCTCCATTACTATTTCAGTCTCTTCACCACCTTTAATAAATCTAAAGCTGTTCACTTTCTGTGCTAGCTGCATCAAAATGTACTGCAGAATCCCTATGGATTCACATTCCGGAGATAACCTTGACTCCTAAGATTCTCTTTTATGTAGACTGTTCTGCATTTCCAAGCAGACTGCCCTTCAGTCTTCTATTTCTGTCTCTTAAGTTCCTGCAGTGCAATTACACTGTCACTGCTGATGAAACCCATCTCTCTCAAACAAGTTCCCTTTACTCCAAAAGTTTTCTCATTCCTAATACTTCTGTCCCCTTTCTCCCAGTGCTACTCGCTCAGCTGCTCTGTGCAACTGTGCTGCTCAAGCTGGCCCCACACTTAATTCTGAGGAAAATTGGAAGAATGGTTACAGAGATGTGGACTTCCAGTCTTGCACTTAATTAAGGTGTTGCTTCTAGGTTTTCCTTCTCTTCCCTCTCTGCTGTGGGGTTACTGATACCACCCAGGTGTACCTTGACAGGAAACTGCTTCTGGGGTCTGAGTACCTGAAGCCTGATGGAGTCTCTGCCCCTGCACCGCAATCAGCCACCGCCACCAGGCACACAATCAGCTGCCATCCCCAACAGTTTTTGTGCCTCAGAACGAGGGCCTTCAGGCTACTCTGCTAATGTAAAGTGGAAATAGTGGCAATTTGCCTTAATTCAGTGAATTGCTCTCTGCTGGAGTCCAGCAGTGGGTATGTTTTGCTTTTGTTCGTCTTTCATCGTTTTGTTTGTCTATCAGTGTGAATACCCCCAGCAGGGGACTGAGAAGCTGCAGTGACAGCCTGCTGCAGCTGCCATAACTAAGCCTGCCATGAAAGTAGGAGTCAGAGCCCTGATTTTGGTCTGAGAAACATCAGTTGAGAACTCCAACCTGTACATAACTTACATTCTTCATTTATAGTGGTTTCCCATTTGTGTAGCAGAAAAGGGTTTCTTTGGGGAGTTTTCTCCAAACAAACAAAAATTTGCTTTGTTCCATGGTAAACTTATTTCATATGTTTTTGCATTCATATGTTAACTTTGGTAATAAACAAAAGCTTCACTGCTCATTACATTAATTTTAACTAAAATCCCTGCTCACCTCCACACTGCTGTGGGCTGATGGTAAATTACTAGAAAGAAGAATGGATGCTAATGAGACCTAAGAAATACAAGATTGTGATTGTAACAGCTGGTATATTTGACACAAGCTCATGAACTATGTTATTAAGTAGAATTCAAGCAGCTGAGAGGGAGCTGTTTGTTTCTTCTGAGGATTTGGCTTTCAACTAGCTCCTGCAGTTTCACTTCATTCTGGTTCTAAAGAACAGTTGGAGAGACAATGTCTATCAGAAATAGTAATGTGAGTGCTTTCTTTTTGAACAGCAGCAGCAGCAGCACTAGATAGACCCTAAAGAAGAATTCTTTGCATGTGGGTTGATGTGCTGTACAGAAGAAATTACATGCTATTAACAGTCTGTCCAGAATCACCAGGCACCTGCAAAGAAGTTGTTTCCAAGATATTTCTCTCTTTTATTTATCTCAGTTTCCAGTCCTGTCACTTTGCAGCACGAAATGCAGCTGCAATAATAAAGAAGAGTAAAAGGACGGTAAAAACATGCTGCCTGAAGAGGTGGTGGAGTTGCTCTGCAGATTTAATAGAAAATGTACAACATATGGTTACAATACACAGCAAATATACTATTCATATCTCAATTACAATCTTTATGTATAATACTACAGCAAAGAGTTTTACTTCTTTCTGCAAATGAAAGCAACATAAAAATATCTTGGTGCTGACAGTGGGAATAGATCAGCATTAATTTATACTGTTTAAATTCTGAGCTATGTAAAATATTTGGGAAGTATATTCTCTCTGTGGATGTAGTATAAAAGTTCAATTAGGTGATAAGTAATAGATATTATTGAATCATTGTACTGATTTTTTTTTTAAGTACATGTGAAAATATTATTTTACTCTGGGTGTGGAGTAACTCTTCATTTCTTCATCTAAATATTTCACAATATATAACTAGTATATGTGAGATTCCATTTTGTGGTTTGTCTCTGTAGACTGAGTCTGAGGTTATTTTTCATTAAGTTGGGAGTAAGTAGGTGATAACATCCTTCTCTTATTAGCTTAGAGAAGATAAAAGCGTAAACCATCCAGTAGAAGATTACCACGTTTTTGATTCTGTTGGCAGCAAGGAAGACATTCCATCAGATTCCCAAAACTGACTTTAGCAAAGAATCTTTCTACTTTCATATCTCTCTTCAAAAATTTAGATTACTTCTAGTAAAAATTATCTAGGCATTAAATAATACTGAGTATTTTAAATACAATTGGAGTGAACAGAAATGTATGATGAAATTTGGGAAATTTCTTATCCAATTTGCTCTTTAAAGGATCAAAATAGAAATTAATTACAAAACACCACTTTGTGCCACCACCAATTCTGCTGCTTCAAGCTAACTGAAGATCATTGAGAAAACTGAATGCCTGAAATCAGAAACAGACAGACATCATTGCTGCTCTTGAATGCACTTCATATCTCTGGCAACAGGTAGAGATAATGGCATCCTTGCTGCAGGAGAAACAGATACTCCTTTAAGTCTCCTTTGCACTTGCAACGTGTCTTGCTCAGCAGATCAAACATCAAACAGGTACAAACAAGGTTTGTTTGCTTTAAGTTAGCACCAACTCTTGTATCAATTTGTGGTGAGTGCTAATTTTCCTGTGGATTTGTTTTTGGCAGGATCAATTGTTTGTTATTTTCAGTCAACAGAAATCTGAAAGATTTTTAAGATGTGTTGGGACCTCTCTCCCACACCTTTCGAAAACTGCAGATAGAGCCACATGCTTTGTTTGCCATTTGTTTGTAAAAATGCAACAGTTGAAAAATGTTGTTAAATATTGTGGTTGATAAATGAGTCTAGTTGCTGTATCATCCGTGCCAAATGCTTGCCTCTGCCGTACGCAGACTGTATTTTCACCCTACGTGCAAAAGATTGGGAAGGAATTTGGAAAAGATGTGCACATGAAAAATCCTGTGCCATTTCCATCATGATAGATGCCAATGGGAATTTGTGGCTTTGGCAGGTGATTGCCCCTAAGCAGAGCTTTAGCTTTTTTGTTTTCCTCCAATCAGCAAATGTAAGGGTTTATTTTGCCCAAGGCACAGAATTGGACAAACTGCAAACTTTTCTTAAGCCAAAAACTGAGAAGAGGATGAACATGAAGATTTGAAGGCTGAAAAGGAGGAGTGGTATGTAGTGCCAGCATCTCATACAAATCTTTCTTGGTTTCAAGAAAAGAATAATTTAGGATGTAGTTAAACAGCAGATTCAGTTTCTTAGCTCACTGTTTACGTTGCATGTCTTTTGTCAACATGTATACAAGCTTCTGTATTTCCATAGGTGTTAGCTGGTCAGCCATCTGACTGTTTAATTTCCTAGTAAAGCAAAAGATACAAGAGAGGTCAGGAGGTGGTAAAATATTCTAAAGAATTTGGATTTTATTTGATGTGTTTAGCTCTGATAGTCTTTACACAACACCTTTAATTGCTTACATTAACCCACCCAACCCTGATGAACTCCTTCAAATAGTAGCTAATTAAAACAGTACAGTATGAGGGAACTTGTCATTCAGCTACATGAAGGCTCAAAAGTTTGTTTTAACATCCAAGTCTTATGTAAACTGACATAACTCTA
The DNA here is from genome assembly GCA_024734555.1 of Trochalopteron elliotii. Taxonomy (NCBI): domain Eukaryota; kingdom Metazoa; phylum Chordata; class Aves; order Passeriformes; family Leiothrichidae; genus Trochalopteron; species Trochalopteron elliotii. Next base: position 10,378,708 of record JANPWX010000096.1, on the reverse strand, counting down.
AAGCAAACAAGGAAGATCACTCCAGCAGCAGTTACTGGAGTAGAGTCAACCTTCAATTAAGAGAACTGTCTCCTTTCTGGCATAAAGGGCCAGTTCTGTTGTTTCTGATGTTTCAAATGCATTGAACTACCAAAAATACTCTGTAACTCGTTCTTCTGAAGAACTAGATGTGTCTGGTTCGTTTATTTTCTTCAGTCTTTAGGCAATCATCTGCTTTTGCAGGCTAAGCAAAATACCCATACTAGTTGTTTTTGGAAGCTGGTTCTGTCCTGTTACAACTTTAAAGTTGTGTTGTCCCTCAGGAGACAAGTTGTCCTTAATTTTTGCAAGCACAACTAGATGATTTTTTCAGTCCAATAGATCCTAAGGATCATCATGTAAAAAGGATATGCTATGAACTTCACTCCATTCCATTTCTCTTTAAAATCTCTTTTTTTGTTGTTTTCTTCAAACTAACAGCTGCAGAACAAAGTCAGCAGCTTACAATGCTGTTTCTTAAAGGATGCTATTTTCCCCAACTTGTTCTTAAAAACACTATTCATAGTATACAGACAATTTCAATCGTTTTCCTTTTATCATGCAAAACTAGGGAATAACTGAAACCTTCTCATCAGCATTTGCTGCTTGCAGGGTGTCTCTTACAAACATTGTTCAGTCTGTGCTCAGCCTTTTCTTTCCAGAGTTGCTTTTATTTCCATTTATATTCTAGAGGGAAGAATAAGTAATCTTCCTGATTCCAGGCAAGATTTACAACTGCTGTAATGCTTTGGACCGTCATTGCCACACTGCTGCAGGAAACTACAGTGGTGGTTCTCAGCATCCCTGGGCAGAATTAGTTCGATGTTAAATGCCATCAGCTTTTCTGATTTGCTTGAAGGGTCTGTCTTAATGTTAACATGGTTATTAACTGACCCAAGGTCAAAAGTAAAGATTTACTGAGATAATGAGAAGGACTTACTCAGCCATATTTTTTTTCTTGATAGACTGTGACAGTTGGTAATGGAATTAACGAGTGGAGCTGGTGACTAAGATGCCCTTTTTCTAAATCATATTTTGAAGACTTTTTTCCTATCTAGTTCCAACTTGAAATTACAGTTAAGGTACTCTAATGCTTTAACTTACGTGCTATTAAATATAGAAATAATTTAGTGAAGCCTGAAAGGCCTTCTCTCTAGAAGTGGCTATGTGAGGTGTTCAGTTAAAGAACAAAATAAATACTACAGCCACGTAGTGAGTTTTGTTAAAAATGGACAGAGTTTACATGGTTGTCATGCCTTTTCTTTTATTCCTCTTGCTTCAAATGGGGACATGGAAAGCAATGTACACATGCTAATATGCATTCTTGAAGTCTTTATGAATACTTCCAACCATTGTTTCCTTCAAATATGTGCTGCATTCAAAAATAGTGTTAATCCCTAGAGAATACAACTTATGGCTGTTTGATTGCAGGGAATGGCTTTGAGGTTTAGCTCAAAAAAAGTAAAAAACTTTTAACTGCAGGAAATTCAGAGAAGCAATTGAATTGCTCATAAATTGGATGTGCTGGCAGCTCTGCTGCTCAGTCAGAGGACTTGTTTCTAAGTCTTTAAGAATTGGAAATTCTTCTATTTTAGTCACTTTAGTTTTATGGCTCGTCCAGTAAGAGAAATAGTCTTACGGTAAACAGAAAGGAATTGAATTAGTCTGCCTGATGATTTAACTTACAACATAAAAGCAGCTTCTTAAATCATAGTTCTTCTCTCTTGAAGTCTCCTGTTTGGCTTACATAAAAAGGACTACAAGAGTTCACATCTCTTATATTTAATTTAAGGAAAATATACAAGCACTTTATTCAGGCTCATTTTGATCCTGTCTACTATTCATCAGACAATTCAATGACTATTGTCTGTCAGAGAAATCTCAGTAATAAGAAAGAAAGCACTGAGTTAGGAAACCATCATCTTTTTGTCCTGCCACATAGAGGAAGATTTTTCTTGTTACATTACTTATATAAAAAGCCATCTAGATGGTGTATCAGAGGTGTTGCGGGGAAAGGAACCTGCAGAGTACCCTAAATTTTAACTTATCCCTCCCCTTGAAAAACGACTTAAGAATGCATCAATGCAACTGCTGGTGTTACCAAACTCACCTGTCATGGGGTCAGGCTCAGCTATTCACATGATTGCAAATCCAAGCTGCACTTACCTAAATGGCATGTTCTTAATCCCATTGTTTTTAATGGAATTTACCAAAACAAATTTATTTGTAATTTGAGAATCCACTGAAACCTGTGGGCTGAAACAGCTAAAACAATTGATTTCTGTCCCATATATCTATACAAGTGAGACAGAATTGGTCTGAAGCTACTGGTGGTAGAGAAAGCTCCATGAGAGATTTTGTGATCCAAAGGCTGGTTCATAAGTGATCCATGCTGTAGATCTAACAACTGTCTTTGTACTTGTGATCATTCTACTTTTTTCCAGTGTCTGTGATCACAAAATCTCGAAATTCCTGTGTTGACTTCAGTCATAGTATAAGGATTAAAAGAAACACTTTACTGTTTAAACATGGGACAGCCATAACATACAACACTAATTTCCAGTGAATACTCATTGTATTTTCTATATGTTTAAAGAGTATAAGAGACACTCTAAAATAGTAGTGTTTAATTTAATTTATTCTCCTTGTATCCATGAACTCATCAAACTAATGGGCAGAGGAATGTGGAATTGCCTATGCATGAAGCAGAGCATTGGATCTCTGGCAAAGGACATTAGAGTAATGCAAATCAACTCCTTAGGCTTTTTATGTTTAATGAAGACTGTGTAAAGCCTGGAACTCTAATTCTGTGCCTAAAATCATGGTTTATTTTTAAAACTTGAGTGTTCAAACCTATCAGTTTGGATTCTCATTGTACTTTTGTTCTTTGTGGTAATCCTTTCATAAGCCTGCATTGCATGTATTTCACTAGTTGTTAGTTGTCCTTATTGTTGCTGTTATTACAAGTTTGCTGCTTGCTTCATTCTAAAGCAAACCACTAATAACAAGACAAGAATCTTGATAAATACCTTGTTGCAGTGTCTTCTGAAGATACAGCTTGGACAATAGTCACTTAGGCCTATACTATGACACTGTCCTGTCCATGTCCTAATGCCAAAATATTAATATAACATTTATGTTAAACATCAAGCAGAAACTGAAACCCAAGAGATTCTCTTTGAACATCAGGAAACACATTTTTACTCTAAGGATGACAGGGCACCGCAGCAATTTGCAGTGATTGCCCAGAGAGACTGGGGAGTCCTTGTCCTTGGACATATTCAGAAGCTATCTATACATGTTCCTGTTCCTGGACAACAGGCTCTGGGTGGCCCTGCTTGACTAGCAGAGTTGGACCAGATGACTTTCAGAGTATCCTCAACACAGTTCTCTTCCAACCTCAACCATCCTTCTGTGAACTTTCACTCACAGCTTCGTGAAAACACAGCCCTTGGCTATCTGGAGCACTTTGCATGAAAACAGCAGGGAAAAGAAAGACTTTTCTTCCTTACTGCTGCTGCCACTACTGCTGCAGACTTAGCACAGTCTCTGTAGAGCAATGGGAGTAACTCCAGAAAGAGCAAACCCTGAGCTGGCTGGAGAACTGCTACTCTGTCCTACCTCACCTGAGGCCACATCAGTGTATTTGAGGACCAGCCTCTAAATGAGGCAGTACAAGTACCTGACTTAATCTGACATCATCACAAGTATTTTAAGACTCTGTAGTGCTTGAGGAAGACCATCTTTTTGAGGGCAAACAGAGCAAAAAGGAGTAGTTACTTTTTTGCATTTGCTCAGTGGGCTGCTAAGGTTTGCTAGTAGTTGGTTCAAGGGAGAAGGCAGAGTATGGGAGACCCTGAGTCTTGGGCCTTTTTGTCCAAGGACCTTTTTGATTCAAACTGATGAGAGTAATTCCATTAAGCTGTTGTTCTGGTGTTGGAGTGAAATATTAAAGTGAGTAAATGAAGTTAGGAAAAAATGAATGGAAGAACAAATAAAGTAGGCACCCTTGGTATCCTGTTCACATTGTTATAGTTGTGTATTTGATAACCACCATTTAAAACTCTTGCCGTAATTGCCTGCAAGAAACTTGCAAGTGTCACATAACATTGGTTGAAACAAACAACTCCCCGTTTGCTGCTGAGTTACCATTAAAAAGAAAATAGAATTCCCTTTATATACACAGAGTGATTTTAGCATTTTCTGTGCCTGCCACCCTGGTCTAGGAGTGTAGTTTAGAGTGAAGGCATCACTCTAAATCACTTAATGGTATTGGAATTAAAATATACAGTCAAATTTACAAGCCTAGGAATGAATCTTCTGAAAGCACTTTATGCTGCATTGAAGATGTAATTATTGATTCCCCATGCAGTATAGGTTCCTCCAGCCCACCCCCTGCTTTCACACAGATGGTGTTACAAATCACCTCTCAATGGTCACCTGCTTGAAAGGAAAGTTTCGTATGCAAAGTGCTGTTCTTTGTATAGTCATGATAGCTTGCAAGATATAAAATGAGGCAGCTATTTAAATTTGTTGTTACAGCACTTGTGCTGGGTACACAAGATTAAATAAAAAGAAAATTAGGAAGCAGATGCTTGTAGCTTAACAGAAGAATTGAGCTAAAAGATACTCTTCATTACTGCTGGATATGAGTAATTTTACTAAGGCAGCTGTTTCCTTAATCAGGAAAAACAGCAACCTCTTAAGATGAAATCCAGATGTTTTCTGTGTCACTTCACAATATAATGAGTTTCCATTTTATATGCCATATTTTTAATTTCAGTTGCATTCACTTACATCCAATATAATTTCAAATACTATCATATTCCTGAACTGTAGAAGACCTGACTACTAAATATGTGACAAATTCTGTACTCTTGACATCCTTGCCTGGTGTTGGTCTATGAGTTGCTTCTAGGGCTGGCAGTGCCTCTCCCCAGCATTCAAACATATGAATATTGGACTTCCACAGGTTGGAGAGGGCTTATTTTGTTGGAGACAGAGGGGCCTTGGGAAGGAGTTTTTTAGTGCTAGTGTCTGTTCATACTTTAGTTGTACAGTTGTGTCTCTTACAGTGGTGCCTGTTGCTCAAAGCAAGACATACCATAGTGTTAATTCATATGAAGTGGGTTAAAATCCTGTTCTTATGTGGATATTGTGTAAAAATAGACTTAAAACTTCCACTAGCTCTTAAGTATGGGCTCAATCCTCCATCATGGCTGCTGACACTTTTAATGCCTGTTAACTTGCCATCTGTCCTTGCTTGAAACAAATGCTTTATTTGACTGGGGACCTGCAGTTCCAGACTTTCTGTTGCTGATAGGATGCAAAGTTGGCATCCCAAATCTTTGACACTGACTTGCTGACACTGAGCTGTTTCATAATTTATATATTTGGGGTTGTGTGGTATTTCAGAGTCTTAAGATTTGAGCACAATTTTTTACAAGTGTGAGTCCTGTTACCTGTATTTGGGGCCTGGGGAGCCAGGTGCCAGTGCTCAATTAATCCGTACGTGTGCAGTGAATCCAACTCGTTGCTCTTTGTGCATGCTGCTTATCCCACCTCTTGAAAAATTAAAGCTGCCCTGAGTCTGGGGTGAGGAATTCTTAAAGGCTTTTGTAAGTAACAAATTCCTTTTGTTATTACAGGCAATCATTGCAGTTTGTTTACTGCATTCATCACCGCCTTTTCTTGAATCATTGCAGCAGGGATATTATTAAATGGTTGGCTCATAAGCTTTCCAGTGCTCATGGGTTGTAGTTAAGCTTCTAATTGTTCAAGTATACATAAGCTTTAAAAAAACTTATTCTTTTGACATTAGTAGATAAATGAGCAGTTGCTTTTTGTCCTGTGGTCTAAAAGTTCTTCCTCTTAAATAGTTCTTGGAGTTTGTCTTTGTAAGCAATCCTAAATACACATGAATAGTACAAAGGAAAATAATCAAATATAACAGGAACAAACTCTTCCTTTGTGATTTTTAAATTCTGTAGCTATCTAGCAATTCCTGTCTTCGTTTTAAAGTTTTAGAGTGCAAGTAAGATATGGAAAACTTATTGTACATTACTATTTCTTTGGTTTATGCCTTGCACTCTTTTTTGACAGTTTGTACCATTTAATTCTGGCCTTTCTAAAATAAGATTTTCAAACGCAGTATATCTACTTAGAAATTCTTTAGTTAAAAAATAACTGAAGTAATTACATGCGTTAGCTACTTCTGATAACTTGAGGGGGTTTGTGCTTTTTGCTGTATGCATTTGAATGAAATCTGGAAATCTCTCACTAATCCAGTTACTTCCATTCGATTAAGTTCTCTACAGTCTTTTCCACAGAGGGGATACTCTTCGTGGTACTATGTGACTTCTTTGGTACAGCAGTCAGCTAGAAAAGAAAATTAATTTTCTTGCCGCCAGTGAAAGCGTGACAAAAAAAAAGGCTAATTGAATAAAAGAAAGGATTTTCTTTTTCCTTTTCTTTTCTTTTTTTAAATCAAATTTATGCAATAAGGAGGTTTTTTACGTGAACTTTCTTCTGTGAGCTGGTGACCAGCGTACTGGGTTATTCTGGAAAGGGCAGTACAAATCTAAAAGCTTACTCATGTTTGTTACTTCCTCAAGTTGTGAAAAAGACATGTTATTCTTGCAGTTTGCAGGCGAGTGGTTGCTCACAGATACCACAAGCTGCCTGAATCTCTCCAGTAAGTCATTTGCATTTCTACAATCACTGTTTTCAAAAGCTGTGAGAAGAGTTGTACAGATGGGCAAAGGTGCATTGGGTTTGACTTTACACTTGCAAACTGGAAAGGCTTCCCACAACTCAGAATGGTGACGTGTGATGCTGACTGGTGTCAGTGTGTGCCATCAGCTCTGACTGATCTTTCACTACTGTAAGTGTAGCCTCAAGTGGAGCCACTTGTTTTGAATGCACAGAACATTCTTCTGTATCCTGGTAGGACAGTTTGAGATTGGGTGCAGTCCTGGGCTGGAGGTGGGCTTATGTTGGCGTGGCATTTCACATGCTCAAGTCCAGCAGGACCAGGGCTGGCCCAGAGCTGGGAAATTGGTCTTGAACACAGTCTGTTTCCTGGGGAAAATGCTCAAAACTCTTGACACTTGTGGATCTAGGTGTACAAAAATACTTCTACAGCTGTGAAAGTCCTCTTCGAAGGCCATTTGGCTTCTTCTGTTGGCACTGATGATCACACTGATGTGACTCATTACAGTGCTTGTTTCCAGAAATGTTATTAATTGTCTTCTCGCCTTTTAGCACAGAATATTCATAAAGGACTTCAACTCAGCTGGAAGTGAGGACTAATAAAATAAAACTCACAGCCACCTGCTAGTGTCAAGGTGACAGTAATTGTAAAAGCACTACTTGCTGATGAATTAACGCCAGCATCTGGGTAATTTATCCAGCTGTCATAAACACTGAAAATGTGTAATAGGAAATGGTTTCAAATAATATAGCAGTTAGGTGTGGTATCACTTGGTATTGGAGATAGTGGCAGAATTCAGCTTACACTGTTTCAAGTGTTCCGTTACGTCAGGTGGAGTACCTCAATTTTTGTAGCATTTCTAGTCTTTCATTGTAAAAATAAAATAAATGTAAATACAGCAAAAAGCCTGGATTGTCTTTCAGTAAAGAAGGTATTGGAACAAGTTGTTATGAGAGAGTTCTTTTTTGTTAGCAGATCACTTTGAACCCAAATCAACATTTGTTATGCTGAGAGGATTTCTATTCAGTGTTCTGAAGAGCAGGAAAGTAGCCTGTCCCTGTTCATTTTTCTGCTCTCGTTTTCTGCTTTTGCACTGAAATATTCATTCCTTACCCTACTGGGACAGGCAGTCAGGTACAGGAAAGAAAGCAATAAATCTTACTTAGTGACTTGTCAGTTTTTATCTGTAAATATAAAAACAAAAATGAGAAATGCTTAATTTGATAGAATTAGAAATGCTGAGAAAATGTCTTTGTCAATTGAAAAAAAGATTAAAATATAGTATTCCTTCCTTTGGTGTTAAATGTTAACTTCTGGTTGCCTTTATATGGAGGACTTCTTAAAGCAGAATTCTGCCTGTTGTTTATGATGCTGTACCATGTTATACCTTTTTTAAAATTAGATGTGCCACATACACAATTCTAAGATACTTGTTTCCTGTGCTTTCTTTTCTTCCTGATTAGCAATAGCAATTAAAACTACAATGAGGTAATCTGACATTTTCAAAGGGATTTGTCATTCCAGCCAGAGGAAACATTTTTGTTTATCCAGAGGAGATAACATTCTTGCACTATAATGAAAGCCAGTGCTCACCAGATGACAGGTCTGGTCTTTGCCCTGTGGTTGCATCTTTGCAGGCAGAGCCTTGTTTCTCTGTGGGAGCACTCTTTTCTGTAATAAAATTTGTTAATGGACAGAAAAGTCTGCAAGATCTGATTGATTGTGGCACTGGGTGTTCCAACATGAGCATCGCAGTTCTGGATGTATCTCTTAGCTTTTTCTCTCTTATGAAGACCAAAAATACTTACATGTATTTAAGAGACATTTGAGGCTACCTAATGAGTGAGAAAAGAATGTCTTGTTCCCTGGCTTGGTGTGTGTGTTGCCTATGGAATGAACAGAGTGTAAAAGGAAAGATGAGTATATGCAGCAGTGAGGTGGATTCCTTGTTTACCTACCAATGCTTACTCAAATGTTGTTCAAAGAATTGCTGGCTTGGAGTAATGGTGGTGGTCTGCTGTGACTTTTGTGTTTGTAAGAGACTCAAGATTGGTAACTCAAAGGACAATGAAGGTGCTTCTTTATTAGCCCTGAGCTTATTTTAACAATTCACAGCCTAATATAAACAGAGATTGAAATAGAAAGTATAATAACTCTGTCTTCTGTGTAATCTATTAAGATTATATAAGTATCTAATTTGCTTTAGTGCTGATTTTGAGTGGGACTGCAGAATGCGAAGGAATCTCTACTTATTTCATGAGGGAATCCATCTTACACAGAACCTTCACACAGTAAGAATCAGCATTATACTTTTAAAAAAATATTAGTAACACCTTTGAGTTTAAAAAGAGAATTATTTCACATCCAAAGTCTGACTACTAGCAAAGATTAGGTTGAAGAGAAATGCTTGAGAAAGCACTCCATTTTCATGCCCAACTTTATAGTTTTAAATACTGATCCTATATTTGTGGCTGGTGTCTATTATCATTTTCTTTCCCGAACTACAGTGCTTCACTTAGAGCAATTTTCTTTGTTGTAGGATGGCATTTAGCTGTGTTAAATATCAGTGCAAATTTTAGTGGCTTCATTGCTGTTTAAAGGTAATCGTAGTACTTTGCTGTGAATCCTCAATTTAAAAGAAGGGATTGATGGCAGTGTGGCTTACTCTGTGCACCACCTGGTAAAGGCACTGCTGATATGCCAGATAAATAACTCCACAGTCCCCCTTCTTTAAAAAGTACGCTGTCTAACAATGATAGAGCATTGGTGAAAGTGATGGAGGCCTCAGGGGTGCATCGTAGGCTTTTATATTTGTAGGTAAATATTTAAACTTAGTATGGAGTGAAGGGTGGGTTCAGCTATGGGGCCTGTGACAGCTTGTCCCAGGTCTGACCCAGTTGGAAAACTTCATGTAAGTAATCTTTCATTACTGCTGGATGAACATTCATGGGGAAAAGCCAGGAAAGGTCCTTGAGGCTCAAAAAATAATCACCACTGGGATGGGATATTTTGCTTTAGATGTTTTCCTTTATTATATATAATGTCTCTCATTTTTGTGCTCTGTCATTTCTGCCTTTGTTTTGTGCTTCTCGGTAATGGCTGTCAGTTTGTGCTTACCAAACAATCACTTTACTGGGTGGTAGTGGGAAAGGATTGGGGCTTTGCAAAAGTTGAAATTCGATTCAGAAGTAGAGATAATAAGTAGAAGTCCCTATTGTTTATTTACTTTTATTACCCAAAAAAATACCTTACCCAGCACAATATTTATTTCTTGTCCAATGCTGTAAGTTTCTACAGAAGAAAAATACAGTGGACATTGTGGATGATGTGCAGTAATTGCAGCACCTGCTTTTCCTATTATTAACTATTAAAGTTGCAAATTGAGAAATAAAGTGGTTCCTTTATTTATCTTCACCCTTTTACCCTTGCTGAAAGCGTATAATTTTACTGCATGAGGCTGCAATTTATTGTGCTCAGTCATTCAGTGTTGTTGTAGTCTTGTCATATTGTCTATGCTGTTCTACTTCACAAATAGTGATTTACCAGTCAGTTGTTCAACCATGTTAAAGTAGACCTAGAGATAAAATTAGACCATGTCCATAGTTGATTTTTTTTTAAACTTTGGAAAGGGAAGGAAAATTACCAGCATGCATTAGTAATAGCCTGTTGAAATTCTCATGTAACCAAGAAGTGCGTCTTCATCTCAGCACTTGTTTCAAAATTGTAAATTGGTTTAAAAATATTCTTAAATTGTTTTTTTCCTAATTGTCTACTATGAAAATTGTTTAGTGCCTTGGAAGAGGTGCATTTTGGACAAGAAAGAAGTTAGAATGCCTGACTTCACTGTGTATTCTAATATTGGTGATCAGAGCACTAGTTTTGTCAGGACTGAATTACCTTTTCCTTCTATATCCATATATGGAACAATACTTACTGCTTCGTATCTTGTCTGTTTTTTGATAACCACTGTTTGTGACATTTCCATGAAGTAGGCAGTTTTTATTTTGAGACAATTTGTGTTGTTTATGTATAAAATAAATGCAGTACCATTTTAAAAATATGTTAGAGCCTGGTAGAAATATTTGAAAGTAAAGCATTATTGCTCTACATCAAGTTAAGGTGCTAAAATCTCACATTTTTGTCCAGAAGCAATTATTGTAAAAGATGTCATTCTGAGTTCACATGTAAACTTTTTAATGATGAAGGCCTGATGCAACCTGCCAGGTACAGCAGGTACTGAGCCTTGCTACCTCTGCTGTGGTTGAGTGTGTGTGTTTTGAAGGGGAGATCTCTTCCTGTCCTTACATAAACATCTTAAAAGAATACATATGGCACCTTTAACAACACTCCATAAGATATCTATCTAGCCCCTTTAAATATGGCTAAAGGTAGGGGATTTATGCTGTGCAGCAGATGCTTCTACAGAATATCAGGGTCCTGGTGTGCCCATGGCTTAGGAGGATGACTGTAGCCACTCTCCTGTCAGTACTTCAGTGTTTCAGGGCAGAGAGGCTGAGGAGTTGGTCATACCATATGCTGTGAAAGGCTGAGGGAGGCCTCTCTTGTGCTAAAAGGGCAAAGGATAGGTTTGGCTTCAGCAGACCAAGGTGAAAAACGTGGCTGTGAAGCAAGGGAAAGCTTGTGCACTCTGGGTGGGTTACTGTCCCTTGCTCCTCCCAAGGAAATCTGCTAAGAGATGATTATGTTCTGCACCAACTGTTTCTGAGTGTTCACCAAGGCTTTCACCCTTGGGAAGACTGAATTATGTGCTGGATAAAGATCCCAAATCCATAACTAATTCTCATCAGAATCCACGTAACTAGTAAGTGGGGAAGTCAGAAATATCATAGATTACGAAGGGATTTCCCAGCAAATGGTTTTCCCTGATGCTTTGCTTCAAGTTTCTCCAAGCACTTGAGTGCAATCCACTCACAGAAGTTTTCTGACTCCGGAGATAATTTGGCTTGAAATTACTTAACCTCCCTCAAAATATCTTTTACTGTAATTCTAAATCTTGGACTGTTGCCACAGAAATCTTGAGATCTGTATCATATGGAGAGACCGTGGGATGGGTTAGTCTGGAGCTTCTTTATGGTAACGATTGTCCCAGACTTCTGTATTCACTCCTGATAACGTATTTTTCAATAATAAAAACATTTTCTTCAATGTGGCTTTCAGAAAGTGGTGTTTTATGAATTGTATTTTATTTTTGTGGAAGGAAATTTCTTCATTACCTTGTTTTGCCCAGCAAATGTCTTTATATATTCACATAAACATGTATGTATGGCTGCACCACAAGATGCATCAGATGTACAAACTGGCTTCCAATACACAAATAAATATAAATCCATCATAAATATGTCTGAGGAGAAAAAATGAATTGAAAGGAACCATTATTAGAAAGAGAGAACAATGAAGGTGACTTTGCTATTTTGACTACTACACCTGGGATAATCCCTTTCAGTGTTGCGCAAGATCCCAGTGTAATTCCAAGCAAATAGGCCTTGAACATTGAAATCACTAAATAGGTTTCTATATTTAAGTTGGAACAATATTGCTTCTAATTAAAAACTCTCTTAGTAGAGCACTCAGTGCACAAACAGTAAGGTTAATGTAACCTGAGCTGAGCTGGCAGTTGAAGGAAAGCAAAATCCTCTTTGTTCCAGCTTTTTAACTATTTACCTGGACATAAAAGTTCCCCTTGTTAAATTCTCTGTCATTCTTGTGGGCGTATGGTAAGCATTTGGGGTCTTTCCGCTTCATGTTTTTGAAATGAAGGCTGAAACTTTTTAGGTACTGCTTCGTTCCTTTGATGTCACTCCAAAGGAGCAGGGATGCTTCATTGTGCTGAGGTGGATTGTACCATATGCTCAATAATGATGTTAGCTAAATTAATTTAGTTGGAGCAACAATGCATTTTCCAACACTTGGTTTCTTCTTAACTTTCAGGTTTTCCGAAAAAAGGCAGTGGAGCTTGGAGAGAAATTGCTACCTGCTTTCAACACTCCCACTGGGATACCTTGGGCATTGCTTAATATCAAGAGGTAAAACTACTGCTTTTTGGTGACTAGAACACATAAAAAATTATGTTAAATCCATCTTTGCCACAAAACTATCACAATTGCTGCAGTTTTTGTCCTTCTGATTTTGCAGTTTAAATTGGGAAATTTAAGTGGATGTACGTTGCACACAGAAGAATACATATAGAAATATATTTATTTCAGAAAATGTGTTTTTGTCAGTTAGTATGTTGCTCATCACTCTTCCTGAAGTCCTTTTAGTGTTGTTTAAGGGAGGCTAAGAGCATTAGGACATGTGCTACTCTGAAAGTTTTCTAGCCACTTTGTACTCTTATTTTTACCTGTTCTCAAATGTGGTATAAGCATGCCCTTCATATCAAGAAACAAGAGGAATACCTGCTAAAGAGACTCACTGTTTTCTGCCTTCTCCCAAGGAGTGGTTTTGCTTTGTGCAGTCATGGTTTGAAGGCAGCTCTGTGTTTGCTGTAGGAGATGCTGGCTTTCCTGAAGTCATTCTTGACTCCAGTATCTGGCTCCAGACATGTCAACAATTCCTTGGTCCAACTCAGGACTGTGATACTATGCTGGTAAAGAAAATGATTTCTTTGCACTGCTTGGCAAAGAGTATGGAAAATTACCCCTGTGGGGTGTATTTGTGTATTCATAAGGACACATCAGCTTTCTTCATACTGATAATAAACCCCAGCATCACAAGAAAGTGAATGAACAGAATTTCACATGTGCATGTGTTGGGGATGTGTTTTTTGGAGTGGCTGCTTCCTTGACAGTCAGCATCTTCCACTATTCCCTGCTTGCTCTGCATTTATGAGTGCACCTTTTCCCCATAATGGGGCGGACATTGAAGTGTTGCTTGATTGGCTGTGTTTGCTTCTGGTTTCCCAGTAAACTGCTCAGGGCCAGTCCTACAGAAACCCCTGGCATGTCAGTTCAGACAGGCTTATCTTCCATCTTCCTTTCAAACAGCAGTGAGGTAGAAAGCCAAAAAATGCACATCTGTGTGTGAGAGCAGTTGGGAGTTAGTGATTCCTGAACTTTCTCATCATTGAAGGGGCTGGTTAATTGCTGCCTGGTGATGATCCTTGGACTTTGGCTGGCTACTTACATGCATGCTGATATTTTTTCACAGCAGATTTTAATAAGTTCTGCACAAGTTCAGTAGTACAGCAGCTTGAGGCACGTTGGTTATTTGTTTTTAAGTTGTTAGAGAAACTTCTGAATACAAAACCCTGTCATGTGTTTGTAATTGCAACACAACAATACCTTGCTCTATGTAGTATATTTAAGCATGCTTAAAGTATTCAGACTAAAAATAGGTCTTTTTATATAGCCCATATCTAAATCCCTTCTTAACTGTTAATATATCAATGTTCTTTTTGCATATAGTTCAAATTATGTGGTAGATCTTTATGATTTGCTCCTACCTTCTCACAACGACTGCTGTGAGGCACTACAGCTGCAAACAGTGCAAGACAGTAATGCAAAAGGGATTAATTTTTTTACCTGGCACAAAAGTGAAAGAGGACTTGTGCCGAGATAATTTCCTTTGCTGTGGCAAAGAAAAATTGACGTGAAATGCTGGGTTCTTGGTTATTCATTCTGAATCCTTGCACATCTGCCTAGCTTTGACCTTCAGTAGATGACTCTTCCATAATACTGTTAGTAAACAAATATGCTGTCATCCAGGCTTAGGAAATGCTAAGCCACTGAAGCCTGCATACATTGTGGATCTAATATGCCTCATTTCTGATTAGTATTTTATTTGATTTTATTTTGATTTATGCTTCAAATTGGAAAACGCTCACAATAGATTATGGGTATCAGTGGTTATTTTTACATTATTATTTCTGGATTAAGAGATGAGCTGGATATTTGTTTAACTTTGCAAATGTTCTTCAGAAAATAGTTGGTTTTCACTGCTTGTCCTGTGTCATCATAGCCAGGATTGCTCTCTCCTTGCAAGCCTCTGTGTGTAAACATGTATACATGTGCTTTTGTCTCCTTGCATACCAAAGGCATCCACCTGAAGTATTATTCTCTTTATCTTTTCTGTTGTTTCAGTTCATCCTGCCTCATTCATCACCACTTAGTGATCATGGGACACTTACTGTCTTGTTTGTGGAACTCTTATTGTCAAATATGATGAAAAGTTCATTATCTTATTCTCCAGCTGAACATACTTGCCAATTCCTGAGTATGTTTGCTTGTGAAACTTCCTTTGGTCTCTAAAGTACAATTTAAGTAATTGGATTGTTTGTAGGGGGATTTCCTTTTTTCATTTTCTTTCTTTCTAAAGTTTCAGTTGCACTTCCATATTTCTGATGTTGGTTTGTATTTTCAGTTCATCTTCAGCATCTGTTTTTCACTTCTGCTTGTGCTGCAAAATTTGAAGCTCCTTCTATGGCTCTCCTGCTTATTTAAGCAAACAGTATGGTATAGCACTTGTGGAGTCTTCTGGCTTAAAACAGAGTAGAAAGGGCTGTAGAGGTATAAAGTGTATAAAGCAGTCGTGGGTTGACAGACAGGTTTGAGTCTTATGTTTGGGGATAAGAAGTACAAAATGCCAAAGCCACTTCTATTTCTTTGTTTGCTTATTTATTTTCCTCCCTCACACAAATCCTTTGTTTAGATATTTCCCCTTCAGTACTTCTAAAATGCCATCTGTAACAGTTTCTTAAAATACCACTAGTTCATGAGCTCTTTTTTCTTCTTCCTAGTAAGCAGTGACAGTCTGGCTTCTGCATGCTTAAATTGTCATTTCTCTTTCTCTCTATAGACTTTAAATAGTTTATGACTGATCAATCAGATTGCTTGTGTATTTCTGTAATTTACCTCTTAGATTTACAGAAATAAAAAAATCTGAAACTATAACTCGTTTAGTGAGTTAAGTAATCTTAACAAATACCCAGACTTGCATCAAGTTTGCAAGATCAAGTAATCTTTTTAACATATCTATTTTTTTTTACCTCTGTAACTATTAAAGGGGAAGCTGTATGGAGCTTGTGTTTATGGGATGATGCCCAACTGTCAAATACAGGAAAGAACCCAGATTGTTGTTACTCTGTTGAATCAATCAGGAATAAACATCTGAGTATAAATGTCTGTGGGTTTGTTTTTTTTCTTTCAGACAGAAATTTTGTCTTTATGTCACTTTTCCCCTACTTTGAAAGCAGACCTGTAACTGGTTTTTAGTCACTATTTCCAGTAAGACCACATTACTACTTGCCAGTGAGCAACCCAGAAGAATTCCTATATGAAAGAATATATTTTCCATTAAATGTTTGCTCTCTATACATTGACCAGTTGTGTAGTTTTAAGGTTATTTATTGTGCCTTGTGTGCTGTGGTGTAGCAATACTGTTAGGCATTAAGGTGCCTGCCTTTTTATGAAGAATCAATGTAGCATATATCCTTTAAGTGCATCTGAAACTTTGAAGAATAGTTATGCCTTGCCTTAATGAAAAAGTTTCAACTAGAGTAAATAATATTTTTATTTCTGGAAACATAACAAACTGGAAATGGGTTTCTTTTGGATGTCCAGCCTGTTCATAAGTGTTGCTGTGACTAAGGGGGATACTGTGCCTGTTTCTCTGGCTCACTGACAAGCCTAAATTATATAATCATTTCTGGCTTTAGGGATCATGGGAAGTGTTGTATAGAAGATAAAGCTGAGAGGTGTAGTTGGAGTGGGTCAGAGTGAAAAAGCTACAGAAGTTAAAAAAGAGGAGTTTGAAGTACGTGTGATTAATTTGTATTGAAATCAAACCACAGGGAGTGGTAAGATTTACTTGACATTATTGTAGAATGTTTACTGTGTTTGGTGTCAGTTCAGGATTCCTTGCCTTTTACAGTTTAATATTGATTGTACATAAATAGTGGATCTGAGTTGTATTCAATGTAACATATTTTATGAAATAGCAGGGGCCTTGCTAAATTGTTTGGACAAAGTAGTTATTTGTAGGTAACTGAGGATGGAAGTGACAGAGCTGCAATATTTAAGTCACTGGGATGTTGTCAGCATGATTTTGAAGCAAGGTTCTCTTTTGACTCTCGAAATTACTATTATTTTTTAAATTGCTACATTTTGTACAGCATAGTTAAGTTATGCCACAGGTCTTTCCAGGCCTTAAAGTGTTTAATTTAAACAAGAGTTTCTTGGCACTTCTGAGCCCTTGCAGTCTCTATGTATGTATTCAGAGCAAGGAGATACACCCATAGCACAGTTTCAAGCACAGTTTTTTATCTCACATCATTTGGGAAAAAAAAAATAATAGCAAGAAAAAGTTCATCCATAGTTTTTTTTCTTTAGAACAACTTTTTACCACCAGCTACTGTTCTGTGACAGTAGTGCTAAATTGGATGGTTCTCCCCACTGTCTCAGCTTGCCCAGCAGAATCTGGCTGCTTTGGAGAGGAGTTTTATGCTAGAATGCTACAGTGTTTGGAAGGATGACACCCACACAGGTGGTGGTGTTGTCTTATGGGACACTCATTCTGGTATTTCAGGCTGCTGGTGGCAGTTTTTTAGGTTGCAGGCATTTAAAGGAGCTTCTCTCTCAGCACTTTCAACATAGGTGGAAATGTGGCCAATGAACCAACCACCTTGGAGGTATGAAATGTTTGTCTTTGGACAACAGAATTTGCTTGAAAATACTTCAAAGTTTCAAAGTCATTCCCAATTTCAAAGCATGTTTGAGGTCTCATGGTCTTCAAAATGTCTTGTGTCTATGGTACTTCATTAGAAAAACTCCAGTATTCTTAATGAAAGAATTCAGCATGTAATAGAACGGTTCTTTTTGAGTTGTGTGACATCTCCAAAACATCATAATCAATGCGTTTAAGAGTACATACCTTTATCGTTTGTAAGAGGTTTTAATGCATTGAGAAAGTTGGAGAATACAACAAAGGGATCCAAACATATAAATTCAGTAAACCTTTTTGACAGCTTGATTCTCCCACTTACAGTCAGAAATGCTTGAAATATGATTGATTGTTGCATTATTTTGCAAAGTTTTTGTATGATACTATATTCTTTAACAGAATTAGCAGTTCATGCTTTTACTTGTCCAAGTGACACAAGAAGCACTTTCTTGCAGAGATTTTACCTGGATGGATAATTTAATTTTTCTGGTTTGCACTGTTAACACCTGTGTATTAAAAAAAAACCAAACAAAAAAACAAAATCCGAAACAAACTACAACCTGCAGTATTTGCAGAGATTTGCACAGTTAAATAAAGGTTATTCTTCAAATTTGACTGTATTGGCAAAAATAAACTTACTTTCAAAGGGAGTTTAGAGATGAAAAGTTTTCACTGTCTGCACAGTTTGTTATTGTAGGATCATGCAGAAGCTGTGTTTAGATGAAATCTTTAATTATATCCCTTCTGTCTAATTTTGGCATAATTTTAGAGGAAGAAATCAAAATTACCTAAGAAAAAAAGCTAAAAGTGGCAGACATACTTTAGGAAGGCTTTGTATGTGTGGTTTTGGCAAACGACACCACTGATGTAATAAAGTGGTAATAATAGCAAAAAAGGATTTGGATATTGAATTAAAAACTGAGATTTCCCCTGCAGCAAAACAGACCAATGGAAAGCAGACTTTTGCCTTCAGGCATTTGGATCACAATGTGGATTTGTATTAGCACTGGATGCAAAGAGATAATCCTGGCTGAAATTTGCCTCTCTAAAAATTATTTGTTTTGTGTTAAACATATGTTTTGGCATAGAATAATCTGCTGTCTGGATACACCAATCTCTTTCCATTGATTAAAGAAGACCTTACACAATTAATTGAAAGCACTTATATCTTGAGATGAGGAAATTAATTACATCCTAATTTATCAGTAACTAGTGACAAGGATGATTTCAGCAAAGGGTACTTTTCTCAGCACAGCCATTTCAGTTCATTGCATGATCCATAAACAAGTTTACATTTCTTGAGTCAGTATTGAATGCAAAACAACCTGGAAAAGCAGTTATGCATGTTAAATAACAGAAAATTAGAAATTTCCATGTTTTAGGACATGTTAGAACACCACAGGAAACTAATTGCTTGCCATGGAATGTCTTTGCCTCATCTGAAATTCCTCACTGTGTCATCACCTCACCTGAAATGAGTAGCTAGTTCTGTATTGCATGACTAGTGCTTTATATTCAATATTCAGTATTTTTGACCTGTCGTAATGTCCAATTTCCCATTAAGCAATGCAAAACAATCTCATTTATAATAATATCACAAAAAATTTCATGAGATAGTTCAAGGAATGTATCTCTTTGTCGAGAAAGAAAAAGAACCAAGAAAAATATTGTTTTGGTGATACCCCGTAATGATAGGCTGTATTATTCAACTAGCAGCTTCAATTCAATATTGTAATGCAGAATTTGTGTGGGAGGCTGCCCTCTGGCAATAACACAGGAAGAATTTGGGACCTATTATTATTACTGCAAAATACCCTTCTCAATTTAAGTGTTTTCTTTATAGCCAAAAGAAGGATTCTAGTCCCAGATTCTAAGTTTAAACACTCTTTCCCCGTAGTTTATTAATGCAGTGTAAAATGAGTGCAGATACTTGCAAGTTCATAATTATCATATTACTTACGTGAGTATTAGTAATGGTATTCCTCAGCACAAGATGTACGATTACAAACACTTTATAGATCTCTGTGGTGCCAGCAATAGGTAATGTTCTTTTACAAAACCGAATGCCTGCTGCCAGATAGTCCCACAGAAACCAACTGGTTACCAGGGGCTCCACTTCAGGGGCCTTGACCCCCTCATCAGCCAACACTCTCCAGGGTATCAAAACCTTCCCTGAATATCATAAGATTTTGTCTTGATGGCTTAAAAAATTGGGGAATTGCTTTGTTTGGTATCTTATTCCTAAAGAAGACATGAAAGTTTTCTGTGCCAGAAAGGGGGAGGTTGAACTGTTTTGTGTTTTGCCCTAGAAGCAATCAGGACTAGGAAGTTCACCCCAGTCACCTATGGCATATACCAAAAGATGGCATGTACCAAGCATGTGCATCTAATTTCCTGCCAGTCTGGTTGTAACATGTCATTCACTGAAATGCAGTGACACAGGGTGAGAAAGTTGCATCGGGTCCTCAGTTTGCTTCCTGAGAGTTAAAACCGTTCTTGCTCCCCTGCAAGTTTTTGAAATTGCTTTTATTGAAAATAGGATTTTATAAATTAGCATATGGTTAAGGGTGTTGCTCATGCTCTTGCTTTAGCTGGATAAGTGCTGTTATCACCTCGATATTGGCAGATAATCAGAAGTTATTTCTATGCCTTACCTTCCCGTTGCCTAGGAGTTGCAAGGGAACCTTTAGTGTTGAATTGCCAGACATATTTGAGAGTTGGAGTTGTTTGTGAAGATGTGCAGGGTGAGGCTCAGTTCCAGATGAGACACATTTGCATGTTCACTGGCACAGCAGGAACATGCTCCTGCTGGAGTGGGGCACTGCAAAAGGCACTGTGAAGCAGCTTGAGGAGCATTTTCCTGCCCTGAAATCAAGTGCTCAGGGCCTGGCCTGCTGGGCTGCTTCTTCTTGGCCAATACTGACTGTGCTGGGAACGCTGCGCCTGAGTGTAGGCACATTAATCTTTGCACTTGGTTAAAGATGATTTCCCTCCTAATTGCTTGTATCATGTATGACCTAATTTTCATCTGTGTATAGTAAATGATAATCCTACAGCAGATAAAATGGGGCTGTCAAAAGAGGCTTCCTTCAGAGGGAAGGGAATCAATTTCCAGAGACTTCAGGTTTCATTAAATGCATAAAATGAGCACAAGTCTTCTCGGTCTCTTCCACCACAATTCAAGTCACCTCTGAAAAAACACATCTAAAAACAATAGTTGTGTTGGGATTGTTCCACCTAAGAATTTTCCAACAGACAAATTATAAAGCCACATATGAGTTGTTTGCTTTATGCATTTGTTACAATTTATGTGCATTTGCAGAATTTGGCCTGCAAAATCCATGACTCATTTTGGAAATCCTGAAATGACCATGAGAGGCAGAGAAGAGGCGTTTACAAAGTGCTTTGCTTGTGTATTTTAGCTGGAATTTGATACTTCCACCTGGTTAAATTCTCAGCTATGTGGGGTTGTTTGGTTATTTTTCCTACAGTGGTTTAAGCATCTGTATGACGTGGTGGATAATAAGGATTGAGATCAACCAAGGAAATAGCTGACTGAGGTTTGTAGTTACTCTGTATTCTTAGCATCCTAAAACGATGAGCATGAACAAGAGTTGCTAACTGTATTTTTTCAGATATCATTACTGAGAATAGACTCTGCTGTTATCGTCAAAGAATACTGGATTTTCTTTCCTCACTGAAAAAGCAATTTCCTTCAGTACTTCTCAAAGTGCACCTTTCATTTCATATTGGTAAATCTTTATTCATGATGTTCTGGTTTCTTACTGCTGCTGATATAAGAGGCTCTCTCGTTAACCTCCACCAAACCATGCCCTCTCAGCTGGACAGCCAAAACACTGCTGCACCTGGCGCAGTTCCAGTGCATCATGTATATCACAAATAACAGTTTTACTTATCTGAATTTTCAACTTCTCTTTTTAGCACTTCATAATCTATTTAATGCTGTGAAACTTGAATTTTGTGCCTTTCGGTTTCATTATACCAGTTCTGAGGGAGGGTCTGTTATGCCATTTTTGTAAGCATGTTTAATTTTAAGATGACTATTCATAACTGCTTCTGACACCTTTTGTTTTTCTGAAATTCATGGCATATATGTTTTCATGGATATGTCAGATACTCTTGCAGTACAATTTTCCATTTAATCTTTTAGATTGACATTAAAACAACGTATCAGCATAAAATAGGTTATCTTTTTTCCCCTAGAAATCAGTCTGTTATATCAGCATAGTAAAAACATTCATGCAGATTCACTTTTTTTGCCTTACCTTTTAACAGAAATGAAAGGTTTTTATTTGTCAATAGTTAGTTATGTTTAAGATTTGGTGAGAATTCAAGAGTTTTCTTTCTTTTCAGGAATGATGTAAGTATGAATTTCTTGCCTGCTTGCA
Organism: Trochalopteron elliotii; assembly: GCA_024734555.1. NCBI lineage: Eukaryota > Metazoa > Chordata > Aves > Passeriformes > Leiothrichidae > Trochalopteron > Trochalopteron elliotii. Next base: position 10,356,892 of record JANPWX010000096.1, on the reverse strand, counting down.
TAATGACTGATCATTACTTGCATTTTCCTAGCTTTATGACCAGTTTCATACACCCAGCTGAATGCAGAACACCTAATTGTTTTTAAACAGTAATCTCAGCATTAAATACCCATGCCAGTGGTGCTGTGTTTGTTACTTTTAGTTATCTAGATGTTGATTAATGTAACAGCATAGTTTTTGCTTGGAAAACAGCTACGTTGTTTCTCATAGTGTCTCTTAAACATCCAGATCCCTAATCTAAGTTGCAATTTTTTAGTACAAGGTTCTGAGATCATCCAGTTCCTTTTTGTGGTATGTTTTCTGTAAATCAAAACTCTTCCAAATCTGTCTTTGATGCTGCTCTACTTTGTGTATTTTCTAACCCTGCTACTTCTCTTCCATGCTTGCTCCCCTCTTCTAATCCATTTTGATTTTGGAGGAAAAACACACTGGTGATCATTTGCAGCTCTGATAGTTTTTTCCACTGAACTGTAATTCTGTCCTTGCCCACACATCCTCCACAAGAGGAATCTGAATCCTGGATGTATCATGTTTTCCTGATTTAGGGGTTGCTTCTCTGAGCCTTTTTCCAGATGTGTCAGTTTGATGGCATGTGAAAATTAATATTTGAGAATTGTACTGGGTATTGTCCCACATATGTCTTCTGAGACTTCTGGGCAGACCATTATTCATTTCCTCCCCTTCCTATCTTCCATCCCTCCTTCCATTTGTCCTTATTTACCTCCTTGCTTTCCTACATCCCTAATATTCTTGAGGTCACCTAGTTGATTGGCTCTCTGCAGCCCCTCAATGGGACGTGTACTAAAGTTGTTGCTTTAAGGTATAATCATTTATGGAAGAGTTGATACATAAATCCTACTTGTCCTAGTGTATCTTCTAATACATTGTTCATTAAGATCTTAAATATATTGAAGTATTTGAATATTCTGGTAAGAGTGATAATCAAGCCTATGTGTATTTTGGTATACATTGGGGTTGGAGGGGGTGTGTATGTTTATCTCAACATAAACTTACAGATGTTTTACATATATATATTAAAAAACATATTTAAAACATTTAGCAGTATAAGGCAAATTGGGCTCCTGTTGGGAATTTTGGGAGAAAAAAAACATGTAATAAAAAGCTCCTGCCTGCCTTTGCTTCTGAAGGCTATATATTCTCTTAAAATCCCCTTTTTAGCTCTAGTTTTTCACAAATTCAAAATTACTTTCTCTTTACCATTCCTCAGAAAACTTTAGAAACATTAAAAATCACAAACACCCAGATAAAATATATTGTCAACCTTCATTTGTTGCTGACATTTGCTCTTCCCTTTCTGACACTTAAGATGATCATGTGAAGACTTCTATTAGATCGAAATAGAATAGGCTACCACACTTTGGATGCTACAATGTGATAATTGTTATATCTCTACACTCATCTTTTACAAAGGAAGGAAAGTGAGGAGAGGGGAAAAAAGATACATTTTAAGCAGTAATGAGGCTGGAGAAGTAAACAAACTTTTGAGCTTAATGGAAAGTGAAAAAACGGTGCCTTGACTTTGCACAAATAATTCTTTCCATCTTACAAAAACACCATTTGTTACTAATGCAGATATGGACACGGGAATATATGCTCCTTGTATGCTGCTTTAATTATCTTTGCTGTATTTATGACTGAATACTCTTCATGAGAACTTTTGTTCTCATGAATTTGTGCAAAGGTCTGTAGCACTTGTGCTGATTTCTAATGACAAAGTCAGTTGATGAAGAAATTTCACAAGTCTCAGGAGTGAAAAGGTTCAACAATGCAACTATGAATGAACCCTCTTTTCCTGTTCAAATTATGTCGGAACATGGTATCCACTTCTAAATCTTGTCATTAAGAAGATTCTTTAAGAATTCATTTTTAAGCTTTTGTAGTTTTTCTACTAACTGTACTAAGTCAAATTATAATTTATAATTTATTGGCCTTATTACAACACTTCATTAAAATGTCAGAAGATTCAGCTTGCAGGCAGGGTATTACTGCAAGAGCTGTGCATGCAGTGTTCTTCGCATATGGAAATAGCTACAGCAGTTACGTTCTGCAGCATGAATTAACAAAGATTGATTGCAATCTGTTTTTATTAACTCAAGGAAGAAAAGCGGTGTAGTGATATTAAGAAAATTAATTATAACTTTCTAATCTAGTAATTAATGTGCAGCTGGGCATGAGTGCAGTCAGTGCATTTCAGTAATTTGGCAGTCCTGACAAATTATCATCACCCGTTTTAAGGTAGACAACTGTTCTCTAATCTTTGCTCAGATTTTTATAATCTTTAGTATTTCAGAGTGGTTTTAACAGCACAGATGTTAGATATGGCCTTTTACCATAATAATGTGAGCTGAAGTTCAGCTTTATCTTTGTGAACTGAGGTTCAGTTGTAATTTTTTAGAACCATCTATCTTTCTTTTCCAGTGTTGTACTGAAATTTCTTCTGAAGCAGTTGTATGAAACGGTGATTACTGGTAATTGACCTGCATATGTTGAATCATCTTAAAATGCTACTGAGAATTTAATGTATCCTGTAAATTGAGATGCTTCCAATTAAATAGAGTTCTTATGATAATCACTTTCAAAATTAATCAGGTAATATAATGGTGTTACTAAAACTCTTACTGACTTAATTTTGACAGATTAATAAATGTAACCAATGCAATTACTGTAATGGTCATACTAGTCTGCATTTTTCATAACCTATCCGTAAATGTTTTTCAGAAATGCAAGGAGAAAATAGAAATTACCTAGGTGTGTTGAATTAGCATGACAGGGTGACCTGAGGGAGAGAGTATGTGTGCCCTTCTTGCTTTCTTTATGAGACATGAAGGTTATAGAGGGTCACCCCATGCTCAGAGCCTCTTGTCTATTAGGAAATCAAATGATAGTGAACAGAAATTACAACTAGGATCCTAGCAGTGAAATTGATAAGAGAAAATGCTCTTAAGCAGACTGCCTAGTTTTGTTACTGTGAAACCTGATCTACTAAAATCTATAAAGAATTGTAATCTTCTCAGTATGATTTATATTTAGTCTTATTTTTAACAAGTGACTGGGGAAAAGCACAAAGCATCTATGTAGATCAGACATTGAAAATGGTCTAAAACTTCAGTATTCTTACACTGTCAGTGAACAGATAGTTAAAGCCACCTGATTTATTTACATAAGACTTCTGGGGAATTTGCCTGTCTTGTTTTAGGAATTTTGTTGTTAAGTTTTCATTAGGAAGGCATTAGAGAAGGTGTTCTGGGAGACCAAAAGCCAGGAGTTTTCAGTCCAGTGAATCTTGTCCTTTCGCTTTTTTTGTGACACAATTTCAAGAGAAAATGGACAGCATTTGCCAGAAGAGCTTTTCTCCTAGTACTCGAGACATTCTCCAGGAATTCAGTAGGCTTGGGTTTTTCACTTCTCAGACATGTGCTTTTGCACCCTAGGTTATTGCTTCCTTTAAAAGAAAGCATTAGCTAGAGAGTCCAAATCAGATATTACTGATAGGTGAATAGGTGGGCCGGTTATGCCTAAGGGGTTCTGAATAATTAAGATCAAGGAATCAGTGTGGGTGTCTTCATTAGCAGGTTAGTTCAGCTCAGGAGTTGAACTTCTTGTCTCTTTCAGTCTTCTCTGCTTGCTGTGCTGTGTTTTGTGGGTAAATGCAAAAGTGCCTAAAAGTGGATATTTGTTTGGCACCGTTGACCTGCTTGTTCTCAGGCCGTGTGGGGATCACAGACCTGGTTTTGGATAACTAAGTAAAGAAAAGCCATCTATATCTTTTTGTTTGATCCAGCTCAATCTGGGAAGACAGCTAGACAAATCGAATATTTTAAGCAGAAATGAAAAGATATGGCTGCTCTATAATGACAATAAAATATATAAGGGATTGGGGGAGGTGGAGGTTACTGAGGCTCTAATCAAATAACAGCCTTGGAATTTTAGAAAGGACCTACTTGGAAATTCTCTTGGTTTAATAGATGAGAATAAGATTCATGCAGATCTTAAATCAGTTTTGCTTTATGCATTACTCTCAGATACACAAAAAAACCCCAAATGAACAAATAGAAAAATCACAAAAAATCAAACACAAAGTACGGAATTTGAAAATTGTCTGAGGTTTGTGGTTGAGTGTAATGATTGTGAATAATGCGTGGCGGTGGTGACCATCTTATGCTGGCTATTGATTTGTGTTTCACAGCCAGTGGTATATCAGTGGTTTAGGACCATGAAATATTCCATTTTGTTCTTCATATTAAAAAAAGAAAATTGAATGAACTAGGTTGCACTTCAGAATTAACAACTGGGCAGCACTGCAGTTCATTACATTAGTTATATTGAACAAATCATTTTGGAACAAATCAAATTAATAACAAATATAGTGAATTTGGCTTTCTTTCTCTTTTGACACATGGTTGCAAAAAATTCATATTTGAGTTGCTCGAATAATTGAATGGTTTGAATCTGGTTCAAACCATTTTTGTCAATATCCTAAGTTTCTAAATTGTTTTATTTTCAAATTTCCTAATTATTTTCCTTGAATTTACCAATGTAACACAATTTTCATGAAAATTTGCAGTAGTAAAGCTCAGTTTGCATGTGGCAAAACAAGAGTAGTTACATGGCATGCTGCTGTTTGGAGAAAGAGATACTTTTAAATGTCTTATGTACTCTTTGAAGTCATTCTGTGGTGGATTAGGCAGTCCAGCCCTGTAAATCAGTTTGATCACACTGTAACTTTCAGTTAGATCAGCTGCACTTTTTTCCTGTGCTTTCATGTACTACAAGATATTACAACTGACAAAGACTGCACATTAAAGAATTAGTTTGTAGATATGTAGGATAAAATATAACCCTAAATTATATCCAGTGCTGTAACTCATTCAGCTGTGCTGAGAAAATGGGTGGTTGCAGAACTGGCATGGGTACTAATGTCCAAAAGCTCCTCCAAATTCAGTCATCTATATGAATGCCTCAAGGCTTTTTGTAGCTATCTGAGGTTTTTCCTCACAGCCTTAAAAGGTATGGAATCTTAACTGCAAAACTCCAGTTTTTCTGTCAGGCCATTCCCTTACATCCTGTCACTGGTCACCACAGAGAAGAGATCAGTGTCTGCCCCTCCTCCTCCCCTCACAATAAAGCTGTAGACTGTGGTGAGGTCTCTTCTCAGTCTCCTCCACTCCTCATGTGGCTTCCCCTTAAGGCCCTTCACCATCCTCGTTGCCCTCCTTTGGACACTCTTACTGCTCAATGTCTATTTTATATTGTGGCACCCAAAACTGCCCCCAGCAGGAGGTGAGGCTGCCCCAGCTCAGAGCAGAGCAGGACAATCCCCTCCCTGCTGGCCATGCTGTGCGTGATGCACCCCAGGACAGGGTTGGCCCTCCTGGCTGCCAGGGCACTGCTGACTCATGTTCAGCTTTCCACTGACCAGGACTCCCAGGTCCTTTTTCCGTGGCACTGTTTTCCAGGATAACATTGTCCAGTCTGTCCGTGCATCTAGAGTTGCTCCATCCCAGGTACAGAATCTGGCACTTTCCCTCACTGAACTTCATATGGTTGCTGGTTGCCCAGCCCTCTGATTTGTCAAAGTCTCTCTGCTGGGCCTCCCTCCCCTCAAGGGAGGCAACAGCTCCTCCCAGTTTTGTATCATCTGCAGACTTGCTTAATATTCCTTCCAGACCTCTGTCCAAGTCATTTATGAAAATGTTGAAGATCACAGGGCCAATTTGATGCTGTGTAGGCTGACTCTGCTGGGGTTTTTTTGTTTTGGTTTTTTTTCCATAATATTGCCATATAATTTTGGAATTACTATAATAGAGAGTTAGTAGTAAAGACAGTAGAGAGTTAATGCCTGGCAAGGCAACCTTAAGAATTAATAACCCAGTGAGCAACATTTTGGTGACTGTGTTCTGCCTTGAGTGACTTTTAGCTCACTACAGACTGACTTTTGTAAGGAAGAGTAAGAGCTCACTAACATGTCTTTTATGTTGTGGAAAACATTCAGCCTGACTTCTTATCCAATGGACAGATGTGGACTCTCTTCTGAGTGCTGAGTTGGGTGGATGCACCTGGCCAACATCCAAAATATGTGGTGTTCTCACTCTAATCTCACATAAAAAACTGAATGTCCTTGTGTTGCCTTCTTTTTAATGAGCAGACCTTGACACTGTAGCACATGATAACCTAACTGAGTAGACCTGGCTTAGAGGATGTGGTATGGCTAAATATCATTTTAAAAGACTTAGCAGAATAGTCTGTTGTTTTATATTAAAAAAGCAGTAATAAAACCCCCGCAGTAAATGCTGTCACTGTAGGAATCCATATAGCAGAGGGTACGGACAGAATGAGACTTGTACAATGATGGGCTAGTTTGAGACCTATTGAGAAGGAAGTAAAAAGAGGTTAGCAAGACAGCTAAGTAGTTTGTTCCAGCAATTTGCCTTCACTGGTTTAAGCTTCATGTTAAAATGACGTTTTTATTGTTATAACACCAACACATCTTTAGGAGGAAATTAGTTAATAGGAGGGAATGATCTTTCAGCAAATTAAATGAAAGGCTACTATTTCCACTTGACATCTGTGAAACTGCTGCTACATTCCTTGGAGTGGTGCTTAGAGAAATAAATGAGCAAGTATTCCTTATAATTGAGCTTTAATGGTATCCATATGCTATATATCTTGTAATGGTGCTCATGTTGTGCAGTTTCTGTGTAGTATAAGAAAATTGAGTATTAGTCTGTCAAAGGCCCATTAATGTAAATGTCTTGATTCAATTCTTAGCTGTGGAGAGGCTCATGTGTTTAAAATACATCCCAGCAAATTGTGGTTGGTGCAGCAACTCTGACAGACTTTCCAGTTGACCTTTCAGGTTGCCCATTTCATGTCATACAGCAACCTCTCTGGGTAATGAAGTCTGCTGGAATAAAGAAGATTTTAAAAATGTATCATTTTGAATTTAATTCTTTTCAAATGAACTTTTTCTAAAAGGCATTAGAACATCCAGTCTTTCAGCAGTGTTGTTTCACATCACGTCACGGTGTTCTACTGAGGCCATAAATGAACTGTTTTTTCTATCTTTTATGCAGAATTCCCTTCATAAATTAATTGAGTTTTGCTTAACTAACTTTGTCAGCATTGTTTTAATGGCTAATAGATTTTGGACTTATCTTTGAAGGCTTAAATATGTCATTTGAATATTCAGCTTGTTGTATGGTTAAGGTTTACTGATATCTGAGATTTTCATGAGTAGTACAAGTTCACGAAAGCCTACTTTTGAGTAAATTTTGTTTGTGACACAGATTGGTTTGTTGTTAATTGGTCATGAATTCACTAAACATGTCTTAGGTACTTTAGATGATTAGAAAAAGACATGTTGCTGTCCACAGAGACCACAGCTGTAACAGAGGTGGTCATGCTTACCTTTCAGAGAGGAGAAGGAAGCCTGGCTTTCTATATTCTATTCCTGCATTCACACATCAAAGAAAATTTGGACTCTGATTGCTGGCCCGTGAAGATACCCCTTGGAAATCTGTCTTCCTGAAAAAGGCAGAATTGAATAAGGGGGGTCATCTCAAATTTTTATTTACTCCAATCACTTTGACTTGGACCAGTGTGTTGCTGTCATATTCCCAAATATGTACTGTAATGTGTCAAGAAGTTACTCATAATAGACCAAAAGATAATTTATTTTGGTGGCTTTTGAGTTCAAGGTCTCTCTGATACTGAAAAGACAATTCCGCACGTTACCAGAAGTACTTATTTTGACTGGCATTATCTTTCAGAAGTGTCAAAAAACCAAACCAGTATGCCATATCTATCCAGAACATACTGCATTCCAGACATGATCTTCATTGCACTGGAAAAACAAATATGGCACTTCTTATGTGACAATTCTTGCAAGATATTCCATGCTGTATTACTCCAGTCTATGGCTGGGAATACAGAAAAGAAAAAAGGGGAAAAAAAGGGCAGGAATGAAAAAAAGCTTAAAATACTGATTCTTTCACTAAAACCATCAAGAGTAGTGAGGGATTACAAAAAACATTTAAAACCTTTCACCAAATGTTTTGCTGGAATTGGGACAGGAACCCAATTTTCTTAAATGCTTTATAAAACTGTATCATCATTGTTCTAATTGATAATTTATAAAAGAAAAATAGCAATGTACTTTCCCTCTGTATGTTGTTAATATGCAAAAGCTTTTTCAAGGTGGTTAGTGAAACACTGTGCTGGTACACGAACAAAAAGTACACATATTGTCTCCAGCAGGGTTCCAGAAGTGTGGGGGTTTTTTTCTGAGCCTTTTTGTTCTATTACTTTAAATAGTAATCTCTTCATGCTTATTTCACTTCATCCTTTATTATATTATTTTCATTGTATTGATTAAAATCCCATTACTGTTAAGAAAAGCTTATTTGACTACTTGATGCCAGGTCCTTTATTATCTGATAATCTGGTTTACAAAATCCTCCAAGGAATATCTTAAATGTGGCCATGAGTATTAGTGCATAGATTGTGATTATGTATTTTAAGTACTTTAAGAAGAAATGTTTGGTACTTCTCATTTTCTACTCTACCAAGGTAACAAATGTCTTTCAGCCTTTTTCAGCTCTATTGGATTATTAAGTAATTGGGTGGAAAACTCCTTTCCTTCTCCAGGATATTTACTGTAGTGAGGTATTGTTGTAATTTAATACTGCAAAAAGATTATGGAATAAAATTATTTTTTCTTTAAAAACACGAGTCTTGACTAATCTGGCTTTCCTGAGTTTTTGAGATAATGTTTGCTCTTTTTTTATTTTTCTTCGACTTTTCTTTATGCTGTGTTCAGATTGTCCTGGATCAAGTTTTTTAGTGCATATGTGGGAATTAAGCTGTATTGTGCTGTGCCTTGTCAACTGAGATAGTCAGCATCATTGGTTTCTTGTAAATAGCTCAGTCTGTAAGATGAAGAGCAGCTGTGTAAAGGTATTTGTTGCTTGAAGTAATAATAAGGAGATTACTGATGAAGTTCAGGGTTAGGTAGAACGCAGTTGAATAGCTGATAATAGAAACTCTTATCACAGGAAGCATGGAATAGCATTATTTCCTTGGATGAAAATCAGATATATATTAGATTATGTGTCCTTTTTTTGTTTGTTTATGGAGTATTTTTTTCATTTGCCTGCTATACAGTAGAAAATTTTCTTGGTCTTACCTTAATGAATGAATTTGATCATATTTTAGCCGTTGGTTACTTTTTGGTAATGATGCAAACAGCAATGAGTTTGATTCAGTTATAAAGATGTGAGCCAATAAAATAAAATTCAGTGTTTATTAAACATGGTGTAGAAGCATAACATTCAGAATCAACATCTGATAAATACAATGTATAACTTTCTCTAGCCTAGTGATATGCCTGAAACTAATGTCATTTGAAAAATATAGGGATGGCCCTTTATTGTTAAATTGCCTGGGTTATAGTGAATAAATGTATCTTCTATAAATGTATAAAGATGGGGAAAAGGATGTAAATTGCATGTAAGTACTTCTTTAACGTATTGACTTCAATTTTATTTTTATGTGGTTAGTAGCATTGAAGGACAAAGCTGTGCCTAAGCAAATGTGCCATTTGCTGGGAAAAGAAACTTTTTTTTTAACATTGTATCATTTACATTGTACTGATTTTTAGAAAGAGAGCCAGCTCTCAGCTCCTGAATCTGAATGGTGTTAACAGGAAAGGTTTGTACTGTGATACTGGTGTTTCAGTCTGGCTGCAGGGCTTCCCTGCATTGGTATTAATTTACTGTCTCTGCAACAGTTTTAATGACAGTTTCAGGACTTCAATGCTCAATCAGTCTCTGTTGAAGCGACCACAAGTCTTTCTATTGGCTGTGAGTAAGGATCAAGGCCTTAGTGACTGGCACTGAGAAAAACAAATGCTTATCTGATCCCAGAACAAATGGATTTTTATGACACAGCGATGTGTGGGTAAAGAGAAACAAAAAAATTGAAGCAGACTGGAAGAAGAGGACATTTATACTTTTCTTAAAGCATTTGTCAAAACAGATTATGTCTTTCACAACACTAGTCTGAAAAAGACTACTTAAGTTTTTTTGATCAAGGGAAGCTGTCCCTTTCAGTGAACCAGAATGCCATTTCAGTAGAGTTTCATAGAGCTGTCACAGCATCTGTGACAGCAGATACTGAAGAGAGGTCTCCCTCAACAACAGTAGTGTCTCTGTATTGTACATGTTTAGATTGATACACATACCTGCAAATCCATATGCAAGTGTAATTTACAGCATTTGTTAAGTTAATGTTAATATCTGATGAATATCACAGCTGCAAGTCCTGTGACAAGCTGTCCAATATCTGAAACCACTGTTGATCCAGCAGCTGTATTAGAAGGAGAAATAATTGACTGTCAGTCAGCAAGCCTTTGACGTAGGCTCCTTGCAATGACTGCTAGCTACAAAACGGCTTGAGACAGACCTTTGCAACTTGTCAGCCCATTATTTTTAATAACGGTGCCGTGCTGTTAGTGTAATGATTTTGATTCTATGATTCAAGCATTTAATGGCACCACATGCAGCATCAAGCACAATAAATGGGACTAGATGCTTTGAAAGACTTTTTAACCTGAATGACTGTGAACCCACATAAAATATTTTTGTGACACGAGAAGCTAATACAAGCTAATTGAGTTCAGAGAAGAAAAAGATTAAATTCACTTTTAAGATTTACTGTCTGATTATAAGGAATGTATATGAACTGTATAGACAAGAGTGATGCAGATATATTTTAAATGAACTGAGATTGAGATTAGGATTATTTAGAGTATTGAAAAATGAGTGCTAGGAAGTGGGAAAGTGGACATTAGTGGCAGAGAAATTACATATAGCTGTCGCTTGCCATCTGTGCTTTGGTGTTTTGAATCTTTACCTGTTTTTTTAAGTTCTCATCAGACTGAAAAGACCAAATACCGGGATTTTGTCCTGTCCAGAAGATCAGTAGTGGCTTTTCTTAAAAAACTGATACAGCCCTCCTGATAAAGAAGCCATTGTTTTCACAATATTTCAATACATAAATACTCTTGATTGGGTTGTGAGTGTCTGTAGCCTGAATTGGAGGGGACTGCAGTTGCAGGATCTCCACCAGATAAGCACATCTCACTGCCTTCATTTGACAATTTGTGAGAGCCAGAGAAGAGTTGTGGAACCAGAAAAGAACAGAGCAGTCAAAAAAAAAAAAATAATAGGGAAGTTCTGGGTTCTGGCACAAATTCTCCCCCCTATTTTTATGTTACCTAGTCCCCTCCAAATGCAAACTGCTCAAAACTCATCCTCATAACAGATCTAACAGACAAAGGAAATTAATAACATTTCTTTGCACTTAGACCATGCAACTGATAGAGCAAAAGAACAATTTAGCGAAACTTGAACATCAGTTACTAGTAGATGAAATCTGATGTGGGATAGAAACTGAAGTCAGAAGTTAATGAACTAATCAGGGTGGAGGGGGGATTTATAGCAAATCCTCAGGAGAAAAGAACAGGATAACCTAAAAGTTGAATGTTGGAAAAGTGATGTAGAACTGGGAGAGGAGTCTTAGGGATCTACTGACTAAAGTATACCCAAAGTGCCAAATGCCATGGCTACAGGGGTTTTAAGGCAGCAAGCAATCTTAATGTGAAATGTGAAGTTCTAAAATAAGCTTTAAACTTACACAGTTAGTTTGTCTTTTAGTATTAAAAGGCATGGTAGAGAGGACAAGAATATAAATAAATGGTGTTTCTCATAGGTTCTTCCAAAACTCTTAATTATTTTCCTGCCCAGTGAATCTGCTTATGAGAAGCAGGAGTTAGTTTTTTCTTGCTTTGCTTGGGATATTTTTCCTTTGGGTTTGGTTTTGTAAGATTTTTTGGTTGTCAATAACTCTGAGTTACACCACTTGCTACAGCAGGGAATTTCATTCTAATACCACCTTTTTTTATTCTGTCTTAACTTATCACATGGATGGCAGAGCTGTGAAATTCCATTCATTACTTTCATTTCCTGTTATTTTCACTTCTCTTTGGGGACCTGATTAAAAGTAGTCCATGCTAGTACTTATTATCTCTGGCGTTGCTCTGTTGTGTTCTATTCCCTCTTGCTTTTTTAGCCTTTGGAATTGATTAACTAATCCTTAGTATATAAAGTAATAGGAAGCACAAATTGTTTAGTTCACTCATTAGTGTGTTATGGGAGACATGTAGGTCTGTGCTGTGCTCAGATAACTTTTATCAAAAATTATTATGGTAGCAAGTACAATTTTAGTATAATTTTAGTACAATTTTAGATGGTGACACTGAAAAGTACCTTTAAACACTTGACATGTCATATTGATATTTCAGATTGTGTAATGCCTGACTACTAATTGTCTCTCCCTTTCTCCATGTGGGCATGTAGATGCAAGCTCAGTGCTCTGTTGGTTTGCTGCAGAGTGCCAGTTCCACAAGCTTTGATGCCCCTTTAGACCACCAGTAATGTGAGAAGTGTCACAGGGAAGACAGCCATAAGGAAAGGGTTGTATGAACCCTGCCTGTAAAATCCTAAAGAAATTCAGTGTTTTTGCCACAGAGAAATGTTATGGAAATTTGATGTAAACACAGCTGCCCAACAGCTTTGGTGGACTGTTTTGTAAAAATAAGATACTCTGATTATTTTAAGGGTCAGTAGACACAGTCCACTATCACTAGATCCAGATGTCCAAAAACCATGTGTCAGACCACAAAAGAAGTGTACAATGGTATCTGGTCATTTTTGGAGCCCATGAAGGAGGTGATTTATTTTTATTTTCAGCAGCTGTCAGACTTTAATGCATACAGTAAAGCATGGTCTTCCCAAAGGCAATTTCACTGGTCTTTGCTTATTCTCTGCTGCTCTCCAGAGTCAGATGAGATTGTTTCCTCTTCACCTTGGTTCTCTGTGGCATTTTGGTCTCCACTTGGGTCTTGGCTCCTCCTGCTCCGTGTCTGCTCTTTTCATTCACTGTAGTGACACTGAAGTGTCCTCTCATGTAAGTGTTCAGGAGCCATCACTACTCTGACCTAATCATGAGCAGGTAGCTTTCACCACAGAGAATATTTAGTGGGCTGTCGTGTAGAATGATTTGGACATGGAGCAGACAGAACTCTCTTGCCTTCTCTGTGTCCACCACTGCTGACTGACCCTTCAGGGAAGTGGGGAATTGTCCTGGCAGAGGTCATAGCACAGGTTGGTACTGGAAATTTTGTACTTCATGTACCTCCTGCTCACTTTCGGCTTTTACATTAATAGTGCTCTTCAGTCTCTGTTGCTGTTCTGTCCAGTTTCAAGAGAAATTGCTTACTGGGTGGTCACCTTGGTGAAGATCAGTCCACTGGATAACACTTGAACATTTTTCCCTTTTGTCTGAAAGTACAAGCCAGTGACCATTCTAGGGCAGCTTTAGAGGTCTCTGGGTATGTTTCCTTACAAAGGTCAAAGGCAAAATTGCTGGGAGGAGGGTAGCTTTTCTTCTTGGAAAATGTAACTGTAAACATTGCCTTTGAAGGACCTGATGAACTTCACAGAGAAAAGCAGGGATCTTGTTGTAAAATTTGTTTCATGTTAACATCTTCTGAGAGCAGTGCTGGTAGTTTCTCAAATGATGAACAGTTAGCCCCAGCAATCTGATTTTTCTACTCTCATTTCCTGACAGATGATGATGTGCATTTGTCTCCAGTACCAATGGATGCATCTCCTGCACTGGCATCACTTAAATGGCCAGGAGATCAGCTTATATTAATGCTGACACTGCATATGAATAGGCAAATAGACAAAATTAATGTTCTCAAACTAATAACTCTTGAGGGTATACCTCTTCATTATTCACTTGTTACAGTAAAAAACATTCATGTTTTGTCTGACATTGAGGACATATGTAGAAATTTTTTTTATTCCCTGTCATGCCATAAAATTGAGTAACCACTTGTGTTAGTCTTCCTCCTGAGGTTGCTGATGGTACTAATTCACTGTCTGCCGCCTCCTGCTAAATCGCATCCCTAAAGACCATCTCTCCAGGTAACAGCTGGTACCAGTCAGTCTTCAGAGAGGGCAGCTGAGCTGAGCAGGAAGCTGCCAGCTGGGCAGTGGTTAGGCAAGAGCAGTAGTTAACACATTTATTGTTACAGCTGAAAAGCTAACCAGCTGTTAGAATTTGCCTACATGATCTTCCTCACAAAGAGGAATAAAACACACGTCAAAAACTACCCTGCAGCTTAGCTAGCTGATTTTCAGTTTCTTTTTCAGTTGTCTCCAGCTGTCGAGACAGTGAATGAGAGGTGCTTGACCAGATTATAATCACTTTCCTGTCTCAGAGAAGGGATACTGTGAAAAAGTCAGCTTCAGCAGGAGTCTGGATGCCTTGGGTGATTCTGGGACCACTTAAGCCTGCTAGAAGTTAGCTGTCATTTACTGGAAGTAGGATAGGAAGTATTCACACTTGCTGCTGGGGCTAGAAATACACAGTTACTGTGCTAGTCCTGTCACTGGTTCCCCAGTTTGACCTTGCCTTGGCAGCTCCCACCACAAAATTTGGGTGGAAAAGTTCAGTGAGTGCCAGTGGTGTCTGCAAACATGGGATTTCTGTACCTTTCTTTCTACTCTCAGACAAGGGTAAGCATGATTTGCCAGTTAGCGGGAAAACAAAAACACATTAAATATCTTTGAAGCGTTAACAAATATATCATCAGTTTCAGTGCTTGTGAAGACAAGCCCTTAATCCAAGATACAAGATCCTATATATTATACTTTGGAGAGTGGGGGAGAAAGAAGTAAATTTAAAAAAAAAAATCTTTTTAGCATTTAATTTATAAAATAGAACGATTGAAACTTCAAGCAAGCGTTGGCTATGTGCTTCATAGTTGGGTTTGTTTTTAATTTTGCTTTAAAATATGAATTTCTAATTCAAACTCACATCATACAGCATAGTTTATTAGCATTCTTCTGCAGTACTAAAAGGAGAAAGATGTAGCACAGGAGTTTGAAGGGAACCTCTTCTTAGAAGTATTAACAGCAGATCATCCTTTAACTCTTCCAGTGTGTTCTGTGGTATTTGATTTAGCCTCTCAGCAAGTTGTTAGGAAAGAAATGTGTGTTTAATGATCAGCATTGGTTTCTGGGAAGAGAAGAAGCCACTCTTCATTTTTTTTTGTGACACATTGACAAATGGTTCCATGCAGGGCAATCCAAAAAATTATTCTTATGAAAGTATTTTGAGATGTGGCCATCCTAAATAATGCATGAAACATTAGATACTCTATGAAAATGGCCTCTGAAAATCATTCTTTTGGCTGCCATTTGTCTCCCTTTCCTAGGGGATCACAGTATCACAGTATGAGTCAGGGTGGAAGGGACCACAGTAGATCATCTGGTCCAACCTTCCTGGTTATCCTAGGGTACTCTCCCAGAGGATGCCACTGTAGTGTTCCATAAAATACTTTCCCCCCAATATTTGCTTAATTTTTATGTTGAGTGTGTGTATTTAGAACATATTAATTGTTAGGGTTTGAGTTCAATCATTTGCCTAGGAATTTCTGAAAGCAATTAAGTTTTATTTAGCATTTTGATGTATTTTGTGCCATCTATGGCTCTATAGCAACTTCATCTTTTAAAAATATTTTGTTTAAAATCACAAATAGATATCAAGTATATAAATGAAAAACCTGGTGGTTTACTGACCTCTCTTAATTTGTTCTAAGGAGGCCTAGTTAATTTAATTAAATTAAAATATTATGAAGGACTGGTAGTGACAGGAGGGCTTTGGCAGTGTATAGACTGAAGGCTTTTGCACTATATAAACACTTGATTAGAAATGCTGTGACTGGACACTGTATTTATACTGACTTTTTATAAAAGAAAGACACAGGAATAATGAGCAATTCTGCCAAAATGGATTGTGCCCTTGGAGATTGTTCTAACTGAATTGAAATATAAAATCATAGAATGGTTTGGATTGGAACAGACTTTAAAAATCATCTAGTTCCTAAAAAAATCATAAAAGGTAAATTGTGAGGTAGGAAAAAACTTTTTATGTAATTAAAGATTTTAAAATATGACATTACAGAGTGTTTATCTCCAGTCCTCCCTTTTGTTATGTCTTGGCCTGTAGAGAGTTCAAAACCCCATCTGGTACCGGTGAAGCTAATTGAAATTTTGAAATTTGGGCACCTGGCAAGGGGTAACTGTAGGAGACTGGTCTCCATGGGTTTGCTCTGTAACAGGAAAGACTCCATCTTCAGTTTAATCTCCTCTGTGAGGTGATTTAATTCTGTTATCTCCCTGTACTGAATATCAGGGGAGCCCCAAAGATATTAATTTCAAAGGATACCCTTGCTGGAGTTACAGTGCTCTCACATTTCCCCGCCTTCTCTCATGGTCAGATCTGTAGCTGGCACAAAACGTGTCTGCTGAATTACAGTGTGGGGTTTCAGCCAAATGGCATGTGATTATAATTTTAAGACTAAAACATGGAAATGCAGTCATATTATGCTTTCAAAATTGTCTGGGGACCACAGGCTTCCTATGTAGAAAAAAGTGGGGGGTGATATGTGGTTTTCTTTGACAAAAATATCCCAATAACTCTACATTATTTCTTTTTTCAAGGTGTGTTTGCTTGGAAGTTGAGACTCAAAGAGAAACATGAAGTGCATCCTGGGGTGCTGGGAGGGAAAAACTGCAGGGAAGTTTGTGTGTTTATTGCAACACCCTCTGGCTGATTCTCAACCTCTTTTTGGAAAGGTACCTCTCTCTCTCCTGGGTGTCTGAGTGATGGCTGGTGGTGTGGAGGGACATGAGCCAGTTCTGATCACCGGGCCAGGCAGCACTCTGCTCCTGCAGAAATCCTCTTAAAACAGGATTAAGCCTAACCAGTTCCAGTCACAAGCTGTATTTTCCAGGCAGATCTTCCTTGGTGCCTCAGCTTTATTGGAAGTACCAGACACCACCTGCATTCTTCAGCTCTGGTGAATTTCAATGGAACCTTCTCAGTGATTTCTCTGTCACAGCATTTTGCATTTTCACCTACAATCACACGGTAGTTTTTTACAGAAAAAAAATCAGCATTGGTAAAGTCCAAAGGGGCTGTTGGGGCTTATTTTCATATTTCATTGCAAAACTTTTCTCAACAGTGGTACTTGGGCACTTCACATTATTGCTTCTGTGTCTCTTTTATTCTGGCCTTTCAGTTTTTTTACTGGCTAAGTCTGCAGGAGGATACTGTCTATCCTATTGTGCTGGTGCATTTTGCATTAAATATTGAAATTCTGACTTCTTGCTCTGCCTCCAGCTTGTGGAGTTGTCCTGGCATCCTCCAGGAAAGGTTGGGGTATAATAAACAAGTTGTCTGAGGAGACAAACAGTTCTGCTCACTGATGACAAGAATTTTGATAAGTGTTTTGGCCCTTTGAAGTATTTGTGCAGTTTCCCTGAGGATTTGCTTTTCCTTTCAGTTGAAAATTAGCTGCTGCTTTATATATATCGGGCATGCAGTATAATTTTTAAAAACTCTTTTAAATCTTGTTGTGCTTCTGAATTTCAGTAATTTTTAAAAAAGCAACCTTTGAATATTTATATTTCCTCTGTGGTTCCCTCTCTTGGTACACTCCGTACATTTTAGAAGACTTAGTGATTTGGTACTTTCTGGTTTTATGTACAGATGGACCAACAATAGTCTGCTGGAAAAATACTGAATTGAGTTACCAGCAGCCCAGGTCAATCAGGCTCATGTTTCCCAAGAGTGAATGACAGTAGAATTACAAACACTGGTTTGCAGATTCTGTGGCACTCAGTGTTTAGAAACAAAATTTATAAAATCAGAGAGAAATATTATAAACCAAAATATTATGTTTCTGTCATCCAGATCCTCACTTCAAATTTGTCTTACTTACATAATAAAAGTTATAATAAGTCCTAAAGTTTTGTGAATATGTTACAGAAATTTTTTATGTTTTGTGCAGTGTAAAATATACGATTGTAGACACACTGATTTGAGATAGGTTAAAATAGTGCCCTGTAAACTAAAATTATTTTAGTACTCATCTGGATCTTCAAAGTAGTTTGAGTAGTGCGTCTCCTTCCCTCTTTCCCTCCTGAAATGCATAGTAGGAGTTTTGTTTCTAACTCTGATGTCAGTAGATGACTGACACTTTGTACAGGTTGTAGTGAGTATCAACGTAAGAAAAGTTGAAAAATTCAGTGGCAAAGTAAATTACAAAAAGAAAGCAAGACAAAGGAATGCAACTAATATAAAAAGTATCATACCTGGCCTCTTTTACTGTCCTTCATCCCTTTCTGAAAACTGCATTTGTCAGCTTACAAGACATTTGTGACATTAAACTATTACACTGAGTGAAAATAAGATGCAGAAAGTTTTTAGTGCTTTACAGGTTTTGCTTTGATTGGGAGGAGTGATCTACACGTAAGTTTGGCACAGAGTCATAAACCATGTTTTGAGAATCCCCCAAATGCCCTGGTCATTCTTCGGGTTCAGATTGCTGCTGTTGTTTCTTGACTTGAGTAATGGGCACCCCCAGACAAAAAAAAAAACAAACCAAAAACTGTAGTAACCTGGAACATTATGTTGCTAAAACTTGGGAGTAGAAATAAAACCTTTCACCAGAAACTCAGGTTTGCATCTCAAGACTTCAGGAAGCCAGTGCATAACTTCATAACTGAAGAGTAATGAGATACCTGGCATTGACTTTATGGCTGAAGAGCAAATAGGTACTTAGCATTGCCTTTTTTAACTTTGCAGAAGTTTTTGTTCACTCTGATAATGGTAATGGTGAGGAGCCTGAAAAATACCTGAGATGGGAGCACTGGTTATGTTGCATCATGCATGGGCAGAAATCAGTATTTTACTATGCCTAGTTATTAAAATGTACTGAGCTGTTAGATTTATTTATTGCGTATTATTTTCTAGGGCACCTCAAGTAATTTATAAATGTACTCATTGTTTATAATCCCTGACACAGGTGTCTTTTTCCATTTACTTTGTTCTGTTCAGGTTCTCTCTTTTTAAAATTCTGTTTTGTTTAAAAGTATACAATATTTAGGATTTGGAGGGTGGGGAGGGCAGGGCTGAAAAAAGAGCACCCTCTTCGTCTCCTTTATTTTTAAGCCAAGATACTGTTAAACAAAAGTCAAAGTCTACTTTCCCAATGAAAAATGATCAGAGTGTGAAATCTCTCACATTCTGTGTGCTGAAAGCTTTGTTGAGTATTTCCTGGTCTCTCTCTTCAGGAGCTGAGTGTCTGCATAATGCACACTGGACTGTCATCTTAAAATAAGGATGGAGTTAAATAGAATCAGAAGCAGTACTGTGGCTATTCCAGTTAGTGTGAAGGAATATAGAAAACTTACCTGTTCCATTGCTCCTAAAGATGAAATATATGCTATGAAGATGATCAGAGGGCTGGAGCACCCCTCCTCTGAAGACAGACAGAACTGGGCTCTTCAACCTGGAGAAGTGTTTGGAGAGACCTCAAAGCAGCCTTCCAGTACCTAAAGGGGTCTGCAAGAGCTGAGAGGGACTTTTGACAAGGGCAGGTAGTGATAGGACAAGGGGGAATGGCTTTAAACTGAAAGAGATTAGGTTTAGGTTAGATACCAGGGAGAAATTATTTTGTGGGAGAGTGGGGAGACACTGGAATTGGCTGCCCAGAGAAGCTGTGGCATGAAGTGTTCAAGGCCAGTGGGACAGGGCTTTGAGCAGCCTGTGAAATGTGCCCCTGCCTATGGCAGGGGGTTGGAACCCGATGATTTTTACTGTCCCTTTCAACCCAGACCATTCTATGATAATAGAAAATACCAAACGTCCATAGCTGAAGGTTGCATGAAAAATAGTTGAGGGACTGAAGTGTAAATTTTGGGCTCTATCACTTACTGAAATGAGCTTTTCAGTGACAGAGCTTTTATCCAAGACTAAACCAACACACAGCTTTCTATTTTGCAGATTTACCAGAAATATGTTGATGCCTTTTTTTCCTAACCACCTGACCCAACTGAAGAAAATGAAAGCTACATTAAATAGTACATAAGATGTAACATAGATGTTTATTTCCACTTACTTTTTGCTTAAGACTAAAGAATGCAAGTTCATAATTTTCGAACTATCTTAAACAAGAAGGATCTTCCACTCATGGCAAAACACATTGCTGCATGCAGAAAACACAGCCTTTGAAGCTGTGTTTGGAAATGTTCCTTGTTAACAAAACACACTACATCGAAGTGTTCTGGCAGGTTATATTGATATCAGCAGACACTGAGGTAGGGTGCAAGTAGGAACTCTATTACATTTTCTGTCAATTTTGGCTGATGCCTTGCTGCAGGAACAGCTCGATGTTTTCACTTTGAGATTGATTGAGAAACTTGATAGAAAAAAGCACGTGTGCTTTTTCCATTTGCACCACAACATGGTCACTTTTTGAAATTCTGAGGGTTTTTGGGTTTTTTTCTTCCTGTGAACTTTGTCAGCTCTTTTAATCTGTGTGATTTGAAATGTTTTTTATCAGTCAGCAGTTAGAACTTGAGATAGCATGTATACCATGTGGGGTCTGTTCTTGGGTGAATAACCAATCTATGAGTTCTTCAAACTGCAGAGAAGAGATTTCCAGACGTGTTGTTTGCAGTACTCACCTTGATCCTATTTTCTGCAATATCTGATGATTTTATGGTACTGTTCAAAAAAATTCCAAAGCACAGTTAGATTGAAATGCAGACTCTTTTTAAACCAGGTGTGGGTTTCTCTTCACTCTGTAAAAAGTACTGTAATCTATGCAAAATAGATCGTAAAATGAGATATTAAGATACTTAAAACTTGTGCTCTGTTTCAGTCACACAAATACCATATCAAACTGGGATTGTGTGCATCTTTGCAGTACCCCGATTTCATTGTGTCATTGATTTTGGTCTGCGCTATGAAAGTTAGAAACACTTTTTGGGCAGTTATTTACATCAGAGGACTTGCATGCGTCTCAGCCTCTTGCACGTTTGTGGTCAACCAGGGGAGCCTTATCAGATCTCTTTCCTTTGTGTTCTCTGTGCCTTTTCTCTGCTTTTAAAGTTTAGTGGCTTGGTTTTATTTTGTGTGTCTGGCAGAAGTCTCAAAATGCCATGTTAATATAGCTGGTGGGGAGATTGACTTAATGGAGTCTTAATTTCCATGTATTGGTTAAACTTCACTTATAGCTGATCTTTTGAAGAAGAGATTTTAATGTATCTGAGAACTTCCATCGTGATTTATTGGGTTTTTTGCTGGTTTTGGGATTTTTGAGTCACATTTTAACTCAGGAAGAATACCATATTTTCATGGTTGTGCTACTGCTAATCGATGACCATAGTGGCTGCCTATGTGTAAAAGTAAAATTAAAATTTTATGTATACACACATGTGTTTGTGTTTAATACTGTTTACAACTTGGAAATGTGGAAGACATTCCAATATCTAATAAGTGTATTTATATGTAAAATTCATCCTAAGAATATGCCAATCTGATATGTCATTATTCACCCAGATGCTCTGGAACGTTGGCTAGCTTTTCTTTAATTTCAGGGTTTTTTTTCTGAATATTGCTGCTGGAAATTTCAAGGGAAAGAAAAAACCCCACTTTTTTGTAATGAAACTTTAGTAGATTTGCCATCCTGAGTCTCCACCAGCATTAGTTTCTAGTGGGGATTTAGCAATAAATTTGCTTTTCTTTATTCTCAACACAAATCTTAAGATTAATTTTGCTGTGAAGTATCTTTAAGTCATAATTAAAACTGAAGTTACTCATCCTGGTAGGAATGTCCAGACAGACAATACACGCTTATCCTACCCTATTAAAGTCTCATGTATTAAGAAGGATATGCTACGTGTGATACTTTTAACTTAAAGGCTATTCTGAATATATATGCAATAATTTAAGTTAATAAACAATTGCACTAATTAATAGTTATTAATATTTAATATTTAATAATAATTAATAAACAATTGTAGAAATTAGAGTTAGAAGTGGAGAGTGTTGTGTTAAGTACAGGGGAAAACATACCAGTGGTTTTTTGTCTTTGAACATGATATCCTGCAATGAAACACTGTTACTGTGATAAGTGTAATGGAGCCATTTGTGAGCTAAAAGATTGTGTTGTTGGAAGAAGCAGCTGTACAGCCTAAGCAGAGCTGGACTGGAGTAATTCAAGGTCCTGTGGTGAAATCATGGAAGGCTGCCGAAGCATGGCTCCTTAGATACATGTTAAGTATTTTTAATTAATTATCTTCTCATGATACTGGTATAGCTACTGCCTATTACATTTTATTAGCATTGCCTTATAGATGCCCATGATTATTTCCTGTCTTTCTCTTCCCTCCATCTCAGTGGAATCGGTCGAAATTGGCCATGGGCCTCTGGTGGAAGCAGCATTTTGGCAGAATTTGGGACTTTGCATCTGGAGTTTGTACATTTGAGCCACCTGTCTGGAAACCCTGTCTTTGCTGAAAAGGTTAGACTGCTCCATCAAAATCATGTTGTAAAAGACAAATCATACATTCAGAGACTAATATGAATGGGGAGAGATTTGGATTTTCCTCAATTGTAAGCATTTTGCACATTTTCCCAAATCACCGTGGCATGTTTTTGTATTAAGAAGTCAAAAGTCTTTTCCAAAATTATTCTGATGTATGTTCTTGTATATGGCCCCATAAAACATTTAATTTCTGTTTATCTTCTAAATTAGTATCACATTAAGCAATCAGACTGTACAGCTTTCTTCAGTTCTTTACCTAATGGGGTGTAAACAAAGCCTGACATTATGTTCAGGATAATAACTGATGTCTAGAGAAAGCAAAGCACCATGGTGATTTCAACAAGTTTACTCTTCAAAATGCTGCATAATAACACTGCTACCAGTGAGGTCAGAAAGCCCTTCCATTGCATTGACCTAAAAGAAATATACTTTGAACTCTCTTTGGTGAAGGAAAAAAAATCGCATCCTTAGACAAAACATATACTAATTCTTCCAAAATTTGATAACATTGTCTTCTAGATACTTTTTATATACATGAGCCATGGAAGGAACTCCTCCTTCCCTCAATTCCCACCTGAACAATTTTGCTTTGCTTTTTGGTGTACTAATAGCCATCAAGTCCTGTTCTTTGTAATACACTGTATCATTTATCTTCTTTTTATTTCCTAATTAAAATGTACACTTGTTTTGGTTTTGTATTCTTATTGCAGCCGCCCCATGTTACCTAAAGCTGATATTATCGACTTAATGATCTAATTACTGATGAGACTCCAAATGTTTAGCAGTAGGTCTAAAAGCAATAGTCAAATCTAAAATTATTGGGTGAGGACTGAGTGGCTTTGCTGCAGTACCATTGTCAGCATTTGATTAAATTTTGGGAAGCAAGCTCCAGCAATTTTCATGTATTTAGGGGTAAATTTAAGGACAGTTTCTCTTAAATTTGAACTGGGGAGGGGGAATGGATGGGTAGGGAGTGGCAACACTGAGGAATAGCCAGAAACAAATTGACAGCATAAGTTAATTATCTTGGGACATTTATGGTAATTTAATGCATAACATCTGTTCCACTAAGAGACAATGAAAGTGGATATCTTAAAAATCGTAGCCCATGGTTCTCCTACACAGTGGCATCATGCTCTAGCTGCAAGATGCTGGAAATCTCTTTATGTAAGCTGTTCTTAAAACCCTTTAGAGATTGCAATTCCAAAGCCCTTGAAGGCAAACCATTCCAGGGCTGGTACACTTGATAAAGAAGAAGAAACACTGGAATAAGCTTTGCATGGACATATTCTTAGAAGAACTCATTAATTGAGGTCTAGGACTCCTTGCAGCCTGCATTTGGGCAATGAGTAGTGTCAAGATGCAGGAGGCAGTTTGTGTACTACAACAGAAGTCCTTCTGCAGCTTGGTATAAGTTAATTTATCTTTTTCAGTAGCTACTTCACTGGGTCTCTGGGCACTCAGGGGTTTATAATGAAGCTGTCAGTACCTTTTTTGTTACTATTTCTGCAGTGCTCAGGATCCTTATCCTTCCAGGCTGCTACATTTGTCTTTTCTGTGAATCCTAAAATTCAGTATAACTCATTTCATGTGCTCTGCAGTGGATTGTGCTGCTGGATGGCTCCAGCTGCTGAGCATCTGGACTGTAATTGTTTCCCCCGGCATCTCATTTGTAGTGAGCTCCTTAGCAGTGCCAGCAGAGCGCTCAGGGCTGCCTGGGTCCCTGCTGCTGGGCAAGCTGGCTGTATAAAGCTCAGTCACTTCCAGCCATGCTGTCCTTTACAGTGTACTTCCATATCTGAACTAGGTGATAAGCTTAATATTTAATAGCATTTCTGATTTAGTTATACAAGGAATATAAGTGCTGATGTAGCTGAGCTTAGTTAATGCAAATAGCCTCAGTGAATTTCAGTATCCTGTGGAGAAGGGGGATACTCTGCATGGCAAGTCCTGAACTTTGGAGCTTGCTGCTGTTGTGTTGTTTCATTGCTGACAGTTGACACAGAAACTCCAGAGGTTTTCAGGAACTTGTTTGCATGATGATATCAGCTTTTTCAATAGTGATATGATTGCACAGAGGTGTTGGGGTGTGTGTGTGTTGAATAAGATCCGGGGGGTTATTTTTAGGCATATTTACACTCCTGTATTTTGTGGGGAAAACGGATAAGTGCTCAGTGTTTTGTACCTTCCACTAGGTAATGAATATCCGAAAAGTTCTGAGTCGACTGGATAAGCCAGAGGGTCTTTACCCCAACTACCTGAATCCCAGCAGTGGCCAGTGGGGCCAGCGTAAGTAGCTGAAGTCTTTGGTACTATGACTTGTCTATCAGCATTCTCTTTGCAGTTGTTAACTTCTTTCCTTTCAGTCACTTTTACATGGTTTTTTTATATAAAAAGAACTTTTATAACATATAGAAACTCCCTTTATCTATAGGTTCTAAAAAATGTAAAAAATATTACAAATATAAAAATAATATCATACTTGCTGTGTTTTAATCTACTTTTCCTGAGCTTTTAGTATGACTTATGGAAGCAGGGAAATGTATGAATATGTATGACTTTGGAAAGGGATTTGTGGACTACAGAAGTCTCTTATTCAAAAATCTAAAGTGCTCTCTGAAGTAGCTGTATAAGGAAACATTATCAGCTTGTCTGAATCAAATTCCACATCTTTGGAGTTGTGTGGCTCCACTGAAGGAAGAAAAAGTAATAAGACAAGCCTTTCAAGTTAATACCAGCTGTGATTTCTGTTGAACTGTAATGCCACCAACTGAGGAAGCAAACTAAACAGAAACGTGTCATGGCATTAATCCCTTTGGAACCATTACTGAAGATACCAAAATTAGAAGGAAACAACTATACAATACTTGAACTGCTTGAATTCCTTAGCCCCTTCCCGATGACTGAGCCTTTTCTTGTTGTTCATTGCTTTCTCTGATCTCTATAACATGTCGAAAGCCTGCACAGTGGGCAGGATCATGATTCTAGAGACCTTACTGCTTTTTCCACTTTTCTTGCTAAGGTTCACTCTGCCACCATCCTATTCAAGCAACTCAGTGTCTTTCTGTTTTTTCTTCCTTACATTATTGAATGAAAACAAGCAAGATATGCTGTCATGGTCTGAAAAGATATGGGCAGATTAGCTGGTCCCATAGATTATCACTGTTGTGAGCTGGTTGGGTGATGCAACAGAAGGAAAGTGTCCTTAACTGGAGATACTCAAGAACTGTCTGGACACAATCCCGTGCCATGTGTTCTAGGATAACCCTGCTGGCGCAGCAGAGGGGTCGGACCACATGATCCATTGTGGTCCCTTACCCATTCTGTGATTTCTGTGATTTTATTGATTTAAATCTATTTTTGGAAGCATTGTGTCACTCTGAGTTAAAATGGTGTCCAAAAAGGTTGTGCTGCTCAGTTGTATTTTCCCAGCAAGGCGAATGCCATTTCCCTTTATGAATTAGGAGTACATCTGTCATTGCTTAGTCTGCTATGCAGTGAGGCTTCCTGCAGGTCACTGTGCCACAAGGCCTGTGGCAGCACAGCATGCACGAGCATCGACTGTGGTTGCATGTTGGTATAAACATCGTTTTTACAGATCTGAGACGTGTGCCCAGTTGGTTCACATGTTGGTTCAGCACAGCTTTTCAAGACATAAAAACCTCCCATGGAAGTGTTGATCCTACAGCTGTAGGTACTGGGTTTAATTAGAGACTATCTCAGCACCTGTGAGACAGATCCAGTTAACTCCTTTCTTGGCTTCTGTTACCCACAGAAGCAGCGTTTTGATGCTTCATGAGAGCAGATCTTTCTAGTGGCTGAGGCAGTTAGTGGCTCTGCCTTATATATTTCAAAGCAGTCAAAACACTTATTGTGCCTTATGGCCTTTGTTATTTCCATATTTTTAATATAATTGCATCTTCAGCACTCCTCATTCACACAAAATGCCAGTTTCTGTTGGTGTGCACAGAAAATTTTTAAACATACACAAGCTTTGTTTTCCAATAGCAGGCAGTGTTGACAAATAAATACCTTCTCTGCGTGTGAAGGGTGGTTGCAGATGTTGATGTGGGTCTATCCCAGGCATGCTGAAGCAGCAAAGACAAGTTCCATCTTGTTACATCTCCTTCATATCAGTTGCCTTCATTCACCAACACTGATTAACTAATTTTTTCCCCACAGAGAAGATCAGAATGTGAGACTTGAAAAATATGTTGGTTTTGATTGCTTTTTCTAGGCTGTTTTCAGCTCATTACAACAGAAGGAAAAAACCAAACAGTCAAGACCCTTAATTGGTACAAGACAGAAATATTTTCTTTTAAACATAAAGTGAAGAGGGAGGGATGGCTTCTGAATGTTTCTTCCCCAGCAGTGCTGTAGCTGTGGAGGCCACTGATGGATCTCTGCCATTGTTCCTGTAAATTCATTTAGCCCTTGTTATTTTGACAGTAAACTGACAGTGATTTGCTGCAGCATGCGTCAATTGGATTTGTCTACTGCAATAATGTATATAATAACAGGGCTTATTATTGATGAAACTCTGCTTGTGCTATTTAGTTTGCAAATGTCAGAGGTTTCTATGGTAATTTATTTAGGAAACCGTAAAGGTCATTTAAATGCTGCTGTTCAAAGATCAGTCTTTGATCACAGGAAATATTCCCATTGTTTTAAGAAACCTCTTCTCCTTTTGGATCATGAACATTCAAATTAAAAAATGGTGTAGTCTTCCCAGAATTTCAATATATCTCGTTCAAAAGAGGGTGGAGAAGGAAAAAAAAAACCTTTTCAAACCCAGGTTTCATGGTACAATATATTTGATAGGCAAAGGGACAGGATACATTCAGAAAAAATATTTTTCTTGTCACAGGCTAGTGGAGGAAAAGGGCATTGTTGATATAGTTTGAATAGACAAATATCTATCTTCTACATTTGCATGTCTTTGCAACCTGTCTGGAAGGTGAAAGGAGGTTTTCCAAGGAGAGAAGATACAAAGGGGTATAAAAATAAATTCTCTGTGTTCCTTTAAATTCTACCAACAGGGGCATGACTTTGAAGTTAAGATCAGAGTTAGGTGTCAGGAAGTGTGAGCTCCATATCACTAACCCTTCTGCATCTTGCTTTATGAGTCTGGATCATCCCATGTGGGTTTTTTGGTTTTCTCATGGCCAGAATTTTGTGGTATGACTCAGGGACTTGCTGTGTGATCTGTGTAATGATATCTGCATCCTGTATTTCTTGAGTGGAATTAGCAGATCCCTCCTTTGCCATAAAATTGACAGTTATAGATGAGTAGTCCTGGTAAAGCACTTTGAAATTTTTCACTGAAGACTCGATAAATGTCAAATCACTTAATTTTACCAGGCAGCAACAAGTTTCAAAAAGGCCAAAAGCAAACCTCTAGCTACTCTTATTAATTTAAAGGAGCTCAGAGAAACACTTTAGATGTATATATAGTTGTAGTATTTCATGTATTTAGGGGATCTATGCTGAAATCATGATAACCCATCAAAATTTTGCCAAGAATCTTTTAGGTTCCTGGACAGTAAGTGGGTGCAGTCTTGTACAAGCAGGTGAAAGCATCACTAAATTTCCCATCAGTGGTGCAACTGATGCTGAATGTCTGGCTTGTGTGGTGTTAGTGTTTCCAGAGTCACATCCTAAGTTGTGCAATTGGATAATCACAGCATCTGTAGTACCAGATTGTTTCACATAGTAAGCATAGGGCAGAATAAAGCAGTGTCACAGCAACGATCCTCCATAGATGTGGTGAAGTCCTTTTTTTTCCTTCCAAACCACTACTGAGTTCTGAAAGCAGTCAGATGTTCAAAAATGTAGTATTATTTTTAAACATATGGCTCAGCATTTTGAAATACCACTAAATAACCTGAAATTCAACTCTGCAGTAAGGAGCTAAAAGCCTTTTTTATGAAGTGACTTAAATGGAAAGTTAGTGACTAAAAGAGCAATGCCTGCACATTAAGGGAAAGCCTTTATCAAATCAGAGAACACTTACTACTTTTTTTATCTTTTTAGAATAAAAAAATCCCTTAGTTTGACATGGTTTTGTATGGAATAGACTACATGAATTAGAATGGTCACATATAAATTGTTTTTTTTCTTTGCCATGATCTTCCTCAGCACATTGTGGATATTAAATAACTATGGCATTTTAGCTAGATTAAAAATGTAGCAATAAAAGAAATAATTCTCTGTATATACCAATAAAGTTTTCCTGAGGTTCCAGGCTTATGTTTATTAAAGATGTTGTAGAAATAGATCATTAAATACACTGTTTCAAACTGTGATTGTATTTTATTGTCCTGGCTTAAGGTGAAATTGCTGTTCTATCTCTTTCTTCCCTATTAAGATCATGTCTCCATTGGAGGGCTTGGGGATAGCTTTTATGAATATCTGCTGAAGGCATGGCTGATGTCAGACAAGACAGATGAAGATGGCAAGAAAATGTATTATGATGCTGTTCAGGTAAATAAGACATTTAAATCTTCCTTTCCATAATAATCTAATCTATAATAATCCTAAAGAGACGGGCTCTGAGGACAATATGAGATTTATGTATTTGCTACCACAGGGTGCTTTTTAAAGAATTAGTTTCTGTTGTAAAAAAGACCTCTTCAAACAGAAGTGCTAGAGGAGTACAGATACTGCGGGAAAGGGGAAAATTTTGAAATACAATTTTTTTTCTTTTACTGCAATACAGTCAATTGTCTCTGAAGGAGAAAAGTATAAAATAAGCAACAAAAAATGCATCTATCTACAAGTAGCTCTCAGATAGATGTTCTACTCTTTTTCCTGAGTCTTCTCTAGGTATGTATCAGTCTGGTTCTTTTCCTTTACATCTGGGAAGGAATTCCTCTCTTGTATTCAATTCTCTCATGTGTTTCAGCCATAAAAAGTGTTCTGACTGTGGTCCACACATGGATCAATGTATTATGGTGGATAATTAGAAATTAAAATAGGGGTGTCGTTTAATGATGACTTTTTGGTACAAGAACATATATTTGTCAGCTTCTGCGAAACAGCCCAATTAGACACAAGAGAAGGTTTTACAAAATCAGAACTATTCATACTTACATTTCTATATAGTATTCTATTTATGATCCTACTGGTCTGCACTTTGCTTTGTTATTTATGGTATTTCCTTAATATGATGTTTTGGGAGAAATAATGGGTTTGTGACACCAGATTAAGACTTAGGAAGTATTCCATTTAAATTCATATTTACAGGCTTTCCTTCCAGTCCTGGGCAAATTACCTATTTTCTCAGTTCTTTGCTTTCATATATATAGATACATATTAAAAAAGAGAATAATATTACTTCTCTTTTTTCCCCCATCCTTTCATCTGTTTTGACTGGAAGCTGTCTAGGACCAGGACTTTTATCTCTTATTAACTGTGTGTATCTACAGTGCCTCTATAGACAAGGCTTTGAGATGCTAAGCAATGTCTGCTTATTCTTTCATATATCTGGAAACACACTGTCCCTAGGGAAGTCATAAGTCTCCTTTTACTTCCCATACACAAAAAGTGGTGGCATTAAAAATATTCAACCATGGTTGTTTATTGCAACCATCTTTTTTTCATTAGAGAGCAAAGTCAAGTGTGAAGACCTGAGGGAGGGTGTGATCTCTGGTGGTTATAAATTTGACAACCAAGTATCCTCTGCTAAGGAAATCTTGCCTTTAATTTTGTAAGTGTGGATTTGGATGCAGTCAGCCTCATTTTCACTGCTAGCGTGGTTTCAACTTCAGAGCAAAAGGTGGATCTTAAATTAGGTTGGAGTGCATTTGAGGCTATAACATAAGAACAGTGCTGTTGTAATAGCTCAGCCATTGGGTTGGCAGCCAAACAGAGAGACCAAAGTGTGTGAAATTATCAATTCATCTTACCAGGGAAGACATTTTGAAGCACCTCAAAGCTCCTTCTAGCCTTCCACTTCTGCTAGTTTAAAGACATCAGGTTTTTATTGAGGTTCCAGCAGGGAGCAGAAGTGGTGACAGCCCCCATGTTACAGGAGCAGTTCTCCTTGCTCGGATTTCAGCTGGAGGAGCAGAATCACCTGTTCAGCAGCATCACTGAATGTGACAGTATCAATGACAGGGTCTCAGCTCTGCTGCATATGACTGCATTTAAAGTACTTATTTTCTTAATATTTTTTAGTAGTACTAGCTCAGAAGCAGTCCGAGCATCATGTCTGACCAGAGTGTTAGTGTTTGGGAGGACCTGACTAAAAACAGATTTCCTTATGCTGCTGGCTGTTGCTATTTCCAGTTTGAAGGCATTCCTGCTGTCTGTTTTCTGTACTGAGAAAACAGTACAGAAAATGCTGCATGTATGCTTCCAAAGCTGGAAGCATACATGCAGCATTAGGAGTTGCAGCTTGAGGTTGTAAAGTAGCTTGTTCAGAAAGCAGCAGCAAAGTTTCAGGCTCACAGAAACTGCTGGATGATTGGGCCCCACTGAGATTCCAGGTTCTTCATTGGACTAACTATCCTGATTTGAAATCCATCCTGATACTGGCTTCATTGCTATTGATCCACTACTAATCTAAATTAAAGCTGATTTAAGTGTCTGTGCAAGCTGCAATCTTTCTTTATGACTAAGGCTGCAGGGTCTGGGCATTCTGAGGCTGCTTGGTGTTTTCTTAGAGAAATTTCCCCCAGCGCTCTCAGAATCTTTTTAAGACTATGCCAAAGGGAACAGGATGATTATTCCTGGCCATTCAGTCCAGCACGTAGCCACCAGATTCTGAAAGAGTGATGTGAAGGTTTGATGCCTAATTCAATATCTTCTGCTATCCAGAAACCACAAATGAAAGTATATGGTGAGTTATATAGTTCACTGTGAAAAGCTGAAATCTATTTAGATAGAGCTTGGGGGTTATTTTTCACATTGTTCTGTAAATCATATTAAAAAAAAAGGAATGTTTTCCATTAGAATTTTTGTATCACCTATAGGTTATATAATGGCTTAAGTTAAAAGCAATAACTAAGATATCAGACTAGATTTAAAAACTGCTTCTGCTTGCCACGAAAATGCATATATGGCTGAAGCCATTTAAAGAGTTTATTTCTGATGGGAAAAGGGACCAAGATAGTTATTTTGAATTCCAGAGCATAGTATGAATGTATAAGGCCATCAGAGAGATTCATAAATTGTAGAATTCACACAAAAAGACAAATGAATGTATTTTTAATATAAGTTATTTTTTCTCTTTTGAAAAGTAATACAAATAATGTCCTGCTTCACATAATACATGAAGTAAGAGATCTTCCTAAGCTGGTTTCAATGGAAAGCATGCAACATTTAGTTACAGAACAAATGTGTATTCAGCTTTTAGCTATATTTTGAGGAAATAACTGCCAATAGAATAATCCATCAGTCTTTGCAAGTATCCAGGCCGGAAATCGTCTCACTCTTCTCAGTTAACAAGCTGATCTCTGAGACACAATTGAGTAGGTTTATAAGAGAACATGATAATTTAGAGCAAAAATGGACCTTGTGGGCTCACTTATATGTAGTCTAGCAACAGCAGTGTCACAAGAAACTGCATCAAATCCTCCCCTCTTAAATGTGTCAGCCTTCATTTTCTAAGCTGAAGGGCAATTTTCCCTGTATTCCTGTAAATAGGTTGTCTCACACTTGATGTCTGATGGCCAGGTATCTTATCCAAGTTTTCCCATTACATTTATTTATGGCCATTTCTGCAATCTTTCTGTATCTTACATATATATCTATTCTCTGACTCTGCCTTCATCCCTTTCTCAGTGTAGTTCTAGAAAAGTGACATGTCTAGAGGTTGTAAAGAGAATGGTAACTCACCCCAGAAGAACTTCACAGGAAAAGGGAAAATCCCTCACCAGCACTTCCCAAGCAGCTCAGTTCTGTGCAACCCTTGGTGGCCCTGTGGTTTCAGTGAGGTAAAGCTGCTGCTTTCTGCAGTTTTACCTTGAGCCAGGGTAGCTAGTTCACTTTTAGACATTTAGATTGTTTATTCTTTCTTAATGGGTAACAACTGCTTGGATCATCCTAACAAGAAAACAAGTGATTTCTGCAGAACATAGCACATGAAAGTAGAAACAGTGGAAATGGTCAAAAGAGGAACATGGGTAGTGAAGCAGTGCCACGGCCACTCTGCCAGATTTCAATACCATTTCAGAAACTGCTGCTGGGCTGGCTTGCACAGTTAAGCAATGCTGTGAATGCAGTAAACTTCTGTGCATATCAAAAAACGAAAATGTAATTTTTGGCCTCAGGATTTTGAGTATTCAGACAGAAATTATATAGAATTACTTTTTGGGGGGGTTAATTTTTTTTTTGGCACATTGCTAACTTTGGAGACTAGCTTTGATATGTACTCAGTTTGCACACTGCCAAAGGAAGCTTTGATTTTGATTGGGGGATTTGGGGTATATTTAACCGTCAGCATTAAATAGAGAATATTTTTCAGAGCTGTTGATTTCAGCCTTTCAGATGAATAAAACAAATCCATGGAGACTCCTTTTTCCTTGAAAGGAGAGGGAAAATGAAGTGTTGTTAGCAAAGTGAAAACATGATATTGGCAGATAGTCCTTTTTTATCTCTGGAGTTTCGTGAGGATCTGTTTAACTGAGGTGACAGTCTGGTGGCTGGTTTGTGCTGACTGCAGTCTCCATTAAGCTGCTTCAAGTGGGTTGCTTTGTGATCCTAGTGGTCTTAAAAACTGCATAACTGTTGTGGACAATGAGAGAACTGCAACAACTCAAATATAATGGCTTGTCATACTGGGTAAAGCTAAAAGTGATTAATGACTTGAATATTCAATACTTGAGCACTTCTTGGCATTGAAGTAAACACATAAATGGGGAAGGCAGGATGCTGCAATAGCAGCCCATCTTAGAATGAAACAGTTGGTACCCAGCATTCCCACTGCATACTTTGTTTTAGGTGGGTTGTTTTTTGGTTTTTTTTTTTGGTGTAGGAGGTGAGAGGCAACTTAACTGAATGTAACTTAAATGTGTTAAACTCAATAAACAGGCAGTTTTGTCAGCTGTCATGTTTAAAATACTTATCACCCAGCTGCACTGGTGTTCTGCACGTAATGATAGTCTGGCTGCATTATGTAGGAACACAGGATTCATCCAAAGAACTCACTGCTCCTTGTTATTCTCTTCACTGTATTTACCCTCTCAGCAAGGGTTTTGAGACTCTCTACAAGTGCTTGCAGAAAGCATCAAGGCTAAAGACAGGCTTCTGCAGATTTTTAAATTGTTAATAATTTACCAATAACCACACAATGTCTTAAGTTTCAGACCAGATAAAGAATTTATTTAAATTTTTGCTTATTTAGGGACTGTCAGGAGAAGCAGCAAGCTTTAATGTTGTGAGAAGTCTTTAAGGAGGATTTTAACTAGAAGTCTAAAGAGAAATTGTATGGTTTTTGCTCATGGCTTTGCTCTTTTCAGAGCAGTCATGTCCTTACTAGTCATGATATTTTCCCTTCCCTTTTCTGATAACAAAAAAAAAAACCCAACTTCTCAGAATCAACAGATATCCTAGAGTATTCAGATCATGCACAATGTAACATTTTGAGAATGACTTGATTTGATGCATGCCAGACCATTAACACTGTTTTAAAATATGAATAAATTATCCTTTTCATAATACACAACATTTAGTACATTTAGAGCTAGAACACCGGTGCTCGGAGAGACACTAATAGATCCATAGAGGGAAAAACATAGTTATTTTCAAACACAAGTAAATAGTCAGCTTTCCCCTAGAACTTTATCATCTTTTTAGTGATCAGATGAATAGGTATGACATTAGTTAAATGTTTACCAATGATTCCCCTTTAAAAAAATAAGTACCCCCAGTATATGCACTCATATTTCATTGCACCTGTAAGCTTGTCTACATAACATGTCTAAAGTCCAAAAGAAGTAAGTGCACTGGTGCTTTCAAAATGTTTCTTATATGTTGTGTTTAAACAAATGAATGTTCTTCTGTGTTCAGATTTCAGTTTAAATTTTTAAAGCTCAGTTTAGTAGGCAGTGAGGACTTCAGCATAAGACACTACTTTTCTTTGGCAGAAGTATTGAACTTGTTCATAACAAGGGCTTGAATTTCCTATCCCAGCAGTAAACTTTTTGTAATGAACTCACTGGAATTTGCAATAAAGAATAAATTTGATTAATTGTGAAGGTTGAGAAAGAAAAGTATCTATTGCATTAGATAACTAAACAGAGAAAATGTAAGGGAAGTAACAAAGCAACAAGAAAGCAGACAATTTACTTAGAAACTCACAGAATATAAACCTGCACTAATCCTGACCTGCTGCTGTGTGCTGCTTCAAAGCAATAAAATGTACTGGTGCAAGCTGTAAATATTAAAATAAATAAGTAAGCAATTGACGTTATACATCTTTGAATTATTGGAAATAACACATGGTAAAATTCTCTTTTGTCTTCACTGTTGCTTCAAATCATCAAAATACTGTTTATGAAAATTCCTAGGGGAAGAAAAATATATTAAAAGTTTGAACAGAGATAATTTATGGTGCTTTGTTATGAAAATGCCTGCAGAGTTGTAGTTATCCCCAAAACAGACATTATAAACCCTTGAAATTTCGAAATATAATCATATTTTTGAAGTTTCAATTTTATTAAGGTATGGAAATATGGAACTGGGCAGTTTTATCTCCAGCTACAGTGACATCTTGAGGCAGGAAATGAAACCACTTGGGTTTTGTTAAAACAGCAGTAATCGTTGAAATTCTTTAGTCATAATTAAGAAGATACTGTAAAAGGAGAGGTAAAATGCCTAAGAGCTAGAGGTAGCAGAACTGTGAGGTTGCATTGCCATTGGAGATTTGTAATTTGTTATCTCAGCTCCTTCAGCAGAGTTAACACTTCTGTGGCACATGATTATTTAGAATTTGAGCAGCCTTGAGGAGCAGATCATTTCACCTGAGAAGCCTCCTCCTGTGCTTTGCAGGTATCTCATTGAGTGTTTTTGTTACCTGTCAGTGTAAGCCACCAAGAGAACATCTGTAAAAATAAGCTTATTGATTAGTTTTTAACTCATTTGAACAGTGAGATTATTCAGTTCTGGGTCTTCTGTGTTTCCCTATAAACAATACATTTTAAACAAAGGGTAAATGAAGGACTTTGCAACCACAAAATCAAGTCAGGGATGGACTGAAGGGGGTGGTGAAGACATCATTTAAGATGTGTGAAAAGCTTAAAGAAGTGAAGAACTGAATGAAGAAGAATGGTCATTTATTAGGAGGGTCCAATTCTGCTTCATTTTGCAAGGGTAAGAACTGGCAGTATAATGTATAGGTTAATGAACAGGCTGGTAAGCAGAGAACACAAAACATATTGCCTTAGCAATGAGGGCAGGAGGGGGAGGAAATCAGATTGGGAAAAACTGAAGATTTTCTCCTTTATGGTTTCAATAACAGAGATTACACAAACGTGCAATTTGCAATCCTACAGTTGAAACAATTCCTAATGTCTCATTCACTGTGACAGGCAAGGGCATAATTTTAACATGCAAACTCATGAGAAAGATGCCAATAGTAATGCAAGGAGCACTTGAGTC
Organism: Trochalopteron elliotii; assembly: GCA_024734555.1. Lineage (NCBI taxonomy): Eukaryota > Metazoa > Chordata > Aves > Passeriformes > Leiothrichidae > Trochalopteron > Trochalopteron elliotii. The sequence continues at coordinate 10,320,738 of JANPWX010000096.1, read as the reverse complement.
ACAATTCAAACTGTAAAAAGGACTGTTAGTGTTTCTAATTGAGTGCTCAAGTATTTATACAGTTGTTGCATCGAAGGAATAGTTTCCCACAAGACGGAGAAAGAAGTAATTTGGCTGAAGGCTTTACTGCAGTGAGGTCTGTAAGCAGAGCCTTAGGTAAAAGCTTTAAAAAGAAAAATTGCCAGGAACTGTACCAGCTGTAAAAAGTTACTCTGGCTCTAAGAGCTTATGGGTACATGACATATTGTATGCCATACCAGCATTACTTGTAATAAACTTATTTCTTTAAATATCTGTAAAGTGTTTATTTACTTTTCGTTTCCCTCTCCTTTTTTGTCCACTACAGCCTCAAATCAGGTTGTCTCATTTTTTTTTTGTTTCAATTTTTTTTTCCCACTCCCACGTAGAATTTGCTATTGCTCTCTTTGGTAACGTATATTTGTAGCTAATTTTTTTTCTTTCCAGCCTCTTCTGTTGCACTGTCTCTCTGCCCTACCTTGATGGAAAAAAATAAATTACTATTTGAATTGCAGAAAAACATTCTGGAATGAAATGAAATTTCCGTTTACTTACAAGAAAAACTGAACCAGCTCCAAACAGTTATCCATCAGTAATGTATTTTCAACTAATCAAAGACCACATTCTTCTAGCTTTTCTGATTGTTTTCAGATACTGTATATCGGTTTATATTGAGAATATTAATTACAGTAAGATGAAATAATAATCTCTATAGTGATAAATATCACAAACTTACAGAATGATTTGAATTGGAGGGGAACTTAAAGACCATCTCATTCTAACCCCCTGACATGGACGTGGAAAGCTTTGACGTGCTCAGAGCTTGCTCCATCCAGTCTGACCTTGAAAGCACCCAGGGATGGGGCATCCACAGCTTCTCTGGCTACGAGTTCCAGTGCCTCACCACCCTCACAGGAAAGAACTTTTTTTAATATCTGATCTAAAACTACTCTCTTCCAGTTGGAAGCCATTCCCCCTTGTCCTGTCACTACATGCCCTTGTAAAAAGTCCCTCTCCACCTTTCCTCTAGGCTCCCTTTGGGTACTGGAAGGCTGCAGTTAGGTCACCCCAAAGATGCTTCTTCTCCAGGCTGGACAATCCCATTTCTGTCAGCCTTTCCTCATGGGAGAAGTGCTACATCCCCACACCTGATCTGCAGGAAGGAATTATTTGTAGTTGGGGAGCAAGTTGAAATAGACCTGCAATTCAAATAAATATGTCCCTTGAAGTGAGTACTTAATTATATCAAAATAAAAATAAGTTTATTTTAAGTATGAAATTCAGAACCAATTGTACCAGACAGAGCTTTTCACTTGGGTGGGTCTTTGTCACCACACTGTATATTCTCCTTTTATGATAACTTGTTTTATTCATTTGATTTCCCTGCTAGAAGTGCACCCAAAGCACTGCAGAGAGCAAGCAGTATTCACATATGGGAATGTAACCCTTCCTTCCTATCCTGCACTTAAACTTCAGATTTCATGTCTGGGTAAAAATTTGTAGTGATCTAGCATGCCATTAATAAAGACATACACACTGGTATAGGTATTTTCTAGCACTCAGGGACCCAGGATTGTACAAAGCGTGACTAGGCAATCTGAGAGTCTGTAATATATCTAATAACTATCTCATAAAAATAGCTTTAAATAAGATGGTTACATAATAAAATGACTTTTAATAGACATATGTACTAGTTCTTAATAGGCCCCATTTATAAAACAGAGATCATTTGCTTGACTAAACACGAATACTTAAATTGGAAACATATTTTTATTTTGTGACATTCTTGGTATCAATCAACATCAATTTGTTAGTTTCTTAAAACCAGTTTGTTAGAATAATTTTAAAACTCTTGGAAGTCATCCTTTTTCAGCCTGAACTTTAATCTTGAGCCAAAAGAGAGAAAAAAACCTCACCAACACTAATTGGTATCACAAAATCCATTTTTATACTACAAGAGTCAACTCTGCTCTAGTTAATATAGTTCAAAAGTGCATCATTGCTGTTGTGTCGGTCAGATACAGTAATATTTCATTCTGTTTTTCAGTCATTACTTCAAAAAAAAAAGCAACATAGGTAAATTGAGTTATCAATCTATTTTTATAGTTGTTTACTTTTTAAATAAATTCTGACCCAATAGCTAAGTGACCAATAGAGTTATTGCCTATTTTTAGAACTGTTGTTTTGGTGAGATGGGAGATACCATACTGAAAGGTTAAATGAAATGTCGTTAAAGTTTTTCTTTCTCAACTTGGTTTTAGGTAGCTTGTTGTTAGAATGCCCAAATAGGTCTGAAAGCTATTTCCCACAAGATTGCTGTGTGTTTTCTCACCTTTCCCCTTTCACATCTCATTCCTCTTTCTATAGGTTAAATTATGCAGGATTTTTTTAAAGCAGAATTTGTTTAAAGCACAGGAATTTTCATTATTTACTTCTGCTTTAAAATTTAGTTATGTTTTCCAGTAGGTACCTAGTGGTAAAAGCATACAATCAAGGAGGAAACAAGGGGTGGAGGAGTTTTCTGAGCTAATAGTGGCTCTGGATCTGGGCAGAAAACATCCTTACTAAGTGCTTTGCACTAATATTACTGGAAAAGAAAGTATAGTTTTCAATGTGATGTTCTTGGCAGAAAAAAAAAAACAGTACATAAAAATTATACAATTATTCTGCTGATACTTCTAATTTAGAGAGGATTTTTCATGCTTATAGGAACAACCTTTACAAATGCTTAAAGTAACTACAATCACTACTTTCTCTTCATAATTTTTTTTTAAATTCTGGCTTTTTTTGTTAATGGTTGTCTGTAGGGATATTTTTAATGGTTTTTCTCTTGTGTAATGCATGTTGAGTACTGTTTCTGGATCCTATGATTTCCACAGAACAACCAGAGCACTAATGGATAACAGAATGTGTGACAGAGTTGTCTCCTCTCCATTGCCTTTTAAAAAGTATTACCTTAATTTCTTTGTGGGGTTCCAGTTAATGTGGTTTTCTGCATCTCCTCTGTTGCTTTAATTCTGTTGCTCCCACAATGGAAGGTTGCCTTCCTGGATTTTGTAATTAGTGACCATACATTGCTAGCATCACCAATTTCCAATTCCCTCTAGATTTGTGTGTTTTTATTCTGCTTAGGTTTTTTTTTCCAGAGATCTCAGTGAGACCCTGCTCTTGATAGATAAAGAGAGGATTTCAGTTTGGGAGGGGACATCCACTGAACTTTGGGAATGCCATCTAGACTCAAGAAGCCTAACATCATTCATTGCACACACCGAGTCAAGTGTTTTGAATATGAGTTATGACTGCATATATAATTTACATGAAATTATATCAATAACTGCCTCCTTTAAGTCAGAATTAAAATGGGAAATACAGAAGCTGAAGTGATGGCTAATAACTACTGAAAGTTCAATTACTATTGAAAGCTAAATTACCTGAAATGCTCAATGTTGAAAGGGGAAAAAATAAAATATTTCCAAATTTGAAGTGTATTTTGTAGATCTTTCCAACATTTTTATAAAATGTACCCTGTAAATGCTCAAAGTTGAAGCAAAATTAGTCATCATTACTGATGTATGTTAATCTGCCTTGGTTTGGCTGCACTTTGAAGTTATGCTGGTTTATATCATCCATTGAATTTATGAGCAAAGGCAATACAGAGCAAAAGACAGCCAACATACAAGACAGCTTTGTCCTTTGCACTTTCCCAAACTGGCCTTTGGTTTGAGATCATGTTCTTCTGCAGGCCATAGAGACCCACCTGATCCGAAAGTCAAGCGGGGGCCTGACATACATTGCCGAGTGGAAGGGCGGATTGCTGGAGCACAAGATGGGACACCTCACTTGTTTTGCTGGAGGCATGTTTGCTCTGGGAGCAGACGGAGCACCCAGTGACAAGACAGGCCATCACATTGAGCTGGGTGCTGAAATTGCCAGGACTTGCCACGAATCCTATGACCGTACACGTGAGTACCGTATTGCAGTTTGGCTGCACAGCTTGCCTTCCTTTTTGCATAAAGCTGAATGAAAACTGTAGCATGGTGAGAACTGTTCATTCCTTCAAAGCAAATGCTGCCTTGCTTTAAGAGTAATTTTTAAAATGGCTGCTCTGTTTTATAAATATTTTCTCTGCACCTGAAGCATATCTCCTCACTGTAGTAATTGGCATGACAGTTACCTAACAGTAATTAACAAGCTTTTTTCATTATGCCAATTTCTGTATAGCTGAATACAAGTAAGAGAGGGACTCTCTTCATTTATGCATCAATATAGGTATTAATCATGTTTTATGCACAAAAGAATATTTTACACTCAGTTCTGTTGATACAATGCTGCCAACAGTAGAATTGCACAAAGAAAATGGATATCTGTACAGGAAATTTCTTTGGATTTTATCATCTTCTTATAGAAATAACCTTGGCAGCATTTTCAGGTCCCAGAGTGTATTTTCCAGTTTGATATAGAAAAGTAAATATCCTCATGTTTTAGGCAAAATTTCACTTTTTGCTAGTTAGATGAAGTCTTCCAAAATGCAAATGTTTAGCATCGCTGTTTAAACTGTAACTGCCATTTAAGGCATTGGTGAAGAACAGCTCTCTCCTACTCCAAATTATTTGTAAAATATTAAAAAACAGGAGGAGCTGCAGTGCCTTTCATATATTATATCGTTTTAGTTAACCTGGCTTTGTGCCACATAAAAGCCTAGTTTTGATTTGGTAATTTGGGGGGTTTGATTTGGTTACATAATTTGAAACCTTTTTTAATGCCTTTATTTTAGTCTGTGCTTTTTTATTGGCTAGGAATGAAACTGGGACCAGAAGCCTTCAGATTTGATGGTGGTGTTGAGGCCATTGCTACAAGACAAAATGAGAAATACTACATCCTACGACCAGAAGTCATAGAGACCTACATGTACATGTGGCGCCTCACTCACGATCCAAAGTACAGGGAGTGGGGATGGGAAGCTGTTGAGGTAGTGTTCTATTGGACTTTTTTTGTTGTTAAATCCTAGCTCACTTAACAATTTGGATGTACTGTCCAAGATGTTGAGTGTTGCTGCATGTGGATGAAAAGTGCACACATGTGCCAGATTTGCCTTGGATATGGAAATAAGTTTTGTGAAATGTGTTTTCAGTAATTGTATAAAGGTGATTTTAATTAAAGTGACAAAGGCTAGGATGAAGGACTAGATAGTACCAAACATAAAACCATGGCACTTTCAAGTAGCATAAGTTATTTGGACAAAATTCTCTAAGTGATAGCAATCTCTTCTAGATTTGAATTTTTTTTTGTCCCACTGGCCTTTGAGTTTCAACCAGTCATGCTGAACCTAGCTATTTTTGTATTTCTAGCACAAGCCTTCCAAAAGGGCAGCTAGTCTGCAAAAACTGGGCTTGCCAAATCCATTGTTTCCCTTATTTCAGCAGTTAATCACTCTTACTCTTAACATTGAGTGTCTTCAGATTTACCATGTTTCATCCTCCAGGTATGGATCCTTATTACACTTCTCTGGAGTTCACTTCTGTCCTGCTCACACTGATGTTGCCCTTGCTAAATTATCTGACATCTGATAGGAAATACAGCAAGCTGAAGAGCAGTATTTTTCTGGCTCTGTGTGCTTAAGAAAAATTAAAAAAAAAAAAAGTCAAAACTCCTTGCAGTATTTTGTTCACAGTGACCTCTCTTATGCAGACGTATTGTTTTCCAGAATTTCAAAAGTGTCCTGTTTGTCAGTTTATCCAACACCTCTTGCTTCTAGAAGTGTAAGATTACAACCTTCTTGGAGGGGCTTACACCACTAGTTATAGAAGGTTGCTCTACTCTGAGGGTGGAACATGTAGACTTGTGTCCTACAATTTCTCATCCCTAAGGGACCTTAGTAGAGAGCTGTTACTGGGTTATGACCCCATAAACCCAACTCCCTCCACAGCAACCAAGATCTGTAAATGTATTCAGTATTCATTGTGTAGATACTGATCAAATCAGAAACGTGCAAATGCTGTTGAGCATTGTGGAAAAAAGGATATTTCAAGTCTGGTAATTAGATAACCTCCAGGAATCAAATTTAAGGCAAAATCTGCTTTCCAAAAAAGATTAGTAGTATTAACTATTCTTAGATTCTCAAACTTCTTGCCTGAATATTCACAATTGTTCCATACCTGCACTGAGCACTGTATTCAGCTACATAGAATGCAGTTATTTAGGGCATTGTATTTGCCTCCCTCAGGTATTGGCCCTGGGGTCCTGAAACAATATCCTTCTGAGTTACTAATTCCGAAGCAATTGGGGTTTTAAAACCTCTAATTTAGAGGGCTGTTCCCTTACTTTCTCCTTTGCTAACACCACCCATAGGCACACGTTTTACTACTGGAATCTTCCCGGGCAGATTATAATTGGCATATTTACAATGGCTGTTTGTGGAAGTCATCCCATCAGGCTTCAGCAATGCCAACTGTTCCTTCTCCAGGCAATGTTTTTCTTGACTCATTGTTGCTGCCCACATTGATAACATTGTTATAAACAATTGAAATGTTTTCCTTATTATTATTCTTTACCCATTTGGTTCAGTTTGTGTTTCTCTCAAGTTGGTACACTTGTTTACCTTCTTCTCACTCCCCACGTGTTCCTTGTTTAACATTCCTGTGGTTGTTCTCAATCTGGCTCTAACACAGCCTGTGTGTGGGAGATGCAGCTGGTCCCATTCTGCCCGGGACCCATCTTCCACTGCCCTAATGTGCAGTTGGGTGTTTCACAAAAACAAATCTTGCAGCTTTCCAGAAGTTATGCAGTGAGTTGCAGGTTTAAAATCTTTTTTCTTCCTGTTCTCTCTTGGTATTTATAGCCATACAGCTCTACCTAATACAGCATTTTTTTTGTTACAGCACATATCATGTTAGCTTACCATAACTGCTTCATAAATTCTGTTCCCTCTTGCTCCTTAATGTTGCCCCAAAGAGCACCTGACCCTTTCTGTCCTTGGGGAAGCCCGCAACCGCTGAGGGTCATTGGTTTAATTACCACTACCTGTTTTCACAAAGGGGAACTTGAGATTGAAACAAGAAAAAAGAGGAAACCAACAATCAGACCATTTAGGTTTTGTCCAAAAGAAGTTGTTCTTCCGGTGTTTCATGTCCATTTTCAACTCATTCCTCTGGCAATGAGAACTCATTAGGTTTTTTTTCCAGTGCCCTTGTAGTAGAAAAGGAGGCTGTTTTAGAGTCATGACTTCTAAACTCTGACAAGTCTCTTAAGTCTTTCTCTAACTTTATAGACTAAAAATATGCTATAGCCTCTTCTCTTTTTCTTGGTGAATTTGCTTTGCTGCTTTGAGTCCAAGATAATTTTGTATGTACTTCAGCAGCTGGAGAAAATGCAGTTATGACCACCAGCAATATCCACTGTTACTGAGTCAGAAAGGTTTTATCAGCTTAGCTCATGAAAGCTTCCCTTTCTGCATTATAAATGTGGCACATATTTTAAATTCTTAACACTTCCTTTGTTTTTTCCCTTTATGATAGTTTGAGACTGTCAGCCAGTTTTCATTGTGCTTAATGTTTTCCATTACTGTATCATAACTGATGCTAGCCACCCTCATTTTCTGAGAACTACTTATTTAAAATGTGTTTGATTGTTTCTTCCTGCCTACCACTACCCTTATCACTGTGAACGTCACTGTACTCTCAAACTACAGGAAAGGGCACAAAAGCCCATCACTTCCACGATGGATGACAACCTAGAGCCATTTATCCTACTAATTCTGCAGGTGGATGTCCTGTTCCTTTAGTTAGGTGGAAAGTAGCTTTGAGGGACGAGATGCTTCATATTTACATCAAGCAGATACCACCAGAAGGTAAACATGGGGCAAGTTAACCCCTTAGTTTACATCAGCAGTGTCTCCAGGTACCTTTATGATGCCTCTGAACTCAAAGAAGGCTCTAAGTGCATTAGAGTGTATAAATGGTAAATGCAATTTGCTTTTATTTTACCTCACCCTGTCTGGAATGCAGATATTTCCTTGCCTAGTAGTCTTATCCTTCAAGTTGGGCTTCTGCTGTGCCTTGAAAAACATAATCTTTTGTTTGACTTTGAAAATCCAGACACAGATGCAGCATTTTGAATTCGTTGCAGGTTAAAGTAGACAAGAGGGAAGGAATACCAGCCAGAGGAAATTACTTCTTTAAACTTAAGTATATTTGTCATTTAGTAAAAGTGTCCAGGAAAATTAAAGAACCTGAAGACACATAAGACAAATAGGCTGTTATATTTTAAAGGATCTCTTCTGGAGAAAAATCCCTTTTAAATATACGACAGGCGGCTTACTCTCCAGTGCAAACTAACAAGAGCCCAATGTGCAAGCCAAATGTGTGCAGCTACAGGGACTCCAGCAAAATCAAAGATGTTTAGAATATCTACTCACAGCAAAACACAGATCTTAAAGAGTCCTTAGAGCAGGGGAAGGTGATGAATACCTCAGTAAATATTAGTGACTCTTAGTCCCATCTGTCATCAGAAAATACTTACTCTGCCAGGTTTAGATATATCTTCTGCCTTGCTTTTTAGCTTATGTAGATTTTATTTAGGGAAAGATGCTGCATTTCAAAACACACATCCTGTACTCACTTCAGTGATATTTGTAGTAACTTCTGAAAGGGAGAAACTAGTTATCTCCTCGGTCTGTGTTGCAGGGGGATAAGGCCCCAAGTATTTCTGCCTGAAAGTTGTTGTTCCAATGCCATGTCCACAGCAAACACCTTGTTTCACGGTAGCGTGGTCCTGAGTGAATGCAGTCATCCACCATCCTTACTGTCATTTTCATTGCAAGAAGTTATTTAGGGTTAAGTAGCATTTTCTGAATTTTTTTGAATAATGAGTTGTTTTAAATGTAGTCATCTTAAATTCTCTTAAATGTAGTCATCTTAAACTTCCTTATACTGTGTGATACCAGAGAGTTATTGTAAAGAGAATAGGAAGAATGAACTGAGTAAGAATACTTGTGGCCTTGTAAATAGGTAAATTATAAAGAAAAAAAGATTAATTAATATTTTTAAATATAGTAGTGATAAGATAACCAATATTCAAATAAGGTTTTGGATAGCAGTATATTTAAAGAAGTTATGGCTCATACATAGGCATATAGGTACCACCTTTCTTATTGCAAATATCTGAGATAAAAAAAGCAGGCAAGTTTATTAAATAGTCTCACTGTATATACCTTCTACAGTTCCAGCATATTTTTTGCCCTTTTATATATACCCTTCATCTGAAGTTTTTTCTCCTTCAAAAATGTGTCTTCTTCCAAACATAGGACATTCCTGTGAGCAGAAAAGAAATTGTATTTTTAAGTGGCCCGTGTACTCCTTTTTATTGTGAAATAGGAATCAGTCATCTGTTTTACACCTTTTAACTGAATAAAGAGTTTGGAAACTAGCTAGAGAAAAACACATTGTTTTTGTTACAGCTAAATTATGTTGTGTTAAGTCCTGGCTTTCTGTCTACTCCTGTGTAAGAGACAAAGCTTTTTCGGAGAAGTACCAAAGAAAAATATGACTGCTGCTCAAAAGAAATTCAGACCCCAATATCATTGGTTTCCCACTGAAAAATTAAATAATTGCAAAGAGAAGCCAAACAAATTAGATATAAAATGGAGAGTTGCTTTTCCTTTTTTTGAAATGACTTTCAGGGGATAAGGAAAAGACTGATCTTTAGTGGGATGTTCAGTTATGTCACAATCATTTTAAGTACCAAAATATGACCAGAAAAGGTATAGTTAACACAGTTTCCATAGGCTGAGAGATTGGGAGAGAAAGGCTATTGTTACTCCTGTTAAAAAGAGGAAAAAAGAATATTACTGAAAATCCATATGTCTTTAAATCCTTATACCCATACATCTTTCCTTCTGAAAGCTGGTTTGTGTTCACTTTTTATTCATTTATTATTTTGCTTATCTTCCTAAATGTAAAATTAGGTGTGCCAATGTCTTTTTTTAAGAGTTTTCTATCTACAGCTTTACCAAGTTTTCATCTCCTTATCAAAAAAATTGTTGCAATTATTTTTTGTTAATTTTATTGTCAAGCAGAAAAACTGACATATTATTCATTTTGTTAATCCTACTGATTTGGGTGTTTTCTTCCCTGCTTCAGGCACTGGAAAAACACTGCAGAGTAGACGGTGGCTATTCTGGCATTAGAGATGTTTATATCAATCATGAAAACCATGATGATGTGCAGCAAAGTTTCTTCCTTTCAGAAACACTCAAGTAAGTTAAGAAAGTTGACTTTCATTAATGTGAAGTAGTTCTATATGTCATCTTTACAGATAAGTATTTATCATTAGTACCCGTGACACTCACAAAACAAAATCTGAGTGAAAGAGCAGAGCTTCTCTTAGGTGACAGGAAGCCAAATTGCCTTTTTTTTTTCCAGTATGTGTCAATAAACTAAACTCCCTGCAAATTATCTCTACTTCTGATAAAGGTACTTGATAGTTTTTGAGACACTGCATCTCCTATCTTTGATAGGAACTAATTATATATGCCAACACTAATGAAACAAATTGACTAGACAGAGAACTTATCAGGCTTATACTGCATACTTTTCATTTTAAAACTTTAGAAAAAGAAGAAAAAACAACTTCCATGGAAAGCTTGCAAGGCCTGTTAAGAGAGAAAACCAAAAGCTTTCATTATCTATCATCATCTCCTAAATTTTTTATGAGATTAAAGTTTTGCCTTGATCTCTTCAGTTCTGGGGGTTTTTTGCTGTGCAAGAAAAAAATCAGTCATGCCATCTCAACAGGAAGTTTAATACTCAAGTAAATGAAATATGAATTATTATGTGTTTTCCTTAAAATCAGTTCCCTGGTGTGGTCTCATTTCCTGCTTTTTTTTTTCTTGCCAGGTACCTGTATTTGCTGTTTTCTGAAGATGATCTTCTTCCATTTGAACACTGGGTCTTCAACACAGAGGCTCATCCTCTCCCTGTTCTTCACAAAGATGATGGGAATAAAGAAGAAAACCAGAATTAGATGAAGATTAATTTATACTTTGTTTCATTCCTTACATTTCCAGGACTTGGGCACATGATTTGGTTTTAAATCCTAAGTTAAAATTTTTAATCAAGTGTTTTGCAGTCTGTTTTCCTTAACAGTAAATTTTTATGAATGTACCCAATTATTTATGATAAAACCTCAATCCTCTAATTCAGATTAATAGCTTCTTAGAAGTGAAATAGAATATCTTCCCTGATTCTGTTAGGCTGCAGTGTCATTTTGGCCAAAAAAAAGCAGAAGGTCTGCATGTTACTTGTTTCCTGTTACGCTTTTAATTTGACTGCAAAATTCTTCTCTCCTCTGTGAGGAGATGTATGCTTTAAGCTGTAATATTTTGCCATGTTGCAAAAAGCCATATTGAATTCAGTATAAAAAGCTTTTTCCTTTTATTTTTTTTCTATGTTAGTTTGTTTTGTGTGTCATCCAGGACAAATCTTGTGACTGTGACAGCCTCTTCTTATGCGGGTCTATCATTACTTGCTGAAGTATCTGATGTATTTCATTGTCAATGAAATCTACGTAGGGGTATTTTCATCTCATGCAGACACAACTCTGAAACTGCAGTATAAGTTGAAGTTAGATTAAACTAGTTTCTATGGATTTAGCACATTAGTTAGCAGACCTTAGTTTTTCAGGTTTTGATTAGAATATTGAAATAGAATAAATGGTTTCCTCCCTTTTCTAAGTGGTGTTATTCTTATGTCTTTAGTCAAGCTACTATGGAGTAAAATAAGGCAGTCATTTCACATTAAGAAAGGGGCTACTTACCTTCTTTATATATTTAGTCCAGTAGCTTTCATTTGGTTGTTTGGCAAAAAAACCCCACTCAGTGACATTTTCCTGGAAGCGTAGAATTATATCAGATACAATTTGTTTGTTTTTCTGTTACTTCTGCAAAGATTTAGGTAGGTTCAAACTTGACACCAGACTTGATGGTTAATTGTCACAAAGCAATTTAATGTATCTATATGAATAAAGATTGATGTTCAGATGCCTTGAAGAAAACCTGCCTCCTCCAAAGAAGGTAAGTCATTTAAAGAGGAAGTCATCCTGCATTGAACTAGAACTTTCTGACAGCACTGTCTTAAGTAACAGAAATGCAATGTGCTTAAAAAATATTCCTTAGAGGAATATTAGGTCTGGCTTACTAAGAAAGGTAACAGCTTTGCCAAAAATGTTTCGCTCTGTGGCATGACCAAAGGGAAAAAAGAAATGAGGCATGAATAATTGCTGTCTCTACTTGGTTTGAAGTGGTTTACATGATTTTTGAGTCTGCCTGTGTTTTCATTTAGTGATGGGATGACTTCCATACATTTCAGGTAGGAAACACCTGGCTTCCCATTCTGAGAAAATAGAACATTATTCATTGATTGGACTGCAGTGAAACAAATCTGGTTCTGAACAGTAACATTCTTGAATGGTATTTAACAAGATAGCTCACATGTCCAGCATTGCTAATCACAGCTGACTGAACACATTTGTTTAGGCTTTAGGGTACATTTTTTTCTATGCTGATAGAGGTCTGCAGTGGAAGTTTTCTTAGGTAGAAGCCAAAAATAACTGATTATTCTATGTCTAGATAGTTCTATATATAGCAGCTGGAAGCTGACCCATAGAGTTTGCCCTCAAGTCTGTAAAGATAGTGCTGCCTGTCTGCCTCCCCTGCTGACAGAGGAGGTGGCACTTGCCACACAAGCTGCCAAAGATTTTGGTGTAGGGGGCAAGGCAAGGATCCACTGATGCTCCAGTACAGGCTCGGCAGAGCTGGGCATTCATACATGGGAGTTACTGGGGCACCTTGGTGAGCCTGGGCCACCCAGCACTGGGAGAATGGATAGAAATGGATGTGCAGGTAAAGCCTGCTTACATAGAGCCAGCACAGAGGCTCATAACTTTTTTGCTCTGTTGTTTTTTTTTTTAATTATTATTACCTTCTTTTTTAATGCATGGATTCCCTCATGTCGCAGTAGGTTTCTGAACCTAACCAAGCAAGGATGAGGTCTAGACTCTCCTCTGTTGAAAAGCAGAAATTATGCTGCTTTTGATTCTCCAGAATTTGTACCATTGGATGATTCATTGTATTTCTTTATAATTTTTTTTTTTATAAGGGATATATTTTTCCACCCCCTGAACCACCCTATCTCTGGAATGAAACCAAAATATTTTCTCTCTTTTTAACATGCAACAATAATTACTTTTTTCTTAGTTATGTTTATTGCGTCACCTGCTGCTACTGCCTCCCACATGCATGTGCTGCTTTAGACCTCTTGTCAGTTAAATAACTGCAAAAGCTCAGACAGAAACAGTCTTTGGGAAATGTGTTTCCTAAGCCACTTTCTACGTGGTTTTCTTAATCAAGGTTTGCTTCCCCCAGCTGTCAGTAGTGATCTTGCTGGTACTTAGCTGAAGGGAAGGGTAGAGAACCAGACAGGTCGTCTCCATGTTTCAAAAGCAGGCTCCAATCACTCCGCTCTGTGTGCATTGGGTCTTATGTACTTAAATATAAGCATCATGGCTGTTTCCTTGTAATACAGACATTTCATATGAATTTTTCTTCATGTGGGAGTTAGGATAATTTGAAAGAGCACAAATTTGATGTGGTATTGGTATTCAGGTTGTATGTACAAACTGCACTATACTGTACTTTTTGTAAACTAATGTAATTAGACGAGAAGATTGTACAACGTGTAGATCTGCCAACTGTAAGAAAGAATCTTTTCATAAACTGAGAATATATCAATTTTTCCTTTTTTTTTAAATAACCCCAAAACACCAAAGTTAGAGCAATCATTTTTAAACAGTCCATATTTACCACTGCTTGTTAGATCAGTAAGATAACATGACTTTTAATTCCCATTCACTTTACTAACTTCATGGAAGTGGCTAGTGATGGTGACTTTGCATTCGCAGTCATTTGTAAGAGCAAAAGAAATTGCTTATTGTTGGGAGCAGGGGGGAGAAAACAATGACATGGACACATTATCTTTGCATAAACACAGTGCCCACACCTCTTCCATTTCTTTGTAGCATAATAATGCATTTAAATCTGCATATGTTGAATCCCAAGAGGTAGATCCCTTTAAATGGCACCAACATTGTTTCACAGGGAATTTTTTTTGTTGTTACTGTTTGTGAGATAAGTATTGCATATGTGTTGGTTATACACAGATTTTTGCAATGCCCAATGGCTCACTGTTTCTATGGTGACTTCATACATATCCATTTCTATCATGTATTTAAATTGGTTTTGATTTGTACATATTCCATTTAGTATTTTCATCTTTATATAAAGTGAAATTATGGTATACATTATAGATCAAGAAGCTTAATTTTTAAGAACTTATATTTGTAAAAATTTCTCTATTGTGAATAAAGTCTTTTAATATATCTGTTCAACTGGTTATAGTTTTCCTTACATGTGTTGCAGAAGTAACTACAGGAAGATGCTGCATATTCTGGTGTAGCTGCTGTACTCACAAATTTGTGTCAGTACTATGTGTACTTGTTAAGATGCTGTTCTTAATTAACGTCAGCATATACGATTTCTACCACTGAAACAAGTTTCTAGGAATTTTTGTCAATAAAATTCAGCATACCTAGTGTGCTCTGCTAAAGAAAAGAGGGAAGCTGAGAAGTGGGAGGTGGCAGGCAATAAACACAGTGAAGGTCGGTCACTACAATTCATGCTCTGCGCAACACAAGTGGGCAAAGCTAAATGCCATTTAGGAGCAAACAGCACAGTGGAGATGACAAGGCTGTCACAGTGCCCAGTGTTATGTGACCATGTAATGAAATCCTGTCGTTAGCCCATGCTCCAGAGGAGAGGGAAACAGTTGTCATAGGAACTGTAACTATACTTTGTTTCAGAAGGACATTAAGATTTCCAATCTAAATATTGAAATAACAGCTACACCTCCTGGATAACCTTGTTTTCTCTGTTGAGTAGAAAGCCTCCTCCCAAGGTGATACTGAAATAAACTGCTGTGGTTTTACAGAACAGTCTCAGTAGTATCAATTTCTGTGAAAAGACTTACTCATTAGACCTGCTTAAATAATTTTTGAGGGTAGCTCTGAGATTCTTTTGCAGCAGTTTCAGCTACACAGTGAAGTCCTTGGGGCAGTCAGCAGACAGTGCCCTCCTGCAGCTGGCTCCAGGAGTAGACAAACTGCTACTCAACAAGGCAAACATGAACTAATGCAAACCTTCCTACAGACTGTGATTGAGAAGAGATGTAAACGCAAGCCTGGGTTAGAATTTCAAACAATTCAGTCTCCTTAATTGGATGCTTGGCGTGGTTTGTTTTCTGCAGGGGAAAAGGGAACTAGGACTGAGTTGACAGTTAGTCAAGACAAACAGGATTTGCCCCATCTGCATTGCCCTATGGCCTTGCTCTATCACCAGAGGAACTCAGTGTTCACATGACAGCATCTGCTATGGAAACAGCCCTTCCTCTGATCCGCCTTAATCTTGGGATTAGTCTGTCCCAGTTGATCTCAAATGCAGGAGGAAAGATTACACATCAAAAAGCAAACTGCCAAACTCAGGAAATGGTCAGTCTCAAGAGTTCTGCTCTGAATACTGCAAGAAGAGGTAAACCATAGGGTTTTGCACTCTCCTAGGTTTATGCATTCATACATGCACAGGGTGGTAGATGGAACAGGTCCTACATCTGCAGAATCCAGCTAGAGCCCAGCAGGCTGTTAGCATTCAGCATTATTCCAAAGCCAGCACTTTGACCCTCGTGCCTCAGGTATCTGCTTCTCTGTCTGCACCAGCTCTCACTCACCCTGTAAACTCACCATAATAAACCCTCCCACTGGAAGCCCCTCTAAAACTTTCACGTGCTCTCCAAACTCTGTGCACACTTTGTGACCAAGTTGTGGAAGGTTATTTACCTTTTACCATTCCCCTGCTGATATTTTACAGGACCCCTCTCATTATTAATAATTTATGCCTTCATTCCACTTGCGTGTTGCTTTCACATCATCGATCAAAGTAGCTCAGAGCTATTGTTAGTCTTGAGTACCTCAAGTAAAAAAAAAAAAAAACAAAAACCAACTGGCAGTGGGGTTTTAATCTACTGTAACAATCTCATCCAAAAATCGTCCACATCTTACTTTAAACCAAAACTTGAACATTGCTCACTAAAAAAGTGAGAGAACATGCAGACTCTATTTGTCTTTTATACTAAGATATTTTTACAGATCTAAGCAAACCTTACAAGTGTCCACTTCTGCCATAGGAATTGATAGACTGTAATATAGTTCTCAGTATCTAATTCTCACTTCTTTCTGTTCCAAAGCAAAAAATGAGGAGACAACAGTGTCACTGAAGTATACGAACATTTTCAATAGGGCATTAATTGGCTGGTCACAGTTGAAACCTGCTTGGGCAATCTTCCATCTTTATATCCATGGTATCACCAAAAATGGGCTAACAGGGATAAATTTCTTGCATCAATGAACATTTTTCTTTCTAAAAATAACTTGTACAGCAAGAAAACCAGCTCCATTTAAGTCAAAATTATTCATTTTAGTGAAGTCAATTTTTCACTCAGAGAAAACAGTTCCATAGAATTTTACATGGAGACTTATGGAGTGGACATAGCTTAAGGAATGCTTGAGGAAAAGGCAGCGGACATGCTATGTTTCCCTTTCCTATCTTTCTTTTTTTTAATATCCTACAGATTATCTGGTTCTCAAATATGGTTTAGACAATAAACACCATGTATTAATTTATTCTCACTAAGCAAACTCTCCATCTTCTTACAATTCAGAGCTGTTTCTCCCAGTGAAAACAAATCAGTGGCTTCGATTCAGCTGGTGCTTAGCTTCTTTAATTAAAGTGTGCATGTCTTAACTTGAGTAGCTTCAACAAAATTTGAAGCTTTCTCTATCATTCTAAAATGTTTTAATATATCACATATATCACTGTTTCCAACACTGTCTGCCAAATACACACCAAGCCAAATCTTCAGCTTTAATAACTTGCATACAAAGTCCTGCAGCCTCTTTCCATTTCTCAGCAAAAATTTTACAGCCAGACACAGTAGAGAGTTCCCATTTTGTGGGACTCCATTAATTTTATGAAATATGCTGACAACTACTTACAAGCATGACATAAATATTATATGTTAAAATAGAAGTACACTTGTCAAATAAGGGGCCATTTTGGTATGCAATATTAATAACAACCATTTATGGCACTCAGTAGTGCCATAAAGGTAAAGCAAGTTATGTAGCCACATACTCTTCCTGAAAATTTTTACAATAAGGTAAATCTGAGTCACTGGGCAATTATTCAAACATGAAAAGGGCGTAGGGAGATCAGCAGTGAAAAGAGTAAGGCAAAATGGGTCACTGAAAGCATTGGGTTGAGAGGGAAATGGCGAAGAGACAATGACATAACTTACAAACAGGAACTGCTACATCAGGCAAGATGACCTGGGAGAACAGTAAGGTGCTTCAGAATGGAGGAGGAGAACAGATCAGAGATAATGCATATGAATCACAAACTGGTCACTTCAAAAGCATCATCTTCCGACAGGCCAAAAATTGAAAAACAGCACTTCCTTTCCTTTTCCTTTAAGGACTGAGGCTCACAGAACAGACATGCTACAGAGGGAAGCTGTAGTGTGCCTGTTTTGCATCTGCAGGGACACTGACTTTGAAGACCACTCACTGAAATCAGGCATTTGAAAACATTTACTGCAACCAGAAATAAAAAAAATTTAAAAACATTCCCCAAATATTACCCTGCACTGCAAGATGGCCTCCTGTCCTCTCATAACTCCAAAATTCTCTTCCCTCATCATGGTGTATCTATGCATCTCTCTGCTTCCCCATGACCCAGGAGGCTGCTGGATGGCTGAACACCTGCTGCCCATGGGAAGCAGTGAATTAGTTCCTTATTTTTCTTTGCTTGTGTGCACAGCTTTTACTTTCCCTGTTAAAGTGTCTTTATCTCAACCCACGAGTTTTCTGGCTTTCACTCTTCAAGTTCTCTCCCCGATCCTGCTGGTGGGGGAATGAAGGAGCGGCTGTCTGGGGTTAAACCACATCACCAGGAGAAGTTGCATTTATTTGGGCATAGCTCTTCTTTCCTAGGTTATTAACTGTCCTTAACTTCTACATTTCACATTCACTTGAACCCCTCACTGGATTTGTCCTTTCACTTGGAGGTAGGAATCTAGAGGCATTCTTCAAGTAAATCATCAAGAGATGCAAACAGACCTTTAAAGGTTATGAGAGATGGAGATTTCCCTGAACTCACGCAGCGCTTCCCTGCTACCCAGACCTCAAGCATTTGTACAGCTTCCTAAATTTGAATCAGCTTTTTTTTAAATCCTGGTGGAAAATCCCAACCCAGACTGCAAAGCATAAGGATTAGCACTCAGGCTCGAGCAATCACTGGAGGGACTTGAGCAAGTCCCAGTCTGAAGCTGTTTGTAGTGTTTAGCCAAGAGCCCCAAATTGCTGTAAACAACAGTATTCACAGATCTGTAGCATGATAAATTGATTAAAAGCCCAGAAGTAGCATGTATGGTAGTACTGACACAGCAGCATCTTCAGAGTAATTTAGGGGAATGTCATAAAGAGGCACAAAGTATCTTTCTGTCTCCAGTTACCAGCCATAATGTGTAAATAATTCATTAAGAAAGGGCAGCCTGCACATCATCACCACTCAGAGGAATCAGAAAGCCCACAAAAATGAAAAGAGAAACATAATCATTATATTAATTACTGATAATGTAGGGTTTAGCAACTTCATTTCATATTATAATAGTCCAGCTTCAAAAGGACTGATGCAAACACTTCATAGGAAAAAAAACCACCGGTAGAAATGAGCCAGCCTCCTGGCTTAAAAATGCTGAAAGTGACCAGGTTAGGCAAAAATGAACATTTTGTGGTGTTTAATCCACTGACACCAATAGACAAACATTACCCACACTGCAGAACCAATGCATTTTTGCTAGTCCTATAGATTTTTATAAAGCAGCTACTTGAACCTTTGAAAGCCAGAGGCCATCTCAGAGCCAGTCCAGAGCTCCTCTCTTGTTCTGCCTTCAAAAATAAAAAATACACCACCACTGTTGTCCTCCTCCACAGCAGCGGAACAAGGTTCCAAGGTCCTCCAAAGTTCGCAATGCAACACCTTTACCTCCTTTCATGCCTTTTGCTTTTTCTTTTACATCCACCTCATCCCTACCCAAGTCTCTTATTTCAGGCAATCTCTAAACCTTGAGAGGGAGCTGCCATTCAGCCCACACCACAAAACAGAGCCCTGACTATCCTTGGATTTTCACAAAATTTTCACTAGTAACAGTCCTGGAAAGAAGGTCCCAGGCACATTTCATTTGTGCCTTCAGTCCAGTTTATTTGTCCAACAAGATAGGCAGCTTAGAAGATGATGTACTACTACATCTGAGTCTCATAATGCCTACTCCCACAGACACTAATCTTTCTATCTTATTATTATAGAACTTTAAAACCAAAGGATATTTGCTTTTCTTTCAAGATTACTTTCCACTCTGTCTCCAGGAAAGATGTGAAGGCTGAAATATACTTGGAGCAAATGTATCAGCCACAGGAGAAGGAGAGGAGGAAATGCTCTTATTCAAACATGACAATAGAGCAGCACCACACCAGAGTCCTATTCTCTGGAGCCTCGCCTGGGGAGAACAAATCCCTCTACAAACTAGCCAAGAGTTAGATCTGTATTTACAGGAGGCAGCATGTACACCACACACAATAAATGACTCACCCGAAGTTACAGAGCCAGGCAGTCAAACCCCCTCAGCACAGCTGCCAATTCTCAACTCCACTCAGCTTTCCAGCTGCTAAACAATAATCTTTTTCCCATCCCCATGTAAGACATGAGCCAATTTTACTTTTATGAGACTAAATTACCTCTATTCATCTCCTGTCACGGTAAATGAGTTACTAGTGAACTCTCTCATTTCTCCAAATTTTATTCACAAATGTCTTTATAATTCAGTTTACCTGTATGTGAAGAGATACACGCTGTTTATACAAGCATAAATCAGGTATGATTTACTCTGCATTAAGTTGCTGTTTCTTTCACTGCCAGAATAGAGAAAAGTGTAAGTAGTAAAAGCAAGCAACAATTTTTTAAAAAATTAGAAGTGGAGAGACTATGGGTAATATGCCTTAAATGGGAAAAGGTTACAGGAGTCAGACTCAAAGAGATAGCATCATGAAGCAACAAGAACAACACACATCCCTCAACATAAATAACCATATATAATATGAATATAATAACCATATTCATATTTAATATGAATAGAATAACCACAAATAAACTGGTGCAAAGATATACTCAAAGGGATACCAGGAGATACCGGTCTTTATCTTCTACTGTGCACAATGAGACAGGGCAGCAGGTAAATGGTCATGGCCTGACAACACTCCTGGAAAAACATTAGATTTCTAACCATAATCCATTTCTAAATGGTGATTTAGTCTGGACACATTGGTTTGTACCTCTCCAAGGGCTTTCTAACCTCTCAGGCTGATTTCAGGCAATTTTTTTTACCAGAGATAAAGTACTCCAGTTCCACTGACAATAACACACCATAAAAATACAACATTAAGAAAAAGGAGAGGGGATTTATGACAGCCTTTGATCCCATCAAATGTGGTGGTGGTGGTAAATCAACCGGGAATACGGAGCTGCTCATTTTAGGAAAAATAGGAATCACACAATCAGACATCAGTAACTCATGGCAGCACTGCTGGCTGCTCTCAGTAAGAGGGACGTCAGGGAGGGGTGGGGAGGCAGCTGCACCCCAGCAGGAGCTGCACCATTTTGGAGGCAGCAGAGAGGGAACTTAGCAGGTTGTGCTGTGCAAGGTCAGGTCTGTAAAGAAGAATCTTTGAGCGAAGAATCTTTGAGCAAATATTCTTCTTTTAACCAAAGACAACAAGTAGCTCCTTAGTATTTATACCTGCAACCAAGTTATTTTTGCCTTGTGGGAATGCCCAAAAGGTGCCCGGTCCTTCTCCTAGCCTGAGGAGACTCCCTCTACTGGGAGTTTATAATTTAACAAAATGAAAATGAAGACATAATTACCAAATAAGCATCTCTTATGCCTATGAGGTTTCTTGTTTCCCCAGTCTTGTGACTTTTTTCAGGCTGTTTTTTACCTTCTTTGATAACTTGGAAACTATAGACATTGGAAACATCAGCATTTCTGTTGCCAAAAGTTAAAAAAAATCCTTGTAAGAACCCTAAAAAAGAAGATAAATACTTAATAATTTTTTCTCCTTCGCTAAACAGAAATAAACAAGGCCCTAGGAGTTGTTTGGCTTTTTTTTTGAGTTTTATTTAAGGGCAGGTAAGAGAGGAAGAAAAGGATCTTTTACTAAAAAGTCTACTGCAGTTCAATGGATTTAGAATTCCCAAGTATTCAATTAAAACCTGGATCAAAGTAACAGTGAATGCCAGTTGGAAAGCCTGCATTCATCTGAAAACAGAGACTAATAAGTCCAGAGCTTTCCAAACCCATCACATTCAGCAGCCCCACAAGGGAGGAAGAGGAACAGCACAGACCTGCTCAGCCAGCTGGGCTGTCAAGTGGCTTTTATTTCCCTGTGTGAGAGAGCAGGAAAGGTGTTGAGGAGACAGATGATGAAATGATGGGGGGAGGAGGGCAGAACATCAGAGGAAACAAATTCATAAGAATAATTTAATTTAGAACATAAAATTCATCCAACAAAATAGAGGAACAGATGCGAAGGGATTTGAAACTCCTCCTTGGATCATATCCCCTTAACTTTACTATACTTACCATCTGAATGTGATCTTATTTATTCATAATATCGATACCATATTAATTAAGCAATAAAATACTCCAGACAGCTTGTTGTTAGGATTATTTACATACTGTGTGTGTTAAAGGGGGAGGAGGAGAAATTAGTATCTCCATCCTGAGAGGTGACTAAATGCTAGAGGAAACAATTCCAGGCTTTTTATAGCATGAAGGATTCCTCTTTGCTGTTGGAGCACTTGCCACAGCCAGTTTTTCAAAGGACTCTGCTAATTAAGATATGTACTCATACAAGCAAATATTTGGCTGTCTCAGTGCTGCTGTTATCTCCTTTGTGAAGCAGAGAAAACCAAGGCAAACAGAGGGATAAGGAGATCTTATTCATTTCCCCTCTCTGACTCTGCTAAGGAGACTAAGCCAGACATCTGCAATAACCACGAGGTGATTAGCACAGTGAGGACAAACAGATACAAATCTGGATGAGTCTTCTGGGGAACCTGCCAAGGAACGTGTTGCCTTCCCAAGCAGAAGATGTGCCACTCTTTATGCTGCCACATGACTGATGTGTGACCTTGGGCAGCACACCACAGAACCCGAGGGCATTGGGTTTGCCTCCAAGGTAGCACAACAGAAGTCACATCACAGAATTCCTCAGCTGGCCAGGCCTGTTATCACACAGCTATGGTGTGCAGGACACAGATGAATTTTGTCTATACAAACAAACTTAACAAACAGAAATTAAGAGCAGGAAAGAGAGGAGGGAGTTCATCAACAGGTACTTGCCTGAATATTTGGGGCAACAGAGGCAATATGAAAAGTCATTTTCTTTCTCCACACAAAGAGAGCTCACTTTAAAACCCTTGCACTGCCTTCAAGTTTAGCAGAGATGGTTCCACAATCTCTTCTAGATGGAAGAAAATAAACTCTGCTTCTGTTGAACCTGGATTCACATTCAAGGGACACCGTAGATCTCCCAAGTACTTAACAAACACGGGTCAGGCCCTCGTGCCTGTGTAATTTACTGAGACAACTGCATCTGTGCTCCAGGTGTCTTCACTACTTCCTAATTGTTTTCCTTTGGAGAAGGAACGAACCATTACCACCTGAGCTTTTCTTCATAGTTTTAGGCTTCCTAATCCTATGTACCAGCCAGTCCCTGCAGAGCAGTGAGGAACTGATGCCTGAGTAAGTACAGCTGAGAGAGGAAACTGGGACCTAAAGTCTCTCATGGCTTAGGCTCGGTGTCCATGACCAGCAGTGGCAGAATGATGCTCAAGGGGGCAGAAGACAGATAAAAGGAGATTGTATGAGGAAGACTCAGCAATGCTAGGAGCCCTACAAATATATTATGGTAGTTAAGAGTGTAGACTTCATCACTGCTGTGAACAAAATGTTATTTTCCCTGTTGTAAAGTTCATACACATCTTTTCTCTTGCAAGAGATACTATTTTAATGATTTCCCTTCAGAGACTACTTGGAGGAAGGAGACTTCGTGGGTAAGAAAAAAATTTCAACCACCAGGGTGACAATATGGTAGGGTGCAGCAGTTATTCTGTCTAACCTTGGATACAGCTGCTCGAAAGGATCTTCCTCCCCTGAATCACTTTCAAGGATGTTGTTTTTCTCCCC
Organism: Trochalopteron elliotii; assembly: GCA_024734555.1. Lineage (NCBI taxonomy): Eukaryota > Metazoa > Chordata > Aves > Passeriformes > Leiothrichidae > Trochalopteron > Trochalopteron elliotii. The sequence goes on along the minus strand of JANPWX010000096.1, from coordinate 10,297,258 downwards.
CAACCAAAATATTTATATTGAAAACTGTATTCTACTTTGCCCTCAAATAAGCAACTTGTCTATATGTACAGGGAGAATATATAAGCTCTATATTTCAGGCTATAAAAAGCCTGGAATTGTTTCCCCTAGCATTTAGTCACCTCTCAGGATGGAGCCACTGATTCCTCCTCCTCCCCCTTTAATGAACCTGGTATGTAAATAATCCTAACAACAAGCTGTCTGGAGTATTTTATTGCTTAATTAATATGGTTTCAATATTCTGATGGTAGTCAGATTGCTGTTCTGAAACCCAGAAAACCTATGTTCAGTCAGTCACAAAAAGAGATGACACTGAGGAATGAGTAGAAGAGTTTCTATCAGAGCAGGAGATTACTGATCTAACCCAGTTACCTGGGAGGCCTACGTCTGAAATGCTATTTTAAATTGTGTCATTACACAGTAAGGAATTAGAATTATTCATCGTGTCTAACCTAACCTCATTACAGCTTCCACTGGGAATAATTATTTCAAAACATTTCTTGCTCTTCAGAACCTAAGGGCACAATTACTGAGTCTTCCTGAACTTGGCTCAAATGACTTCTTTAAATTCTAGGGAGTTGCTCTGGCTCCCAGCACAAAGTGAACCTACCTAAGAACTACCTTATTTGCAGCAAAGAAACACAGACAGCTGTTTGATACATTCACCTACCTGCCTGGTCCCCACCATCACATCACAGCCTGTGGCTGTGTCCCTCACATCCCTTTCCATCCCAAAAACGCATTTCCCCAGGTGGAGGATCCCACCTTTCAAGTCAGGACAATGTTACTGCTACCAAACAGTTACAAAGCAAATCTCCCCAAAATCAGGGGCTTTCCTACTTTGTTTGACCCTTCCCTGCTGAAGTGGAAGGGCAGTGAAATGTGTATCATCATATACAATCTACAATTTAGGTATGTTTTGGAGAAACCCCTCATTCAGCTTCTGGCAGACAAAGCTTTTCTAAAACAATGGCTCATATGGAGGATAATACTTTATTTGCAGAAAATTTTTCTTTATTGCAGATAAATGTCATTTTGGGTCATTGCAAATATTTATTTCAGCATCTTGTCTGATTTGTGAGGATCAGAGTGTACTTATTAAGAAATGTGAGGTCAGCAAAAAAACTGCATAAGGTTTTGGCAATAATGTTAGCACAGCTGCATGGGATTATCAAATTGCTCTTTAAAGGTGTAACTAGAAATGGTCTCTCAGTAATATTTCAGATTCTTTTCAAAAAGATGAAGTTCAAATGCAAATATGTGCTGTGACCTCTATCAATCAGGTCTTGACTTGTCCAATACCATTTTCTCTTTTATATATAAATTAGCCTGTTCAGATCTGACCTTTGTCCTTTCAAGGCTTTTTAATGTCTTTTTAAATAGATCTAGAGAGCTGACATCCAAAAAGAGTTGAGGTGGAAGATGTTCTCCTCTGCTGTTTTAAACTCACATGTTCTGTCTGCTGAAAAAAGGCACATTATATCTTCAGCTCAGGAACAGTCTTTTACATTGTTCTGATCTAAAATTATGACCAGTGCAAAATAGGTATAAACATTGGTTCTGTTTCCCAGTAAGCTACTTAAGACTTCTGGAGACAATTCAGAATTGAAATAGCCTCTCCTGAAATTAGCAGACATAAAATTATTTCATCTGCAAAATAAACAGATTGTGATGCATTTCCTGATTAGCCAGAAGAGCCCATCAAGACAAGATTAAGTAAACCAACAGATGTAAAAGCAAGACATAATATCTCATCTATGTGAAATGTTGAAGTGCTAAACAAAATGAATGAGGACAAAGGCATTTGTAAAAGTGGCCCAGTGTTTGTCGGCATGTTTCTTCATTTTCAAAGCTCTTATTACAACACAAGTCATAAATAAATTATATTTTGCTTTCATAGAGTTCCAGTAACCACCATTTGGTAGTTAGGTTTGTTATCTCAGATTTACAGGGATTTCAAGCTACAACATGAATGTATTACACAGGTCCAAATCACTTTAATTCATAACAATATAATAAGCACAATATAAGCACTATAAACAATACAATCACACCACCAGTTTTCAACATAACAAAACTTTTGTGTTTGAGCTTGGACCAGTGTGCCCCAGAAACTTTGGTCTGCTGTTTGAAAATTGACCTCTCATTCAAAACAAAGTCTATTCCTGTTAATGAAGGAAATGGGCAAGGTTTCCTTTCTATGCTCTGCTAACTTCTTTTAAGAAAAGATAATTTTTGATATTCATTCAGGAAACCTTTTATTAGTACTAAGAACTCTGAATGATCCTTCAGTAATCCTACTTGTTGCTTTCATCAAAGAACAAAGAGGGTTCAGGAATAATATTTTCAACATATGCATATTTTCATAGCATGGTATATGTTTATGTTAACAGCCCAGCCTTCATTGCACTTAACTGGGAAAGTAAGAGAGGAATGAAGATTGTACCAATTTTTCAGTGAGGTACATGGATCTGATTTTAGGAGGCTTAGGGGCTGGAGGGTTTGGGGTAGGTTTAACCCTGCATTCAGCACTGTAAAATACCAACCTGGTCCAGTAGCATGTTAAGCCCTTTGTTATCTCAGTTTTTCCAATGAGACAAAATGCAAAATTAAGCATTGCAGGGCTCTTGGAAGCATGCCTCCTTCTACAAACGTGGTTCATTCCTCACTGCTATGATTTGTACCAAAATTATTCACTCTGCCTTCAAGCTAGATTTGGTTATATCCTCAGTACCACAGTTTCTCGCTTCTCTGCCTTGCACTAAGAAATGGCCTGTCAGTTGCTGTCAGGACAATCAGCAAGAGCATCAGTTAGAGCATTTAATAAGTTAAAGATCAGTGGGTGATCTCTGAGGGAAGGTTTTCCCTGCACACACACACTATACACATAACTCGTGGCTCTAAACTTCACCACATAAGCTTAAATCAAGCAATAAGATACACCTTAAAACACACCAAAACACACTAAGCAAACAGAAGTTACTTTTGCCCTGTTGTGATGCAACAAAAAACAAATGTACATTTGATTAGAAGCAATTGTGTATGAAATGTTTTACACCCATTCAGCACTGCCACATCCTCTACAGTGTGTGTGGGTGAGCTCTGACAGGGCTGTGCTGCCACCCTCTGTCCTCAGCCCTCCAAGTATCAGCAGCTAATATTGGGGTGATATTAACTTCTCTTCAGCCTGGGAATCTGGGAAGGTTAAAATCTACATCGTACAATCAGCTGATGAGCTATCAGAGCATGAGGGATCTTGTTTCACATCCCAAACGTGTTAAGGCCTGCTGAGCATCCTATGCTATCCACAACACTTTGGTTACAGGACCATTTGGAGGCCTGTGGTAAAAAGTCTTGGCTCAGAGGAAGGGCCTTGATGAAGCAGCTTGTGAGTACCTGCAGCTGCACTCAGCATGTCAAAAAAAGAGCAAAACCCAAAGCTGACCCCACACTCATAAGGACCGAACCAATTCTGCTCTGGTGATATTGTTTAGGTCCTAAAGGTCACCAGGTCTGCTTTATTAGTCCACATTTACTTCGTGATAACCTTTAGAAACAAATAAATGCAGGCATTGTTACATCTGTATGTTTCCTGGATTTTTGAGGGGTGTTTATTCTGTACAACTCATGTTTGAAACAACAGGAGAAAGGCACTTTCCTTTGGATGTCCCAAAATGTCCCAAAGGACCACAGCTTTGCAAGGCTTGTCTTTATAAAGAGAGGCTCAGGATCTTCCCTGCCACACTGACAGGCACTGACTGGCCCTATGTATTTTCTATGAAATTGAGAGATAGGCTATTTTGTCCACAGGATCCTTTCCCAGACTGGACTTTTTGAAGGATTTGTTCATTTGTGACTTTGTGAGGGAGGGTGGTGCTACTAATGTAGGTGGAGATTTGAAAAACAACACGGTCCCTAAACCATAAAGGAATGGAGCAAATCTTAATCAAGAGGAATGGCAAAGCAACTTCCACCTTTCTGCCTAGAGAGTGCCTGGCTCCAACCCTTCAATTCAATGCCAAATAACTCCTCTTGTTCCATGTTTAAGCAGGTTTCATCAAGAAATCAAGAACCTTGACAAGAAAGACACGGTTAAGAAACCCTGAGTGGTAGCTAGGTAAAATACACACCTTTCTAGCCTAGCTATATAACAGCAAGAAAAGAAACCCTGTGGCTGGTGATATGGGAGGCCTGAGCAAAACATAAACAGCCCAACAGGATCCTCAGTCTGTTAAACTCACTTTTCCATAAGAACTGGTAATGCCTCCTTTGAGGGATTCTGTCTGCTCTGAAAGGAGTGCATTAAGTAGATCATTAAGCTGTAAAGAAGGATAAATGCCAGTAAAACTTTCTCTTTTGTGTTCTTTTTCCGCAGGAAGGGGAACATACAGACTGTAACCTACAACAATAAGCTGGAGTTCAGAGAAGGCTGACTGTCTCTTAAAAGGTTGTCAAGCATTAACAATCTTCTACCATAGAGCAGCAAACTTACATGGTGATGATTTTACATGGTGCTAAAAGTGCCCCAATGCTTTGTAAAGCCGAACTTTTGGCACATTTGAAACACCTAGGCAGAGCTTTGCAAACTACAGGGAAGAGGGAGGGGAAAGACCTTCAGGGTGGGACAAAGTCATTCCAAGATATGTAGTTATTTCTAGATGACTTTTCAGTATCCTGTTTGCCCTTCAGCATTTTGCTGCTTCTGCTCATTTTTAGATTGTCTTCCCCCATAGCACTATTACGCCTTGCAATGTCTGGAACTCATAAGTGCCCTTTTGCACTCATTAGGCTCTCAGCAGAAACTGGCTAAGTGTAAAAATAAGTCATGGTGTCAAAGTGTCTGGCGAAAAAAAAGAAAGCAGAAATTGTGGAAGGAATTCAAGGAAAACACAAGGGAGTGTGTCAGTCTCTCCTTCCTGGGCAGGGGAGAGTTCATAAATCGGCCAGGGGTGACTGCAGACTTGCTAAAGCCAGCCTCCCATTAGCAGGCTGCTGAGCTCTGTTTGGGTGAGAAGTGGAAGGGAAGGACAGGAAAGCAGACATTCCCCTTTCACAGCTACAGCCCCCAGTGATGCCGAGCAGAAGGACAAAACTACTGTCATCTCACAGTTAGGAAGGTCACCTTTTGCGGTGCTTGTGGCTTTATCACAAGCTGTAAGGGCCATACCAAGCAGAGGAGAGTTATGTGCACACATACACATACCCACAAACACAGGTAAAGATGAGATCCCAAGACATTCTAGCTGTGCATGGACTTGTGAGGCTAAAGACACATTGTAAAAACTGTGGTAGGTGTGACTCCACTTGGAGACCTTAAAATCACAGCCCTTAGAAAGCCCCAGGAGATATGAGTAATGCATGCGTTCACTTGCATCCCCACTAGTACATAAAATTTTCTGCAGATGGGAATCAACATTTTCACTTACACCAATGACAGCCTCTCTCCTAGAGGAAAAAACCAGCCTTGTATAAAAATAGCCTGTATTCATTGACCCTAAGAAAGAAGCAAACGTTGCTTTTCTCCTTCAAAATAGCTCTTAGAAGACAGAACTTTCCTGGCCCTCTGACACAGAACAGCTCCTTCCATTTTTCTCCTTGCAAATATCCAAATCAAACCACCAAGTGCACCACCAGCATGAAGTCAGTGTCTTGACTTTATACTCCTTCCCCTCTGGCTCTCAACACAAACCTGAGGCTCCACTGGTCTTATCTGCAACTACTATCTCAATACCATTTCTCTATCATTCCTATCATCTAATTCTTTCCAATTCAGCTTTCATCCTTCTCAGCACCAAAATCCCTCCTGAAATTCCAGATGACATCTTCCTTAGTGAAGTTTGTATTGGTCTGGTTTAACTTACTTTACCTTGTCTCAATTTGTTTGTTCAACTATATCCTTATTCATAAATGTGGGCAGACTTGGTCATGACAGTTGAGTACTCCCTGGGGGTCAAAAATCTGTTCTCAACCTTCTGTCTTCCATGAACATGTTGAAAAAATGAAACAAAAATTCACACATCCATGTAGAATTATTTGTACTCTGAGCTTCTACAACATCTGTAATGATGAGGCCTCCTGTTGCAGTGCGTGTTTAAGGTTTTTAAATTTGTATTTGTATTTTGCTTACTTGTCTGTACTTGGTTTGTTCCTTCCAAAATACCCCCACCCCTGTATCCCTGAAAACACCTGGTATCACCTTGTCCTGGACCCACCCCTTTCCTTCCTCCATTGATCCGAAGTGTGCTCCTCCAAGGCTGCGACCTGGTAAGAGGAGGGCACAGGGGCCAGTTCTGACACACGCTCTGGCAAATGCACTCCTGGCACATGGAGCTGTACTGAAATAAACACCTTTTCCAACCCAAGCCAGGCCCACTCCTTCTTCCAGCCTTAACCACGCTCCTTAACCAGCAGATTTGGAGGACCCACAAACTGTTTTGCGTTGGTCTGGGGAGCTGCTTTGGCCGGTAAGCAGCCCCATGGAAATACCAACCCTCAGCCTCCATCTTCAATGGATACTGCCAGAAAGACTACTGTCTCCTCTGCTCTAAAGCTGATGTCTGAGTTTTATGGTGTGGCTCTTACGCCTGATGAGGGGGACAAAAAGTCACATGAGTAGCAGTCCACTGCAGAAGATATGTGTGCAACCCACAGATGCTGAAATATAAGGATGTTGCTCTTTTCTACCAACTTTGCCATGAGAGCTCTTTCATCACCATTATTTAAAGGGCCAACCAAGCATCCCAATTGTTCAAATATAGTAAGTTGAGTGTCTGTCTCTCTCCCAGTCTGCCAGCCTGTAGTTTGCCATTGTTAGGAGGCAATCTGTCAGTGGCTGTAGCTTCTAAGGCTGGATTTCAATTTTCTTCCAGCAGTCAGAGTTAGCTGGCAGGGAAGGTGACAGGCTGACAGCCTCCTGTTAGTACTGAGGTAGTGTCTAATGCTCCTGCTATCAGAGGTAATTTTACAGAGAAGCCTAGAGATAATTTTTCAATTTGCTCTCTAGTAAATCAATTGCAGCTCAGTAATCAAGACAATGGCTGTAAAATGCAATGTGTGCAGTGTGTAAGTGGAGTGAAGGTTTCACACCACAAATCTGAATCAGAGCAGAGTAATAGTATTTTCCCTTAAGCCTATGGAAACCCCAGAAGGGACTCTCAATGTGAATGGGTGGAAGCAAATTACTACTGCTGATACTCTTAAAGGTTCTTCTTGTTTCTGATGAAACTCCCAGTGAAATCGGTGTAGACAGGCTTCGGTAATAGAGTGAGATGTGGAAAGGCATAGCTGAGATCAGACTCTTCTAATAGAAGGACTGAAGGGGAATTTAGGGCTGCTGTAAATTGGGCAACAATTCACAGACATCACAGTTGCTCTTCTCTTAAAAGATATTTGATTCAAACATAGCATCCTAAAGGCAGTTATGTCATTGCCACGTCAGTAATTCGCATGTGAATAGTTTGGAACAAGGTTCTGTCTGGATATTTGGAAGGAGGAAAACTAGGAGAAATATAGCAGAAAAGAAATAAAATCTAGGTACCTGATACCTAGATTTTGTGACCTAAAAGTGTAACAAAAACTTCGTGCAAAGTCTTCTGTGGTAAAGAGGGATTTCAATTATAAGCAAAGTCCTTCCCGATTCCTCTGCTTCCCAAGAAATCAGGTTTTCTCTAAGACTGTCAAACTTCTAAGAGATTGTTTGTGAGGCCCCAAAGTTTGGCTGACAAAAAGGTTTCAATTTCACACAAAACAACAAGGAAAGTTCTATACACTGCACTTCAAGAGATAGAGTCCCCTTGAATGCCATCATTTTCCATTCATTAATTATTTATATTTCTGAGTTCACGTTCAAAAGGTTTACAACCAAAAAATTTTAATGATGTCATAGCAAACTTCTCTTTCCTTTACTCTGAATTACATGAGTAGGCTGGAAAATTACATATCTTTCTAAAGCAGAGAGACAAAAAAAGAAAAAATATTAATGCATAACCAATTTCCATACTAATGTCATGGTGCAGATAACTGAAAAGAGTTATGCTAGTTAATTAACTTCTCCTAGAGGCAAAGGCCACACCTTATAGAAAAAAAAAAAGGGGGAAAAAAAATTACACAAGTTTTTTTCACAGTTTGCACACTTACATTCCTCAGGGTTGAGTAAAGCAACCCTTCACTGTAAAGGGAACAAATTTCAAACAGACTATACCACATTTATATGTTCAAAAGGTTTTACCTAAAAGAACTTTAGGTCTGAGCAGTTATAAACATAGTAGAAAAGGAACAGCAGCAGAAACAAGCTAGTTTGTTGCCTGCCTAGAAGTTGGCATCAGTGTGTCTTCTACAGACCCTATAAGAGATGGTCTCTGTCTCAAACAACTTATAGCCTGCCAGGGGAAGACAGAAAGGTAACAACATTACAGAAATCCCAACAGGACAAAAAAAAAAAAAAAAAAAAAAAAAAAAAAGAGTAGTATTTAATTTTCCCACAGTAATTCAGGAATTCAGGAATGCTACAGTGTCCTAGGGTGACTATGATACCTGTATCCCCAATCATCTGTTCTGTGTTCTGTACCTTTAAGACTGGTTCTGAGAGTGAGCAGGGAAAGAAGAAGCACGCAGTTTGTTTTGAAAAACAGTGTTCACTCCTCAGGATCTTCTCTCGTCCTTGGGACTGTGTGTGTGTTTTTCGTCGGATGCACAGAGGGCAGCCAGGGAGAGAGTTTCTTTCCTTTTGTTAGTCTAGTTAGCTGAGGCAAAGAAGCTTTCCTGGACTGTTTTTCCTTTTTTTTCTTGGGACTGTTTAAATCTGCTCTGGACTGAAAAGACCCAGAGGAGCACCGGGATCTTGCACCCGTGGCCCACCGGGCCTGGACTCGGCATTTTCCAGGACCGAAGGGACTGGGACTGATAAACTCCTGGCACAGACTCTCAGTTTTGCCATCTCTCTTCGGAGTGGCAAGAGGTTTTATTGTTTCTTCTTCTTCTTCTTCTTCTTCTTCTTCTTCTTCTTCTTATTCTTCTTCTTCTTATTATTATTATTATTATTATTATTAATTCTTTATGCTTGTGGGCAGTTTGTTTGTTAAACAAATAGTTTTTTCCACTTTTCTCTGAGGAAGTTCTTTTCCCAGACTGGCTGGGGGGAGGGGCTGTTTGGATTTGCTTTCCAGAGGAACACCATTCGGAGGGTTCCTCCCAAATTTGCCCTAAACCAGGACATACAGCCAAGTGAAAAATTCTCTGACTATTGCTTTACCCACAAGCCTATCCTTCTTTCTAGCCCCTAAAGGAGGTTAAATATCTAAAGAGGGCCTAAATATTTTTCTTTTCTGCTGCTGAAATGAAGCCAAAGAATTTTCTATTTCTTGTGGATTTCTTGTGGAATAGTGTAAAAAATTAGCAAACCAGGATAGATGAAGGTAATACTACAGTTATACACGGCTTATTTTGCCCACGAACATTTACCAAAAAAAAAAAAATAAAAAAAAAAGAAATCAGATGTTTCACAGGTTTGGACAGATGCACCATTTTTAGAGGCAATAATTTAAATTCATTGTCAGAATAAGAGTACTTGCACTTTAGCCTGGTAATTTATCTGTCTGGGAGAACTGCATTTGCACAGCAAGCATTGCCTACTTCATTATCGAATACTTAATAGAACTGGCACTGCAGGCTGCTAAAGTCCAGTTCATGAACACACAAGATTCAAGATCCAGAAAGATAGTTTGAAGACTCTTCTAGTTTCATTAGTACATTGGTTTGCAGAAGAGTTTTTTAAAATCAGATTTCTATTCTAAGAGAAAAATTTAGAACACTCGATCTGCACTCGCCTATTGGATTACTGGAGCTTTCTTAGAACTGGATATTCACTTCAGGTACATAAACCTGAAAAAAAAAAGCTGTGCATTGAATTTAAACATTTTGAAGGTTTTGTTAATCATTTGTAAACAACCATGTGGCCAGATATCCCTCTGTTTCTGTAAGTTCCATGGCCAGATATATGCCTCTGGCAAGTTGTCTATGGCAAAACGTTTTAGCAAATTAAGGAAAGGGTTTCAAGGTCCACAAATGTTGTTTCATGCATCTCTCACAACCTCTGTTTTCTCACAGTCATCACCTGCTCCATGAGAAGTGCCACTTCAGGGACTTGTGTGATAGAATAGACATGGCAGTATCAAGCTGGAAATAATAAGTAGCACCTAAAATGCTTCCAACCACTAAAAAACAGCAAGACTACTTGGGACTGCAATTTAGACCAGTGCAGGAGACATTGCCATGGTTTAACCACAGCCAGCAGCAACTCAGCCCCACACGGCAGCTCACTCCCAGTGGGTGGGGGGCAGAGTTGGCAGAGTAAAAGTGAGGAAACTCATGGGTTGAGATAAAGGCAGTCTAATTGTTAAAGCAAAAGCCTCACACACAATCAAAGCCAGAGAAGGAATTCATTCACCACTCCCCATGGGCAGGCAGGTGTTCAGCTATCCCCAGGAAAGGACAGCTCTATCACACTAGTGGTGATTTGGGAAGACAAATGCCATCAGTCTGAACAACTCCTCTTCCTCTTTCTTTCCCTGATTTTTATACTGAATATGATGCCATATGGTAGGGAAAATCCCTTAAATTTGTCAGGGCCAGATGTCCAGGCTGCGTCCCCTCCCAGTTCCTTGTGTACCTTCAACCTATCTGCTAACAGGGCAGAAAAGAGGCAGAAAAGGCCTTGACACTGTGCAATCGGTGCACAGCAGAAACTAAAACACCCCTGAATTATCAACACTGTTTCCAGCACAAATCCAAAACACAGCACCATGCCAGCTACCATGGAGAAAATTAACCCTATGACACTGAAACCCAGCACAGACATCATGAGCCAGTGTGGGTTTTCTAGTAATGCAGTATTTTCTCTCCAAGCCAGTCATGTTTCCTCACATATAACACTAAAAACCTGAGATCAGAGCTTCTCTCTTCAGTGGAGGAACAAACCTTAGTCTCATACATCACTGGGGATGCCTTCCCTTTCCTTCACTGGAAGTCTGTCATTTTCTAATTTATATGGACAGAGCCGTATATTTGTTCCTATTGTCCAACATTTATGAGATGTCTGACAAGGCAAAAAGACCCCAAAACATGTAACTAAAAAAAAAAAAAAAAAAAAAAAAAAAAGGCAGGGGAGCGGAAAGAGGGAAGGGAAGAAAGAAGGTCACTTTATTTACACAAATCCATAAATCCTGAAGACAGACCAGTCATCTGGTGTGAGATTTCACAGTATTTAGAAAATTCCCCTGGCAGGTTTTCTATACCACTGAATAGTCTTGACCATAGCCCAATTCATTGCAAAGAATTCAGTTTTCTTCTGCCATGCTCTGAGAGAGACAAGCCAGCCTTTTTTCCAAGAGAGCATGCAACTGTGAGTTACATGAGGAATTAGGTACCTATTTGTCTTAGTTAGGTACCTATTTATTTTTGGCATTTCTAGATACCTTACTTCTCCTGCTGGTGCCCAACAATCCCTTTCTTAAGCACCATGCACCACCTGAAAGGAACCTAGGTCCAAGTTGAATATTCCCTTCTTTTTTTCTGCCAGAAGGTCACCAGTGCAACAGCTTGTTGGCCATGTTGGATTATTTCAGCCAGTCTTACTAGCATAGCAACAACAATCTGACAGATTACCAAGAGGGGTTTTTTTCACTGGAGAAAAATTGAAACCAGGTGAGTTAGAAAACTTAGATGGAACACAACACACAAAAGATTCTGTTAAAAATTAATCCATGAAAGGCACAGTGACTGACCTGCACAGTACCCATGCAGCAGTTCTAGACTTTTAGGTAGATTACATTTCACCCTGGAGGAGTTATTAACATTTTATTGGACCATGTGTCAAGTTCTAACAGAAAAATGAAAATAAAATGTTTTCCTCTCCATCAGGTCAGAAAGTATCACTGCTTCTTCATTCTATATTTTTAACAGAACTTCGAGCTGTTCTACATTTAAAATAGCAGTTCAGGTTATTTCCCATCTTGCCTGATTAAGGCAAGAATCTCTATAACAAGAATTTTCAGCTACTTTTTCAACTTTCATGCAGTAAGTGAGTAGTCTTCACACTGAAGACCAAGGGCTCTTCTCTCCCAAGATCCCTTTCAGGCAATAACTTGGACTTTAGGAGCATTAATAGCCCCTCTGGTTTCTGCAGAATTTCCACAGATCACTGAAGATTATCTCCTTCACTGACAGAACAGCAGGAGCAAGCTGATGATTAAAACTGAAAGATTCTGTTTCAATGCAAGAGAAAAAATAACAAACAGTGTCTCAGAAAATAGATATATTCTATTCAAAGAGATCTCCTAAGAGAAAGACTGATAAGAAAAGCAAATTCTAAGAAATATTTTCATCTTTCTTTAATTTTTTTAAAGAATGAGGAATTCAAGATTAAAGTCATTCAGTACTACCCTCCTCACACCCAGAAGAGGGCAAGAGCACAAAACAAAGCACAACACTGAATAAACTGGACAAGTTCTTAGGCAGCAGCACCCATAAAACCTCCTTCAGCAGGTTTCAAAGTTAGAATGATTATTTAGAAGACAGGATGGATGAAAAATCAGAGCAACAGAGTGTCACAGCTTTGTACATGGAATGCTCAGGAAGGGTACACAGATGAAACATGCAGGGAAACCTTCTCCCTCAGTACCCATACTATTCTGAGTATAAGAACTGTTTACCTGGGAGGGTTTCATGCCTAGAAAGGCAGTAGCCATATGCCAGTGCCACACCAGAAGTGGGATTTGCCATAACCTGTTGCATCCACAATTTGAATTTGCATTCACACAGTATGCTGGCTTATAGAAATAACTCCTGGGTCTTTCTGTAGGCCTCCTGTATCCAGCTTTCTGTCCTACACTGAATCACAGAATACTGAACTTTTAAACTGATCAATATAATCATGGCCTAAAAATTCAATAATTTCAGCCTCATCCTTCATTTTACCCCTCAAGACCATTTGTCAGAGTTAGATGCACAATATGAATAAATTATAAATCCTTGTTTCACACAAATGCCCTAATCACCAGTGTAGGAGGATGTCTGTAAGTAAAGACTCAGTCCATTACTCTTGGTCAAGTCACTCAGCGTAAAATAAGCAGAAGTCAAGATTAAATGAGCCAGAAGAGGAGCATAAAAGACTGCAACTCTACATTGACTGGGAGCTACAGTTCCAGTCTATTGGGGGAAAGGATTCATTCTCTTCACCTTTCCCATTAATTGTTTAATACAGAAAATCCTCAAAGCAAAGACAAGAGCTTAGAGCATCACCTTGCAAGTGAGTGACTTCATCACTACACACACTAGACAACATCTGAGTTTGTTATTTCAATCAAATTCAGCTTGTCTCCTGTTTTCTACAAGAGATGATGGCTACTCCTACACAGAAAAGTAAATATTGCCAGAGCCTATTCTCTGTGATATCAGCTGTTTCAAATCAGCCACATCTACAGCAAAAGATGACAGTCAAAACCTGTAAACCTATACATTTCTAGCTCAACCTTCTTATATTATAGCCCTTTAGTCACAGACTGTTGAACAAATCTCAGACTAAGTTGACTGAACCACACTTAGACTTCTCTGAGGAAGTGAGGGTATCTCACCAAAGCTCATGACTCAACAGGAGGGACCCCAAATGGATTATACTAAAATCCATGTAACAGAAAACAGAGCTGTTATTGAGATACATTGGCAATATTTGAATATTGTATTATCTATAAATCTAATCTTAATCATCTTCATAATCACTGTGTCCTACTTCTTGTGCCTGGCCAAGAACCTTCTCTCAGCTACTCTGTTCCTGCTGGTATGGGCACAATTTATGATTCCTGTTCACTCATTGCTCTGCCAGTCACATACACAGCAATAGAGAGCAGTGTAGCAGACACAGAGTACTGAGCTGTTAGAAGACTGAATTTTAGATAGGTAGTGACACTGCAAAAGTTCCTTATTAACTAATTTCTGGTATTCTTGTCTCTTTTTAGAGTGATTAGGAGAAATACACCTGGTTTGTCTACTATTATCAACATAATTGCTTAGTTTTTCTTTGCATCTCTTGATGCTTTTTTCCCCCCAGTCAGTTAGTTTTTCTGAGCCTACTGATACAAGAAAAAGATTAAAGCAAAACATTAAATATATAAATGCATTTGTTGGGAAACAAGTGAAGAAGGCAGGGCAGGCTCTGAAAATAGGATTCCCTGATGCCTGTAACTAAATATTTTAAAACCCTCACTACATGAAAGCTCATCAAAGGGGATTCAGGAGCAGCATCTCAGGTGGCACACTCTCAACCCACACGTTATTTGCTATTTTGCATCACTCCTCACAAGTGGGCTTCAATACTGAAAGACAAATGTCTGGGAGAGAAGACTGATGTGGTGGAATTCACCATCAGTCCAAGAATCTAGCATGCACACTTTCAACTACAATGATTTCCCCTCGAAGAAACAGCTGGCCAAGGATCACGGGAACAAACCTCTGTATTAATACCCCATGGGGAGCATGAGCCTTGCAGCAGTGTGTGTAGCTGCTTGTAGTCATCATCAATTCTTACCAACACCTGTGAGGCACATTTGGACTTTCTACAGTGGTGCCATTTAGCCGTGATTTTGAGCCAAAAAAAAAAAAAAAAAGGGATGAGGAAAACAATGACAGAAAGTCTAATTTATCTTTAAAACTTCTACCTCAGGGAGCCATTTTCAGTTTTCTCGGGTCATTCACCCCCCTAGTTAGCTATCATAAATTCCCACCATTAATCTTTTAGAAGGAGGAAGGGTTTGATTTTGATGAAGATGCAAACAATTAAAATACAATAAAGTCAAGGTACAGACAAAAGGGTTGGATGCCGCCTCAGCCTTAACCAAAAGAAAGGGAGAGCCTTTTCATAAAACAAAGCAGTTGGCCATGTTTTTATAACCTGTTTTGGCACTTCTGAAGTGCACCTCTCTGCAAGGTGCCAGCTCACTGCAGTCACTTCCCCATCGATCTGTCTGCCGCATCTCTGGAAAGGTCAAGTAGGATGAGGGCCTTTTCCAGTGCTCTTTCAAACCACTTCATTCCTCCCCAGAAAGGGCGAAAGCTCTCAGGTGACACACTAATTAATTCAGTCTTTTCAGCTGTGAAGAACTGTGACATTTATAATTTATTCTGAAAGAAAAAGAAATATAATATAATCTTCTTGAAGACGTCACCGCATCCCTCACCAAAATCTTGTCTTGCACTGTTTCATTCAGACAACACAGCAAAAAAAACCTGTATCAGGTTTACTCTTTGTACATACTTGTGTTCCATGCTTGCCTGTTTAAAAGTGGCTTCAGTGCTACCACATACAAAAAACATGCATTTATATGAAATAAAATAAATTACAGTATTTCACAACAGTGTCTACAAACTCTTCAGCAGAGCCATTGAAAGTTCTTACTTAAGGAGTACTACTGAAATAATTTCTGAAAAGCAAGGTTTTTGATTTCTGCTGCTTCAGAAGCAGTACAGTTACATATTTCAGATAGTCATGGTGTAAGTTCAGTTTACTTTATACTAAAAAAATTTTTGTGTGGTCAGATAGAGAAGTGAAATTTTCCTTCAGGAAATGTCAAGGCAATTCTTGAAAACAAGAGACATATATAAGAATATGAGCACTGCAGAGCAGTGAAATTTAAGGAAAGTTTCAATGCACTATATATTTAGAATAATTTCTGACAAGTGTCCACATCTTAGACTAAACGAAAACCATAAAATGCAGATTATTTTTTGTTGTGTTCAAAAGTGCCTTTGCTTTCCTTAGATGCACTCAACAGGTCTCACTATCTCCCTGGCAGGATAGGACCCTTGTAATGGCTTTAAATGGACAAGGCTGAGTCAACTATTATAACAGGTCTAGTTCAGATGCAGTCTGTCCTTCGGACAAAGGGATCCCTGTACACAATCTGCCTTCTGTCAACAGCAGCAAGCAGAGCAATTCTTCAGCTGAAGGAACCTTACCCCTAGGCCAAGACAGAACAGAACCATTTACCATGCAGCTCCTCGCAGTGGAGGGCCGTGACAGCTGTATGGATGATGGTGCAGGCAGCTCTTGAGTTTAAGTCTCCTTGGTAATAAATATCTCTTACATTTTCAGTGGCTCAAGATGTCCTAGATCCTTTGGAGAAATAACAACCCTTTCATACTAATGACATTTAAGAATCAGAGTGATTTACTGTAGCTTTTCATCAAACTGCTCTGCTTATATTTCTAGAAAGACTATGTCCTTTCCTGTCTTACATTTCAAAGTCATCAGCTCTTGTCTTTGCTGTCCCCACAGCCATATAAAATAATTTATTTTAATAGCAGAGCAAGCATCAGTCAAGTCCCTATTGCTTCTTCTGGAAAGTTATTTCAGAAGTTGAATGCTGAATGTGGTGGTTTGTAACTTTATTCAACATTTCTTAGTCTTATACGTAGCCGTTCTGAGCCCAATATCTTATCCTGCATCTTAAACAGGCTTTCTTCTATCATAAAGCTTTGATGGACTTTGATCTACTTCAAATTGTTAAACATTTCGGTTTTCAGTCTAATCTTCCTAAACTAAGTCAAGTCCTTTCAAGTAAAGCTCTCCAATCCCTCAATGCCTAATTAATTTATTTAAGTTTGAACTCATATTTCCTGAAAATGGCCACCGGAAGTGCCTGTCTGTCATCTTAGAACCATATCTGCCTTTCCCATGACTGCATCAGCACTGGCAGCCTAGCTGGGTGAAAATCAGCTAATACATCCTCCTTTGATCTGTTTCATCCCTTAAAAATTCTTATTGTTCCGAGCTTTTTACGTAGCAATGCACAAAATAATTTCACTGCTACAGCTCTAGTGTTGTTTCTGATCTATACACTAATCTTCCTACACTAGGCAGTATTTCCCAAATTTTCTCAGAATTCTACAGCTAGAACAGGTGAAAACACTTTGAAGAGTCCCAAAAATCCATGCTTGCAATAACACATTGATATCACCCTTTCTTCATAAATTTTGCCTTGGAAAAGGATCTTTCAAAGAATTATACAATAATTTAATTTAAAAGAGATTCCTGGACATCATTTGATCCCACCTCTCACTCAGAGCAGGGTCAGCTTGGACATTAGATCTGACAACTCAGGCCCATCTCCAGCAGAATTATGACCCTCTTCAAGGGCAGTCTTTCCTCTCCAGACAACTTGATCCAGTGTTTGACACTGCTCACTTTGAAAAAAACCAAAAAAAACCCCACTTAATAACACCTGACTAGACTTTCTCTTGTTGCAGTATGTGTCCTTCACCTCCCCTCCCACCACTGTGCACTTGTAGGTGTGGTCTGTCTTCCATCAGTTCCACATTTTTCTACTAATTTGTGTCTTCTCATGTAATTATTCACACCCTAGAATTGTATCAAGTGGTATGGAGGACAAATAAAAAACAGCATGTCAGTCTGACACAATGTACTGTTAGTAAACACATACATCATGTTTCATCTCGTTTTCTACTTATGTGCAAGTTCCCACATATTCTTATTGCAAAGTTGGTTACAAAGTCTTCTATATTTTGGCAGTCAAACAGGCCTGTAGTAATATGGATTACATTTCTTTGATTAGTAGCATATGTACAATTTTCTTATTATTTTAGGACAGACTCTAAGCATTTTAAATCAGATTAACTTCTCTTTTCAAACATTCTCATAGAAAATTTTGATTTTAGCCTCATTTAACCATTTTCTAACTGTACTTTATTACATTACTTAACTAAAAACTAAGGCAAATTGCTCCCTCTGTTCTGCTGCCATGCTAACACCAATTGTTAGCTTGTTTTTACTGCGCGGTACTGGTACACCACCCCTCCTTCTCTTTATTTACTGTTCCTTCAAAGCATACCAGCTACAGCAACTTTTGTCCAACTGTCAGTCCACTTGATAGGCCACATTAGTTATTTACACTTTAGGTTTAATTACTTTTACCTAGTTTAGCTCTTCCCTTTCTTTTTACTCATCAGGCCTTGCAACTATTACCAAAGATAAAATACTTCCAGATGCCTCAGCTACAAAGGCTCCACCTTTACATCAGCAACCAGCTCTCAAATAGAGTGTGAGTTATCACCAAACCAAGCAAAAAACCCACAGAGATAAAATAGTATACCCTCAGAAAAGATAATGATCTCTTCAGCAAGAACAAATTTCATCTAAACATCCTTATTTACTGCTTTCTATTCCTCAGTCATCTCAGTAATTGCCAGCTATTTGACTTTCTAAAGCTTTTCCCTCAGCTGGCTCTGCCCCATTTACACTCAGCATCTAGCTCTATCAGCAAAAGCAGGAAGTCCCATCAAGTCAGCTGCAAGGTTATTAATTTATTCGTAACATGTAACTCCCAAAAGGGAACTAAATCTGTATCAAATCCACCACCATACAGCAAACCAGCAAATTTTCTCCACCCAGGAACAAAGCAGGGGGACAGGGGACCAGGAAAGAGGACAATGCTTGATCATGAGCCTGTATGGGGGAACCTGTGAGGCATCCCTGCACTTGATCATCATAGTTGGAGCAGGACAAGGAACAAAACACCCTGTGGTTATTACATGACAGTGCTCAGGAATGCTGAGGATGCTCCCTCTGCCTATGTAGAGTGGACCCAGAGAGATGGACCAAGTGTCCTGTTTTTGCCACGTGGGTGCCCAGTCCAGCCATCAACAGTACCCACCCCTTCACAACATTACTCCTGTAATTCTTGTTGATGTACCTCTGCACAATTATGCCTATCAGTGTTCCACAGCAGACTAATGCTTCCAAAAGCAGGTGGACATGTTGACCAGGCACTGCAGAGTATTCTACCACCTGCAGTACATGTACAGGAGGTGCACTGGCTCCCAGGAGTGTCAAGACTAGGTGAGTACATGCTACATGCCCAAGAAATGCTGCCAGTTACCCCATCACACAGTCAGAGCTGCTGTTGCAGAGAGCTGCCAGTTCCCAAGAGGCCTGGGCTACACGTAGGGTCTTCAGACTTCATATGGACACAGTTTCTAGCCAGTTTCTATCAGTTTTCTTCTTCCTGGCCCCTGAAAACCTAGAACTATAAAACCAAATTGGTACATTTTGGTTCTCTTGCTTTTTGAGCTCCTCTTGCTCCCTAGCTCCATGACAAAGCCTATTTATATTCCCAAGGACATAAAAACAAGTGCCCTGACTCTCAATAAAAAGGTCTCACTGTTACTTATGTTACAGGACTTCACAGCTGCCTTTTAGCTCCACCATTCTCTAATACATTTCCCAGCTCCTACTTCTAACCGTTTAGTCAAATTTATGTTTTCTCCCCAGACCACTGGGACAATTTTAAGAGCTCATGCTACTTTCCCCTCCTAATCTTGCAATTTAGATGACATTTAAGGACTTTTTATTTCCCTCTTCTCCTCCTTTCTTCATCTTGGTTAAGTGTTGGAGGAATGGGAGCAACCTCACCTCTTTCTCAAATAAGCTGATAATATTTTATTCCCTCTTTCTCTCCCTTGGCACATGCATTGCCAACTGCACCTGATTTTAAAAGAAGAGTTTTGCTTGATTAATGTAAAATAAGAGTCATAATTCTCTCCTTAAGATAGGATTTTTTCTCCATTCAAAAGCCAGAAGAAATGGCCAACACCTAAAGCTTAAATCTAAGTGAAGCTGAAGTTCTAAAACACACATACTGAGCTCATGGCAGATACTTGTGTCTTGAACCAAGCTACAAACTAAACCTTTATGGTCTCTCAGAAAGTTTGTAACTTAAACATTGTAGTACAGAACTAGATGAAACAACACCAGTTTAAGTCACTAAGAAGTCTAATACAGAATGTAAGGTATTGCCTCCTATTTTTCTTTTATTGCTAGGTTATTGCAGGGCACTCTGAAATACACCAATAATGTAAGAAAGGGACAAGCTAAAGTCACTTTCACTATTTGTATACTCTTTACTAATGTAATCTGGCAAAAATGTTTTGATCTTTACTTTTTTCAAGATATAATCTGAATGCATTACAATAAAAACTTTAATTTATTAGCCTGTTTTACAGAAGATAAATTCATATCTATGAATTCTGAATGTCCTCATCAATAGACAAATTACATAATACATAGTAAGAGCTTTTAAGGTAGACTAAATAAAAAACCTAAAAACATTTTCATCAATAGAATGATCAAGTTGGTAATACGTTCGCCACCTGGGTATTACTGACTTGCTAGTGAAAATTTGACACCTAAATTTAAACACTAAAAAGAAGTGACATGCTCCAAGTCCAGCAGTAGATAATAGGATAGCCCAGACTTGATCCCATGATTCGCAGACACCGAATAAAAAAACTGACCACTACTGCACATCTAAGGACTGTGGAGTCTTCCCATGAGCAGGAAGTGGAGAAAATAAATGCAAACAAGATGAAGTTCATTTCCCTGGGGAACAAAAACACTCCCAGATTCCCTGAAATGCCTTACTACAAAGCCTCAACCATACAGCCAATTTGTTGAAACTGGATTGATGGTTACAATTTCTGACCTAGATCTCAGCACAGAAATAGTTTTTTTATTATTTGAACTTCAAGATTGCTCTGTTAAGCATTCTTTTGGAAAAGATACAGTGGCAAAATTTAAGCACTCATGTTTCATATATGCACCATCTGCATAAGTAACAATCTCCATTTGTCAGAAGAGATTAAGACATTGCTTTTGTGTGACTGCAAAACCAAGCTGGCAGTTCACTCCATGATTTAACTATAGTAATTTGATGTACTTCATGCTCATTACTGTTATATTGTACTTTATTACATTTTCTGATACTTTAAGTACTGCAAATTGGGCAAAAGAACATAAACTATAATATGCAGAAGGCAAACTATCATTTGAATCATCACTTATATCTCTCAGTTTGAGTGAAGTGTTTACGAAACACTTAAAATCTAGGGGTAGATCTGTTTCTACAAATTGGTGCTGCTCCATTGGCTTCAAGGAGACAAAGTGATTTATGGTCCTTGAGGATCAGGCATAATACTTCTTACTTTTGCTATGGTTTGTAGAGATAGGAAAAACAGAAGACATAGTCATACTACACTACTACCTTAGGAGTGAAGAGATTTTTAGCCAGTAAATGTGCTGTAATAGAGGAGTTAAAACCAATAACTGTGAAATGGGATGTAGTTCCTTTAGTGGAGTGCAGGAATCTTTAAATACTATAGAAATTATTACTTTACTTTCTTATGCAGAGAAAAATAATTTCTTACATTAATACCTCAGTAAAGTTGCTTGAGTAGATTAATTTGAAAAAAAAATACAAAACTGTTCATGCCACAACAATTTAATACATCTAGTCACTCCCCTTATGCCATTCCTGTTCTTTTATGTAATTATATACATGTTTCTGTATTTACTTGCAGGATGTGTGAAGAACTGCATGAATTACTCTCCTACTGTTTTATATGCATTATTTACCAAGTCATTAAATATTTAGTAATAATAAGTCATTTTAGGGTTTTTTATGGGTTTTTTTGTTGTTTTGTGGTTGGTTTCTTGGTTTTTGGGGGGTGTTTGCTTAGGTTTTTTTAATTATCTCAAATATCCCATAATGTATCTAAATTTTTTAGGGTATTTTGGTACCTAGAATGATTTCAGTACTGTAGAGATAAATTTTATTAAAGTTGCTTTTCTTATTTTGTATTATGCAGCAAGCTTTAATGCCTTTCTCTTCTATATTAGGATCCACCACATATCTCAATGAGAAAATCTGATGCAGTAGTGGGGGGAAGAGATATCTTACATCAGCAGCTGTCTTTCTTTTAGAGATGAAACAAGGAGATAGTCCAGCTCAGAAATGTAGATAGTCAACTCTCACTGCCAAACCAGTCAAGTTCTATATTAAGGCTGTAAAGTTTCTGAAAATTTCCTACTCAAAGTTTAAACAGTGGGATTGTGTCTTGAGTGTGTACAGACTGGAAACTAAACATATAGACCAAAAGGAGAGCTGGAGATGACAAGAGTGTACTATCTATCCAGATTGTCAGTGAACTTTACAGCCAGGAGGAGTTAAATTTATTTAACTTCTTCTTTCTGCTGGAGCAGGAACTCAGTAGTCATGACAGAATGATAGTTCATAATTGTATGTTTTGTTGCTTGGTGAGATTTGAAGGTCTTTGAAACAGGGAAGATTCACTCATGCAAACTGGGATTAATATTGAGTTTTAACTGCAGATGGCAGCAAACCCCCAAATATATCTGTAGTCTCACCCTGGTAATGTTTGATCCATATACAGGGAAGAAAAAAACATTTTCTAACATATTAGAAATAAACAAAACTATTCTAAGAGAAGAGCACATTTGCTAAATTAGAAGGTGACACAGCTCACAGAAACATGTAGAACTGTTTAGAAGCATCCAAATGTCAGAGGATGATGAGAGGTGACAGCTCTCCCAGTGAAGGTGCCAATCACTTGCATAAAGTCACAGAAAAAATGACAGAGAGCATGGGCTGTAGGTTCTCCCTGCCTTCTGTCAGGCCCTGTAGCAGTCCCTGCAGCTTTGCAGTCAGCAGCAGGAGGAAGAAAGTCTGGAAGAACAGGACACTTGTGTGTCCTTGCCTCATTATTTAATTCAAAACATTTGCGGGACATCTACTGAGGACACTGTTATTGAGATAAATAAAAATCAAAATGGAGCCAGCAAAATTTCTGGCCAGAATACTGGTCTCAACATCTGTACACTGGGAGACAATTGACATCTGGCTTCACAGAGGAAACAGATGGTGTGACAGAGTGCATGGACCACAGTGAGGGATGGGCATGTGTGGAAATCACTGAGTCAGGGAGGTGCTATATGTGCCACTGGAAGGACCCTTGGAACAGAGCAGGACAATAGCCTGAATGTGTCTAAACCCAGCAGCTTAGTGGGTACATTAATGAAAAGGTGGTCTTGAAGAACAAGGAAAAATTTCACCCCAAGATATAGCCTAAATGGTGCTTTCCTAGAGTGTATTTGAGTGTATACATGAAATTGTTTCATGGCCTTGGGCTATGAGGACATGCTTGTCTCATCGGTTCAACATCTGCCTTTTTGTTTCTGTACTTTTCTGAGACAACTTACAGTAGTAGAGATACAACATTCAGTCCATCACTGAAACCGAAGAGCAGTGAGACAATGTAGCTGTAAACACTAATCAAATCAGGTCTCACATTTTAACCCACATGAGGGGAATTTAAGACTCATTTTTATTATCCTCTCACATACACGGAGTCCTGGGTTCATGCATTACTGAAAGACAGGCCAACAACTTCTATTTGTCCACACTCTTGAATATAATTTTTTTCATATTCAGACAGGCCTATACATATTTGAGACATATATCCACTCTCTCCTAAACCATTAGGTACTAGCTATAGGTAACTATTAGCAAAGTTAATTGTTGTAGGTTAATTTATCATGTTTCTTTATTGTCTTTTCCATTCCCTTTTACCTCAGCTCCTTCCTTTCCTTTTTATGTATGCACCTATCATTTTCCCTAGCACAGTAGGTATTTCTATTTAAACTTCCTTTAGGTATAATTCCTTTTCTTTCTTGATGGCCAGGAGATCACAGGAACCTTAATGTGCCTTACCCACAATGCAAAGCATTAACAAAATGCAATTTGTGCATTGAAAATCCAGTTTGATTTCAGAAATCATATAACAGAGCTTTAAACCCATCAGCTGAGAAACAGGCCTATGGGCTGATTCTCAGCACTTTACACGGTTTCTTTGTAGCTTCCTCAGCACAACACATCCCTTTAAGTATAAGAAGATAACAGGTGGAAAAAAAAAATTGAAGTCAATCCCAGAATTGCTGCTGAAGTTATTGCAGTGAGGATTTCATACTGAATTTGAAACCCAGCAACTCTCTGACAATTGGTGCAACAGCTTGTAGCAGAATTTCTTAGGGAAGGTGGACATGATTTGTATTTGGATTGTAATTGAATCACCCAGACTGGGCCGCCTGGTTGAGGCCTGTTAGGAGTTGGTGGCACAGGTAGAAATTCAGCGCCAAGGCTATGGCACAGTTAAAATTACAGCTTAAGGTGTTGGCAAGAGACAGAGGGTTTTCTAGTAGTTGGCAAGTACAGTAATTAGTGTGGACACAGTAGCTGCCTTAAGAGTTTGTTCAACAATAAGTGTTTGCATTTTTCCCTGTGCTGTGTGCCAGTGAGGATACACATGTGAATGTAAACTATGTAGAGATGTATATAACCTGCCATTTTAGCTGGAATAAATGGAGAATGTAGCATTAACCATTCTGGTTGGATCTGAATTTTGCTCTTGCCCAAACTTCCCATTATTTTGGGTTCCCTCGCAAGTACAGCTTATGTTTTGCTTCCCAAATAAAAGGAAATCATGCTGGGAGAAACTCAGCAGGACTCTGGAGTTGCTGCTTCCCAAGAAAACTTTCTGCTTTTAATCCAGTTTTTCTAGGTATCTTGCCTCAGCCTGGCTTCTGAGGACAGAGTCCAGCAGGAACCAAGACTTGGGAGCTGTCTGGCCATGTCAGTGCTGCTTCTGTAACAGGAGAAGGATGAAAGACAAGAGTAACCACATCTTTTGGGTTGCTGTTGGGAGTGATGGGAAGAACAATTCAAGGTGTTTTCCTTTGGAAATGTCAGGGTCTTGTGGGAACCCATAGGCTCTAATGGACCTCAAATGGACACCTGGGACCCTCCTCCACTCCTGACCCTGGCAATCCCTGCCTGGGCTATGCTGAAGCAGTGCCAATCTCCCACCACCGCCTCTGGCCCTGCCCCCTGGATGTCCATGGACCCATTTTTTCCTGGATGGCCCCTGTGGTCATATGTTGCATCTTGTTTCCAGTCTCTGTCCCTTGTATGAACTTCAAACCCTTCATCACAGCATTGTATCAGGTCCTGCCCCCAGCCCATTCTGCCTTAGCTCCTGGTGGGAGCTCCTGGATTGTCCCTGGCCCTGGGTCTTCACTATCCATCTCAGGGGCTGTCATTGAACCCTGTGAAGTCCCCCAGCCCCGCCCACTTTGGCCAAACACACCCAGCCATGAGGGCATGGCCAGCACTGGGGTAACCCTCCAGACCCAGTTCATCCTCCCATAGGGAGCAAGCAGCACTCATTGAGCCTAGACAAGAAAACAAAAAACCTTCATTTGATTATGAAGAGTTAGAATTTTTGCTTCCTTATGAGCTTTCCAAGGAAAGGCAATGAGACCTTACCCCTTAGAGCTGTGGGATTGCTGTAGGAAAAACTCATGGGGAGTGGATAATGAGAACTAAGAAGCTCTGAAGTTTCATTAGCATCTTTGCAGGTAATGTAGACTTCTGTCATTGCTGCTTGATATGGCATACTCAAGGAAAAACCCAATCTGCATCTCGAACATCTTTAAGGTTCAGTTGGGGAAATCTGATTTTATTTCCATCTGTGTGGAGGACTCTGCATGGAGTTGAACAAATTGATAGAACAGCAAAAGTGACAACTCTTTATACTTGCTGGACAGTACTGTGAGACTGCAGTTTCTTGAGGATCATTAAAACTAATGTCTCTACACTGAACTTGCACTATCTTGTTTTACATCCTATAATTCTGACAGTTACAGGCTTGAACTTATTCAGTAAGCACCAAGGCTCTTGTAAGGAAGGAAAAGCACAACTTTTGTCAAACCTTCCCACTGAATGGTGCCAATCTTCAGATATGTACCTTTCCCTCAGTATATAACGGCAACTCTATTTTTTTTTCCTTTTTTTAATCTGCTTCCTGGTACATGTTTTAGCACCAGTGACCTTTTTCATTTCTCCAAATATTGCCTTCCAACTGCTAGGCACCAGCATATGTGGCTTTTTGAGTTCAGGACTCTTCCAGAGGCTATTCATTAGGTTGATGTGCTTTACATTCTGAAAAGCAACTCTAAAATGTATTCTGCCTAGAATACCTTTCCCTAAACTGAATAAGGTGAGCAGATGCAATGCAAATGCACATCACAACATTCCCTAGGAAAACTGAGCAAAACCAGAATAAAATCTGGAATAAAAGTGAGTAGAGCTGATGCAAGGTTTTTTGCTGTCCTAGGCAGATAAAAATTGCTGTCCTCTTTCCTTATCAGTACTCACTCTCTTTCAAAATTTTCCACCCTGTCCTGTGCAGCTGTTATTTCTTTGGGCTCTGACAGACACCCTCTGGCAAATGTTGTAGGGAGATCCAAAGCCTCTGCACTGCACTGTCCCTGTGCCAGGGTATGCTGCTCCAGTAGCAGCAGTGGGAAAAGAGAATGTGTGTCTGTGTTTGTAGTGCCCTGACTAAGAGCCTAAGCCCTTAGCAAAAACCCAAGCAATGGGCACCCTAACTGGAATTAACAACAAAGGAAAAATGTATGCCTCAAATTATAATAAACCTGTTAAAAACCAGTCTTGTTCTTACTGGATCAGTCCTCTGTCCCTTTCCTTCTTTGACCCTCAGTCACAGCACGCATGGCCCTCATTTGCAGCATGCACACCCCTGACACAGCAGTTGAAAAATGCCAACCTAGAACTGGTGAAAGATATCACAACAACATAGGATACTACACACCCATATCACAGCTGTCACACATAACAGAGTGTGGGTAGACAACAGGTTCCTACTTACATATTTTCAGATGCAAAAATGCAATTAAATTTTTTTTCTGCGTCGACACAGACTTGTGAGAAAATTTCCTTGAACACAAAACAACTGGTTCCTTCTGAAGCCTCCAGGCTCTTCAGCAGGGTCTCATTACAACACTAATTAATGTGTTTAAGCACAGGTATCCCTGGCTGTGAAGAGCCGCAGAAGGGCAGCTCATGCCTTCCCAAGGGAATATGTTTTGAAAAAAGATAAAGTATAATACTCCCACATTTGTAATTTCAGTGTTATTTATATTCTAAATACAGTCTGTGAGACTGGGTAGCTTATGAGGCAATTGCAGGTTAACTGTTAATTATTTAACTGTATTTCCTGCAAAAATTACTGTATTTTTATTTTTTCTTACCATGTCTTGTAATTTTTCAGAGTAACTCTATGGAAATTATAACTGGGAATTTATAAATAAAACAGCCTCAGGAGAAGCTGTGGTTTAGTATGTATGAGGCAGTAAATACAAAGAAAATATTTTCTCTTAAAATTCAGTATATCTTATATGGTTTTCCAGCAAAATGCTTAGATCCCATAGAAACACATAAACATATCAGATTCACTCAGCAGAATTATTTTGTGCCAGTAATACACATTTTCCCTTTCCCTTTCTTTCTGTTTTGTGCTTATTTACCGTTAACTTACTGCATATGCAATTTATTTCTGTATGTTTAGCATAAGCATGTTTGTGCATATCCATTGGCACTTTTTAAAAGAAACCTCACAGTACCTGGAAGCCACATTGCTCACAAGACAGATTTTTTAGAAAAATCTGCCTTATTTGTAGCTGTCAGCACTTGTATGTTCAAGGGTGCATCTAATTTTTTTGCCTCCAGACAGTGAGTCAGAAACACAGGCAGGCCCGCAGTCTGTAAGAAGGTACACAGGTCACACAACACTTTCCCTCCCAGGACAACAAAACCTCCCCTTTTCCTGTCACGTTGCTCAGTGGATGACAGCACTAATGTTCCAGAGACTGGGGTGAGAGCTTGGAAAGGCAGGAACGCACTGGGAGGTGTTGCTGTGAAGGGTAACTTGTGCTCTTCCACATGTTTCGGCAGGCAGCTAGGGGACCCACACTTCCCCTGGGTTATCTTTCATATCAGAGGCCCACAGGCATCACCTCTGGGAGCAGAAAGCACCCAGCAGGAGGGAGGGATGGAGCAAATCACACATTGCAGAGCTCTTGTCTCTGGCTGCTTTCCATTCCAGGCTCTTTCATGCAACAGAGAAGATCATTCCATGAATAAACCACATCATCCTGAAATGCAATTCCATGGCAGTTTAAACAAGCCTAGTTGGGTGTGCATGTGACCAGGAAGGAAGCTGGCTCAGGAGCTGGACCGTTTGTAAATTAATCTTACTTAGCAAAAAAGAGTAGGTAGTTTTCAGCTGATCACTGGACCAGTGCAATTTCCATGTATACCAATGTCTCCAGGAAGAAGGTACAGGAACATGCAGCCAGGAAAACAAACACAGGACTGCAGCAGCTTGATCTTTGTAAGCCTTGGCTGCCACAAATCAGTTTAACATCCAAGACAATTTAAGACAACTCAGGTCAGATACTGCAATCCTACCCACAGCTTTGCACTGCTCTCATGCTGCCACCCATGGTGCTCATATTGACCTTTTGATATGTCAGTTTGGAAGGCTCTCTTCACAGAAGATTAAATCAGTAAGAAAAGTGTACAGTTCCCTGCTCCATTTAATACCCCAACTAGCTCACAAAGGGGTGAGTGAAATTCTAGTGCCAAGGGAAAGGAAGGTGAGAGTGTGCAGCTGAGGGCAGGAAGGCAATGCCATGGGACTGTACCAGCACCAACCCAGCCTGACCTCAGTCACTAAGGAGTTGCACACCCAAGCTCTGGGTGAATGAACACCTTAAGCCAGCAGAGATGGGGAGTGCTACCAAAAGCAGCACCTCTGCCACCACCTAGCCCCCAACCTGGGGCTGTCAGAGCCTTCTGTGCTGCTCTCCAGTGAGTCTTATCAGAGAGCTAATGCAGGTAAAAAAAGACATTTTCCAATATGACTTTTCACTTCTGTCAAAGCTTGTGTTATATTTTTTCATAACAAAGTGCAAATTCAGTGCTAAGCTGTGGAATTTTTGGAACCTTTCTAATTTTGCCCTAAGCCTATGAAGTGAGTACATTTAAATGACCTCCACAGCAAGAACTCTGTGACGAGAGTCCATCAAAAAGCTACATACAGAAGTAGTACCCTACTGTCATGTGAAAGGAATATATTTTGAATTTTTTTTAACATCCATTGCCTAAAATTTAACAGCATCAAAAAGTATATTTTGGCTACTACATTAAAATGAAGTCTTAGAAGATATGACCACATGGCATCTGTAAAATAATGCAACAATGCATTTGCTATAATTGTAAGCATACTTGAGGCATTTTATACTGATTACTTAATCCTATATACTTACACTAACTTCATTGTGTTAACGGTCCAGTGTATTTCTTGTTACTCAGATGTATTAGTCTCAATTTCATTCCTCAAGAATACAATTAACACAGCCTAAGTACTATATATTCATTTTGGGTTAGCTATACAACACTCCTTAGGTGACAAAGCAAGAGGTTAGGCAATGAACTGTGAAACTAACTTGCACAAATAGGTGACCTATATTTGCCAGAAAATTTTCATTCCTTCTTTTTCTACATATAATTTTAACATACCCATTACTTTTCACCTATGTGATTTCCATGAGCACCCCACAGGAAAAGTCCCACATAGTATCAGAAGATATTATACTTTCTGCATCAGATACAGAGAAGATGAGTATGATGTTACTTAACGGAATGTACATAAATCAAAAGAGTGTGTGATTGTATGTACTGACAACAGGACATATTTTTCTGGATATCTGTGTAAACATATCATATATCCTTCCACGTACAGATGCAAAGAGTTTTCTAGTGAAAGCTTTTTTTCCCTGTTGCCAAAGGCAGCTCTGAGAAGGAGGTCTGTACACTTCAAACTTATACCTATGAACTCAGGCTAGCTGGAGCTACCTGCTGCTTGCAGGAATTAGAGTCACCCCAATGCAGCTGACAAGCGAGCACGGTGTCAGGCACACCTCCCTGTTCTGCCCAGGAGCAGCCCCCAAGCAAAGCACAAGCTGTGTGGAGAGGTGGGAGGTACAGCTCACTTTGTCGTCAGCCATGTCAGCTGAATACAGAACACAGAAGAAGTCTACATTGATACAGGTAGACATTAAAATATATAATTTCATCATTCTAGATCTTCATTTTGAGGTTCTTTATCTCAGCTCCTCAGATTTTTAATTTGCTTAGCAAAAGTCACTAGGTACTTCCTGAAGTTCACAGACAATTCTTCCAAGCCTCCTAACTTCTCTGATTTAAAGCTCTATGTGTTCCCCCATTCTTTCTCTAAGCATCTGAACTCCAAATTCTTGCACAATTTTTTTTAATGTGTGCTTCATTATTTTGATAAACAGATTAAACTGGAAAAGTAACACATGTTTTTTGAAGTCTTATATCATTACCAAATAGAAACTAATGTTCCCTTTAACAAGAAAATACAATTGTTAAGATTATCTCAGGCCACATTTTATTTTGCCATTTGGGCTTCTTTACTGCATCTATACAGTCTGACATCCTTTTCTAACTTTTAGTTTTTAAAAGTTGCAGGTTAATTACAAGCAAAATCATCATGCCTGTGACTTCATATCCATGTGTTGCACCAGCCCTCTTGTTAGAGGGTAGAAACAAGCCGAGACACAGACTTCTTGTTTATCACAGCATGAAAAGGGTCCTGGTTTATTCCTCTTTACAGCTTAGCCATCCTGACTCCAACTATTCACTGACTCTGGCTGCAGCAAGCTCCTACTGTAGGCTTGCCTTGCAGCCTCTGACTGCTGTTTATTTCCTGCTAAACTATGACTCCATGTATTAGTTTGCAGACTCTAAATGCAGGCTTTTACCTGGCTAGACTGTGAACTGCAGATTCTGACAACAGGCTGTGACTGCACACCCAGACTGACCTCACAGCAGT
Source organism: Trochalopteron elliotii (assembly GCA_024734555.1). NCBI lineage: Eukaryota > Metazoa > Chordata > Aves > Passeriformes > Leiothrichidae > Trochalopteron > Trochalopteron elliotii. The sequence continues at coordinate 10,266,541 of JANPWX010000096.1, read as the reverse complement.
AACTCTCCCCAGGATCCTTCTTCTTTGTGACACCCTCCTCCCCTTCTCACTAGCTAACCCACTCCCTTTTATCACACTTATCTTTATTGGCTATAGCTGTGACTCATCAGGCACGAGACTGAATTGGGTAATTAACACAGCTGTTACTTATCAGGGGCAGGGTCACCTGCATTCCCTTCTCCTACATCCATGTCCATTCAATAGCATTTCAGTCACTCAAACTCAGAACATCACTGACACTACTGAATAGTGCCAATTGAAGCTTTCCATTTCCTTTTTTATCATTCAGGCAAAATGTATGCACACATTAACTAAAGCCATTGCCTCTTTTTTTCATCAGTATGTCAGAAATCAAGCTGAAGCCCTTATCTATTATTGTCTTCTCTCCATGCATCAGATGTACAATTATCAGAAGACACAAATTATCTGCATCAGTGGGAAAGAATGCTATTTTCTACAAGAATAGCTGTAAGTGGGTGGATGGCTTTAGTAATGACTGAACAAATGAAATTGTAGTGTACTACAGCAATGAGCAATCAAAGAACAAATTTTGGAAGCCTTCAATTGTTTGTACTAAAACTGTGTGGGATGCCTCAGCTCAGTGAGAGATACAGCCCTGAATTTATAAAAATTCCATTCTTTTCTTTTCACTATCTGGCCACTACTTTCTTATTTCAGATGGACCTGGTGGTTACTGTTTAGAAACAAGAGGTGCTGGAAAGGATTGGTGACAATCCCAGCTGGAGTAAGCAAGTCATGACCAGACAGGGGCTTTGTTTCAGCCCTTACAGCCATCACATTTGGGAAGGGCTATCCATAGCACACAGGAGTTTGCAGGATGCCCACTCCAGTGGGTTGATGCTGGCTGGATGCCAGGCACCCACCAAAGCCATCCTATCACTCCCCTCCACAGCTGAATAGGGGAGAGAAAATATAACAAAGGGCTCACAAGTTGAAATAAGGAACAGAGAGATATCACTAACTGAATACTATCATGGGCAAAACAGACTTGAAGTAGAATGAATGAATTGCATGTATTACTAACAAAATCAGAGCAGGATAATGAGAAGTAAAATAGGACCTCAAAAACACCACCTGCCCCCCACTCCTCCCTCATTCCCAGCTCTACTGTTCCCCCCTAGTGGCACAGGGAGACAGGGAATGGAGATTGTGGTCAGCTCATCACAGACTCTTACTCCCACTGCTCAGGGTGAGGAGTCCTTCCCCTGCCCCTCCCCAGAGATCCCTCCCACAGGAGATAGTTCTCCACTAACTACTCCATGTGTGAGCCCATCCCATGGGCACAGTCCTCCACAAACTGCTGTAACATGGGTTACTCTTCCACGGGGTGCAGTCCTTCAAGGACAGGCTGCTCCAGTGTGGGTCCCCCATGGGGTCAGAAGTCCTAATCAGGAAAACTGCTCAAATATGGGTTCCCCTCTCCACAGGTCTGCAAGTCCCTGCCAAGAGCCTGCTCCAGCATGGGCCTCCCATGGGAGGCTGGAGGGATCACTAATGGTTTGCCATGGTGCTAAAAAGTCTCAAAGTTTTATTTTAAGTCTGGCTGAGAACTTTAATATCCACAAGCATCTTTTGAATGTAAGCACCTTGAAAATAAGGACTGAAACCCTAATGTGGGGCTTCATGGAGGAAAGCAGCGTCAGGAATAGCAGAAGGCTACTTTTATTCATCAGTGTGTGTTTCAGATTAAGCTGTTTCCTAAACTGCTGGCTTTGGCTACAGTCCAATGCTGAAGTCCTGTGGGAACAAAATATAATTGTTTTCTAGATAAAGTCAGTTCTGTAACCCAGACTGCCATCATTTCTTCTACACAGGATATAAAATATTATTCATGGATATCATGGGTAAAAAGCTTATTGTGGCTAAAATTTTATTCCATTTGCTTCCTTTTGCCTTCCTGATGGCTGTCATATCGGTGTTTGGTGTCAGGAGAGATGAACCCAAGTGTTGTCTCCACCTCTGTGGTACCTGGGTTCACAGTCTGTCTACTCTTGCTCTCATAAAAATTACACAAATGTAGAGCAAAGACTGACCTTTCTGGGGCTGTCTCCCAGGAAATTTTTACTGAGCAATGGCCACTGTACTCTGCTCCAGTCTTCAAAGCCTTAGTTGTCTACATACTAATATATAACCAGTCTAAAATGGGCATAAAATTTCCCAAAATAATTTCTTCTCTTGTCAGTCAAAGAAAGAAATAATTCATTCACCATGGACCAACAGTGTTCACTGAGACAGAGCAAAGACAGCCCCAGGTTACTGAAGTGACCTAGTTTCATCCTATATATTCACCACAGAGCAGCACTAAAAATTCTCTGGCAAGTCATAAGAAAGACTGAAATTTGAAAGTGATAAATAAGAAGTTTTATAGCAGGAGGAGACAGCCAAATGACACAATTATTTTAAAAAAATATTGTAATACTACCTTGAAAAAAAATTTGTCAGGTTTTTATCACTGCCAGCGTTTGCAGTGGACACTTTGCTAGTCAACAACAGTTCTTCACATCCCTGAATGAATTCTTGCTTGTATGGGAATTAGGAACATGAGACTGACAGGGTGTTTCAGCCAAACTTACCAGAGACATCCCAGCTACTTTATGCTGATATTTCTATTATCAATTTCCTCTGCCAAAACCTTAAAAAATAAGTGAGAAAGTTTACATCAAGCTGTAACTGTTTTTTTAGTCCACCAATACAGTATTTAATATGATAGAAAAACACTATTAGTTTTGTCCTGCACTTTTCTGTTGCCAAGAGAGAGAGCAGGTGACTCTCCCGGTACCTCCTTTGTGAAGGATTGTTTACGACAGTATTTTCTTGATGAGAAAGCTTTTATTTTGGTAACCTTATTTTAGAGCCCTAACTCAATCCTGTGGATTCTGGGCTGTCTAGCAAATATTATACAGGGCTATGAAGCAACAGCTCTACAGTGGCATCTTGCACCTTATATGATGACTTTATATGAAAGCTTTTCTGCTGTCCTGGTCAGACTCCACTTCGGTATCATCCTGCATATCTGGGAAGGAAGCAATTCTTTTGTTTGTGTAACATTTTTCTGTGTTATACATGCAGGATATCTGTCTGAGAAAGAACTCTCCCCATCATCTTTCCACTTCCCACACGGATAGAATTAAAGGAAAAAAGCTTTCCATAGGACTTGATACAATTAAAAACAATCCATCTTTTGATTTTTGCTCTCCTTCTTCTCTTGTTCCTCAAATGCTGGTGATGGAATTACCTCAGCTCCTAAAATGAGAGAAGCAAGGTCACAGACAATAGCTGTGTTTTGTTAAATTATTATTTTATTAATTTAATTATTTTAAGACTATCATCTGTTGTTTTGGATATTGTCCTTTGCTAGGAAGAGGGAATGCTTATCATTGGTATGATGAGTCAGCTAGTATGAGATGTGCTAAAGATTGCAGGATAAATGCTGCAGCAGGATATAATGCTGGTTAACCCAATAGCCACATGCCAAAAGTAAAGTGCAACCAGTCCTAGCAAAAACAAGGAACCAGAGGGGGGGACATGTCAGATAACCCTTAAATAAAACCAAAACCAAACCCATAAATAATGCAAGCTAGTGCCTGTTCCTAATGCTTTCTTTTGAAGCTAGTCAGAATGGATTTGCAAATGCATTGTTGGAGCATGTTCAGCCTGGAGAAGAGAGGGCTTAGGGGGGATGCTTAGGGGGGATCCAACAGCAGTGTGCTAATACCTACAAGAGCGTTATCAAGAAGATGGAGCCTTGTAGTGCTGCATGGCAGAAGGATTTGTGACAGTGGCGTGAATGGAAACAAGAGAGGTTCAAACTGTATGTAAGAAACAAACTTTCTCCATGAGGACAGTCAGAGCGCAGGCTGCCAGGGGAAGCTGTGCTCCTCCATCACTGGATGTTTTCCAGCCCTAACCAGACACAACCTGGCCTCACAACTGAGCCTGTTTAAGGCATAAGGTTGGTCCAGAGGCCTCCTAAGGTCCATCCTAACCTGAATTACTCTAGCAATGTTTAGAATTACAAACCTGTCTGGGTATGAATAATTTGTGTTGCAACTACTTAGCTGAAAAATATTTCAAGTAAATTGTCTTTTGGTTTAATAAAGAGATTTTTAGCCAATGTGGGCTATTGACTTCATGTCTAGTATTAAGATTCCATAAGACATTGTAAGAACCATCAGAGAATGGAACTGTCATCAGTAAAAAATGGTTTGCTCTAATACCTGGCCTTCTATGTGTAACCCTGTCTTTTCCTTGCAACTAGCATGGAGAAGCAAAATGCATGAAATTAGTTTTGCATATAATAATGCATGAAATTCTTTTCCTTCTTAGACACATCTATTGCTTTAGAACTACGGAGGAGTAAGTCATGCTAAAATGGATTAACATATACATGTATCAATTATTTCTATGATATGTAATCCTGCTTTTTAGCAGTCATTTTACCAGAGAACATTACAAGCACAATTTCTCAAATGATCTGAAATATAACTTTCTGTGCATTTCTTTAAAGCTGATCCCTGAATTTTAAGTTTAAATTTATAGGGTTTGTGTGAAAATATGTTAGTTTTCAAGTAGTGACAGAGACACCAAAACAGAAATGCTGCAGAGGAGAAAAATGAAAGGAAAAAATAATGAAAGAAATATCTTAGAAGGAAATAATTAATGACTGGTTCATTACTACTGTGGTTTGGTTTTGGTTTTGTTTCTTTTAAATAAATGTGTGCAAGACTGAAAAGTAACATTCCATAGTCCAAAGGCACTTCTGTACAGAGGCACTCTTCCTAGCTGAAGAGTTTAGGAAGTATGGAAAATATCACAACTAATTGGAAAGGATCCAAGAAAAGAGAGAAATCTTTGCTTCATTATATAATAGTGAGGCAGCAATACTTGGTGGACAAGTAATGTAAAATGATTAAGATGGATTTTTCACTTGTTAGGAAGTCAAATCTTGATTACATTAGTATTATGTAATTACTCATAATTAGTATTACGTTCTTCTGTACACTTGTCTTGGGATCATAACATGAAACTGCTATCAGTAAGAACTTGTAAGAGCATTGTAGAAACAGTTTCCTCTAGGTGATACAGGTTGAACTGGAGATCTGAAACTGCCTTTGAAAAAGAAGGATGTTCAGTCTCACTAGATGCTCTGATATCATACCATGCCAAAAAATAACCATACCATCTATATTCTAAATCAGATCTATACTATTAGGATGACTGATTGTTTGAAGTGCTGGATGTCATTAAAGAAGTTTCTCAGTAGTATTCTGTATCATCTCTCTATCAAACACAATGCTGGTAGTTTATTTTTGTCCTTTCCTAGGATGAAATTATGTTTGCCTTATTGCTCTAGTCCAGGACTAGTACCTGGTGAAGGCAACTTCAGAACTGTGCTCACTGAGGAGGAATAAAATGCAGAAGCTGCAGGAATTCAAATAGAAGTTAATATTTTTCTCTTCAGCCATGTCAAACCCATTCCATTTTCCATACTTAGTTTCTCAAATATATATATGTGGAAATACTTGGAGCTGCAGAACTAATCTCTCCTGAGTAAAAATGCATCTTTTTTTTGCATATGGCTTTCTCCTCTCTTTTTTATTTTTATAAAAATGGTGTGAGAGAAGAAGATGTGTTCAATGGCACATTCCATAAAATATCTCAAGTAATTTATTATAAAATGATTTTAAAATTACTTGGTATTTGGCATGGCATTTGTTTCCTTAGCATGGGTACCTGATAATGATGAAGACAGAAGTGGGCTACATAGCACGGTATAGAAATTCTAAGATATATGCACAGAAGTGAATTTTTGTTTATACACAGGTACAAAGGTATAATCATCTGTAAACCTTATTAATAAAAAACAAATGCATTTGATACAGCTTATAGTTGAAGGTATTGGTGACCTACTGATGGCATAATATTTAGAAAGTTCCTCATATAAGAAAAGCAATTGAAAATAAGCATCTTAATATTCTTTTTAGTGTATGTTCATTGATTTTTTTTCCTAAATACTACTATCTGACAATGCTAAGCAAGTTCTCTAAGGTGCAATGTGGAATTACTTCTTTCTTCAAGGGGAAGTCTAGCACAGAAGTAAATACCATGATGTATTCCCATTCAAACAATTTTTTCTTTTTCCAACACAAAGGGCATGAACCTGCACACTAATCTGGACTCTCTCAGCTGTTGACACCAAAGTATTTGCAAAAAAAAACAACAAGAAATATCCAATCAATTTAACTAAATATTTATGGACTGTCTAAAGTAATTGAGGACTAGAATCAAAACCAGGCAGTAGTATAGTTTCCTTAATTCTTCATGACTGAAAAAAGAAAATAAATGGAAGGCAATTTACAAACCAAACACAAAGAGAAGAGCATGATAATTGTGTAAGGCTGACTGATAATTCTGAAAGAACTGGTTTGTGATGAAAAGTGAGTTTGAGTGGTGGGCAGTATTTCTGGATCAGACACTTTTATCCCTGAGTAATGTTAGATGAGAGTTGAGCAGCTGAATTATGTATTATTATCAAATAAATATTCATTCCTTGCATGAAGAATTAAAATATTCTTCTAATGAAAAAACAGTCATGTATAGATTTTCCAGTAGTTTTCATACTTTGCATACCTACCAGATGACAACAAAGTCTCTATATTCTTTCTCTAAATGTCACTTACATCTTTTACTAGACTTAGATGTTCCGGTTTCTCAAAAATAGAGTAAGAATTGTGCCACAGTCTTTTTACTCCAAGCATTTTATTTTAGAGCACAAGTATCATATTCTTGTGCATGTCAAGTAGGTTATAATTTAAACTGGAAGCCTGCATTTATCTGTGAATTTAAATAGCATAGTTATGTGCAATAATAGAAATCACTGTTTCATTAGAGAGGCTTTCCACCTAAGCAAGCACAAGTTAGTATTCTTCCCCCTTACATATATGGGTTACATGTGACCCTGAAGGTGCTCTTTAACACTAGTATATTATAGAGATTTATCTTTTAGCATCAAGGCTTTTTCCACTGTATCTGCAGGACATGATCTGAGCCTATTTTTATTACAATTCCTGCTCTGGCAAATTTGACATCTCTCCAGAGAACACACTGTATGACAGCTACATGGGGTAGAATCAGTCACTTACTTCTCGATATCTAGTTGGCCTTGTACTCTGTTTTGGGTGCATGCCAAATTGAGAGCTGCTTGCAACTATGATGGACCCATTTGGGCTGCAGCAGAAGCTCTGGCTTAGAAAAAAAGGTTCAGAAAGGCCAATTATTTTACCCTGAAATAAACCAAGTGTTTGATATTTAAGATATCTTTATGAGGGCTGATACAATTTAGAATATAGAAGTGTGGAACTAGCATATGACCTCTTTCTCCAGGAATTTTCCCAAGATAGTCGGTAATTAAGTAGTTAAGTGTAGTCCAGCATCAAAAAGCTTCTATGGCAAAGAGTGCAGAAACCAGCTGTACAACCCATAGGAAGACAGAGCCCTCCATAGACATGAAGTTTATTAATTACAGGAGATCTTTAAAACAGTGGTCTGGTTTTAGAAAATGAAAGGTTGTGCTCAAGTGACTATGCAGAAACCTGGCATTAGAAATTACACAGGTACACTTCCTAAAGTACTTTAGAAGAAATGAGAGTGTCTTAAAGATAAACTGGACTTTTAATAAATATTAGAATTACCGGGTTTTATTCAAAGTCTGTTTTGAATACTATGTTTCAAACGTTTGCAGATTTTTAAACTCCAAAAGATTTAGGTGTTATTATTAAATATTTAATTCTTTTTTATTGCTCTGACTGATTTTCTTTCCAAAATTCTCTGAAAGTTATGGTAGATTCAAAACACTAGATAGCAAAAACTCCTCACAGAAATGTGTTTCTGTATTTGGCTGGTAGCGTGTGGCAAGACTGATCAAGTGAAAGCTGATCTCAAAGACTGGGCTTGAATATTCAAAGCCAAGAATGTACCTGCTAGATTGAGGCTCTAATCACCAAGCCCAGTCTAAGTGGATGAAGATTTGAAGTGAATTACTTTCCTTGCCCTTCAGGTTTTCTTCTTCGGAGACACCACATTGCTCCATCACACTCTGACTAAAAAATTCTTTGTGGTTATATAACTCTTGACATTCAAATGCTTTGTTTAATGACTTTCCTTTCTAAGTGTTGTAAATATTTATTTAGCTTTATGTAGTTCTAGTCCTACAAATCTTGAAACTTTTAATGTTCAAAACATGGATTTATATGAAAGTTGATAAACTGTTGCGAGTAACTAGCTCAACATACAAAGAGTTGTAATAATTATATCAGAATTATTTTCTTAATATCTAACAGGATATGTTTACAAGGAAGTAAACTAGATTTTATTATCGTAATTAGGGGCATTTGTAACTAAGATGTAAAGTAAAAATAAATAATGATGTAAAAAAACACCATCAGTGATACGTAATCTTTACAATTTTGCCCTAGTGTTTATAAATTTCAAAATATGCTCATAAGAATTTTATATGCTTTGTGAGAAAAAATATAGTTGTTATGTGTCTTTTCTGTTCTTAAACTTCATAAGCAATAGTTTGTAAATTTAAGTACTACTCTGTCAGGAAAATCTTCTGTATCTTCTAAGAACATTTTTCAATACATTTACCACCTTTTCCCATAATAATCAAAAATACTGACATTTTGGTGTTTATAAACTAGCTTGATTATGCACCAAACAGGATATGATGCACTTTATGAAATGTATATGCATGATATATGGAAACACAAGTCTATGCTGGTGTGGGGTAGAATGTATTTTAGCTTCAAGGGAAGCCCTTTCTCAAAGTAAATCTACAGAACCAAGCATATACAACACCAATCTCGATCCCTTTCAAAGTTTTAAGTATTATTGAGGGAGTTAGGTTCCCTCTCAAGAACAGGGAACCCTACATCCCGCTGGATGCAAGATGTGTTGCTGCTGATTTGAATTAGACCATAATGGGACATTTTCAGGCCTGCTGCCCTTTAATCCAGATACATGACAGTTCTTTACCCTTGAGTTCAAATCTGGATGTCTGGCAAGCAGGTGTTAAATCAACACCACTGTGAATAATAATGGAACAGTCACCAGATAATACGCATGGGCACTAGAACTTAGAGTAATTGCAGCTTATCTGGTTTGGGGCAGATAATTTTGCTCTGTTTCCCCTTACCCCTGATGATTTTAGTTACTGTATCAGTTTCATTAGACCACACTGCAGTCAAGAGCTATGCTTCTTGAATTTGACAGCTTAATTGAAGACCAGTAATAATCTATAAGTACTCTTCTTTATTCTCCCTTAACCACAATTTCTGTGCAACACTTCTATAAAATGGGGCTTTCAGTCAGCAACCTGCATATGCAAATAAATCTTAAAATATTGCAGTTTTCAACAGATTTAATTTCAAAAGAAGCCTTTGCCTATTTGGGGGTAACAAAACCTTCACAAAAGCCTTTTTACTTGAATATTGACACTTGTGCACAGCTTTTGGTGCTACAACACAATTTTAACACAACTGTGAATTTTCTGGAAATATGCCAGTCTATCTTTCTTCCTTCTTGAAGCATAACTGAAATCCTTTCTAGTCTCCAAATCTGTATGCTCAAATCCCTCAAAATACATTGGCAAGATACAGCAATTTGAATTCATATGTGTCAGGGAACAGACCAGAGATAAGTATGTGGAACAGAAAATCCTGAACCAATGTTGGAGATTAATTAGCCACATTCAAAGTAAAACCCTTCAAGCAACCATTTCCAATAACATAGTGAGAAATACAGATGACAAATGTTGTCTGTGTTGCTCTGCAGAATGACCCTGAGGGCAGGATCAGAGCTACACCAACCATCTGTTTGAACTTTCCTACTGTAGCATTTTTGTGGCCGCTTCCAAATGATCCCATTGGTACTGAGGGAGAAGGAAAACCTGAGCAGTCCTGGTGCTTTTGGTGACTTTACATGCACTGTAGTTAAACTATGCCACTCGGTGTGGCTTTCAGCCATCAAAAAAAAAAATTTACATTTCATCCCATGTGCCTGTTGCAATTCATGCCATATGAATTTTATAGGCAACCTGAAATCTGAATGAGTACATGTATGGGACAATATGAATGCCAGCATAAAAAATAGTGAACTAAATCCTTGCCCTGCTTAACCCTGTACCTGTACTCCTACAAACACAGAATCATAGAATGGCCTGGATTGAAAAAGACTTTGAAGATCACCTAGTTCCAACCCTCCTGCCATGGGCAGGGACACTTTTCACTTAACCAGGCTGCTTAAAGCCCCATCTAACCTGGTCTTGAACACTCTCAGGGGTGGGGCATCCACAGCTTCTCAGGACAGCCACTTTGAAGTGCCTCACCACCCATACAGTAAAGAATTTCTTCCTAGCATCTAATCTAAACCTGCTCTCAGTTTGATGCCATTGCCCCTTATCTGTCACTACATGCTCTTGTATAAAGTCCCTCTCATTTTTCTGTTAGGCTCCCTTCAGGTACTGGAAGGCCACAATTAGGCCAACTCTATGCTGTCTCTTCTCCAGGCTGAACAAACCCAATTCTGTGAGCCTTTCCTCACAGGAGAGGTGCTCCATCCCTCCGATCATCTCTGCTGGCCAAACTGCTTTGGATGCAATTGATTCTCTGGGTTGGGAATGCACATTTCTGGGTCATGTCCAGCACCATGGATAGATCTGAGATTCTAGATCAAGGTGCTGAGAGCAGCATAATTCAGCAAAAGAGACTGAGGACAGTCTCTTTATCTGCTTTTTCCTACTGAGGATATTTTCCTCAAAATGCACAATAGATGTAACAAACACCAGTTGGCAATAACGATGCCAAAATCAAACAAACATCATCAGCCAGTCAGATTTTTCCAGGAAGGTCAGTGTCTTATTCTCAATCATAGTTCTTTAGGATTTTTTATTGTATATTTTTAATCTGAATAGTATTTTCATTGGTCAGAATGATTTTTATACTTTAACCTATAAAGCTTCTTTTCCTCCAAAAAGAGAACAAGTGCATTGCATTTCTGTAAAACAAATCCAGCATATTAAAGGCACGTCAGGACTGAGCTGAGCAAGTCATGTTAATATGCCAAAGTAATCTTTACCGGTTGCTACTAAAAGGCCATGCAGATTTCCTTGTATTTGTCACCTTTCTGAGCTCACTGTAGCACTTGCATCAGAAACAAGACAGCCTCACTCATGGCACCCCCTTCCATTTAATTAAGCCCTTAGTGGAACATTACAGAAGTTAGTAAGATTACTTAATGCATCCCTGGGAGAAACTCCAATACTCTACTAAAGGTCATTGCTCCTTTCAATAGGAATGCTTTCATTGTAACAAAGATTAATATGACTGTATTAATTGAATTAAGTGAAATGTATTCATTTTCTAATCTGAACAGTCTCCTTAATGAGTTATTATCAGAGGAGCATAAGAATGTAAAAGACTAACAGTCTATGATTAAGACTTTTAAATTCAACTTTTCTTAATACATCAAATTTTGTTTTATCTGCTACTTTTTCCATGAGCAAAACCAAAAATGCTTTCTAACCTACTTAAATAAAACTGTCTTAGGCAGATGATTAGATTTATATTCCAATATGGAATGCAAGACTGGACATCTTCTCTGCACTAGATAATTCCACATAATAGAAAGTATGCTAGATTTAACATATGTTGATAAATTTGCATTTTCATGTGCAGAAATGTGCCTACAACTTGAGTTTTAACAGGGAAATTAAATGAAGCTTTTTCTGCATCCCTAAATTTACTTATACTATTAATTTAGAAAGATTGACTTGAAACATTAAAGTCAGGATTTGGTTTGACGTATTTCAGAGTGAAATCAACCAGGTTGATTCACACAAGTTGTGCAGGAAATGGTCATAGTTCTTTTAACGTCTGCCAAATTCACTGTGAGAGTCCTGCTGGGCAGGCCTGATTCGAAAATTATGTTCTTTGGCCTCTTATTCCTTGTCATAAAGAACAACCCTGCCCCAATGGGCCCAAAGTTAGACAACAAGACCCCTCTGCTCCTTTCCTCCTGTCCATCTACCATTCCTCTGATGTACTCACCCTTGGCTGAGCTTCCAGCTTCCTAGTTTTAGGTCTAATTTTTAATACCTGAAAAACATCCATAAGTTAAAAAAGGAGAACAACATAAAATGAGAAAACTTGTTAAAAGAAGAAGCTTGAAGCAGTAGCTTGTATGTTAAATCTTTGCAAGTGACATGGAAGACTACAAGGACTGTCATATCCTATTGAAAGACTTTATTGACAACTTAAACCAAATGTACACCATGTCTTAAAAGAACAAATGCAAAAACGTTGAGAAAAGGCAAAATGAAACATTATTTAGTCAGAAGGCTTACTTCAAAAAGTATATTTTGTCAGCCAAAATACTGTCTCTAAGCCGGAAATGAAGTGACTCATTACTAAAAGCCTGTTACTGAGAGTTCCATAGGGTTACGTGCTGCATCTTGGTGCAGATGGATGACACAAAATATTCTGTACAGGTACTATTAGCATTTACATGACTTTTTTGGCTTTGTAATGACCAGTTGTCTTATTAATTTTCTGTCCAGTAGTGAGCACTGATAGGTTTAGTTCTCTGTTTCGATGGGAGAAGCAAGAGAGTTGTTTTTTAATGTGTGTGGCTGCCTTCTTGGTGTTGGAAAAAGCTTTTCTGCCCTGATAAACTAGAAAGAGACTAGACTGAAATAGTAATTGACAAAGAAAAAGGTATGATAACAGAAACATTAGGATTCATACTCAACTGAGGATTCATCCAGTCTTCCCTATCTGTGCAACTGAAGAGAACACAAATATATGAGACCTTTTCTGAAACAAGAGATAGAATATTTTATACTAGGTAGGTTCTTGAAGCATGTTTTCCCCAGCTGTATCTCAGCAACCTCCAGAAAAGCATTGAGGGATTCAGCCAACACTTCCTTTGTGTTACTTCTCTTTCTAAAGGACAGTCAGGTTTAAGCAGTGAGATATTTTTCCCAAAGCATTCGTTTTTTTCCTGCTTCTTCTGCTGCTTTGGTTTGGTTTTGGTTTTCTTTTTTTTTTCTTTGTCTGTAAAACAGATCTGTGTTTTCTCTACAATTTTTACTTTCTTTAAAATAAAACCTGTTTGCTGAAAAAAAAAGTGAGTACAACCTTAAAAAACAGACAATTTATAAGACAAGTGAAGTATTAAAAGACAGAGCTATATCAGAAGAAACAGACTTTTTTTCTTTTCTTATTGGACTTCTTCAACTTTTCCATCCTTTACTACTCTTTTGTGCTTGAAATTAAAATAATATATATTTCTTTACTCATTAAAACCAGTTGATGTAAGTGGATTATTGTTAATTTTTCTAATGAAAAGGCATATGCCTCCAAATGCATGTGAAGATATATCCTCCATGTGAGGATAAAAATATTGTACAAGAAAATATATGAGTAGATTTAAAGAAAGAGAGAAATACCTGGAGATAGTTGCTCGTGGGATTCTTTCTGTGTGCCAGTGCACATCTTTACAGTGTCTAGAAATTTTTTTTCCAAAGAATCAGCAAAAAACCTCAATCTTTCAAATATGCTTGTTCACAAGTTGCAGACAAATTATTCTCTCCTTCATCATATTTTGACAGTAGTTCCAGTTTGGACATATGCATGAGATGGCATCATTCCTTTTAGGATTTGGTGACCTAAATTATTTTCCTCACACTAACAGTTTCCTAGATGGGCAAAAAGACATAATAAAGACAACAAATTTATCTGTATCATATATGTGTTCACCAATCTCTGCTTTCTTATTTGAAAAATTCAATTTATGCCAGGTTTCTGATACATATTAGTTCAAGATTTGCAGGGGTCAAGTCTTCTAAGCTTAGAAGGCCAAGTCAGTGTAGACCCATAAAATTATAAAACCAAAAAGATGTAAAAACCAAAGATCTACCAGGTAGAGTCATAAACCTGTGTCTGTAACCCTGTGCCACTGGGTCATATTGACTGAAATCTTACTTGTATACACAGAGGCAGGAAGGTAATGACTGAACTACTCAGATGGAGTATCCTGAAATGTTGATCTGATTGTTTACCTTCCATCAATCACAGTCTTGCTAACCCACAAATTAAAAGGTCATGAGATTATTTCAAAGCTATTAGGATATTTAATTTTTATTTTTGTTTCATTCTTCTCCTCCCCCCAGACATCCTTCATGATTTTATATGCAACCATAGCGAGACAATTTTGGGTACTCTGATCCTTTATAGATGTGGAAACATGCCCCTGTATATAATTATCTACAGCTAACAGAAGAAGTCTTTGTTACTTGTACACTTTCAAAACAAAATGGTTTTGCATGATTTCTTCCACAGAAACCTCAGCATCCTAGATTAATCTCAGCCTTAGCAATGAGGTCTTTATGTTAAAGTAGGACACCATGGGCTTATTCAGTTATTATATTCCACCAGGTTTGTTTGGACTAGAAAATTAAAGCAGGAATGAGAGATATGTTTAAGCTGTGTTGTTATTTTGAATATTTTATGCTATTCCTTTAAATTGTGAATTCTTACTTTATGAAAATAACTGAACTTGCATATAAACTTAAGGTATGTATATAATAAATTATTAGTTAGAATTCTGGTGGAAATAAAGAGGGTTTTTAAAGAATCTCAGTATTTTAAGTAACTAGTTCCTATATTTAGCATTTTTAAGTATTTAGTTATTTTGTTCATACACATGTGCAAAGAATTTTGAAATTCCTGTTCAGAGTTGCAGCTTCAGGCTTACAAATTAAATAGCACAAACCTGCAAAGACCAGTAGGTCAAATTTCTTGTTAACTGTCCTTTCAGAAAAAGCTGCCGACTTCCTGACATCTTCAGAGTTGTCAAAAAACATTATCACAAAGCAAGCTTAGCCCTTGTAACACTTTCTATCTATAAAGAATCAGAGAGGGAGTTTTGTGCCTATGGCTTGAAAATAAGGCACACAGTGATTGCACACATTTATCTTAGTCAGAGCTGTGATGAGGTAAATAAAGGAGAGTTAGTGCACAGAGAAATCTGTAATCCATAATATTCCCAGCAGATTGAGTGTAAATGAAATTTTTCCTGGTTTTGCAAACCTCAGTGATGGTATTTCATAATTTTAGAAAACATTACACACATACCAGAACATTTGAACTGCAAATGTGCAGATAAATAGATAGGCAGTAGGATACAAAAAAAGGCACAGGTAGATTTCCACACAGGCAGCGTTGTTGATTTTACATCAGAGAAAGCAAAGGTACAAAATCCTTCCCACATGCTGCTACATATCCATAGCAAATGTATAAAAAAATGCAATCTTAAAGCATATATTCACTGACCATATATTCAAATTCATAAAAAATGTTCTGTATACATACACCAAGAGCACTCCTACATAGTGTCCACAACCCCATGGAGACACTGGACAGATACAAACTGTGTCTCCCTTATGTAAGCCCGTGGTGACAGAGACACCAAAGGTTTCAATGTGCAGCTCTCGGAGCAATGATGCGCGTCAGGAGCTCTGCCTTGTTCCAAGGCTTTGTGCACCCTTCAGCAAACCCTGAGCACTGTCTCCTCGTTTGCCTCTGCATGGCCTCAGCCCAAGCCCTGGGAGACCTTCAGACCCACACATCCTACTGTACTGATGAGACATGAAATCCCACCAAGGAAAAAACCCACCAGGATCCTGACTGCGCTGCTGCATTACGTTCCTTTTCATCAGCAACCTTAAAGAAAACAGGCTCTATCTGACACGTGCAGACCTGAAAGGAAAAGAGCTTAGCAGTCACCATCTGAACTCTAAAGGCAAAAAATGTGTCAAGAGAAGCTTGAAAAAATCTGAATAAGTTAACTACTAAATGGCACATGAAATATTGACAAAGAATATTTAATCACATTTTTTAAAAAATTTAAAATCACCTGGACAACACTTAGTATTTGGCATCTCAGCAGAAGAAGGAGACAAAAATTGAATGCATTTGACTGTTTTGTCAAACACATGTATGCATGGTTTTATATGTCACTTTAAAATGCTTCAAAACAATGATTTGAAGCCAATATGAACCACAGCAAAAATGGTTTCTTAAAAGAAACTTAAAAATAAAATAGTAAGGGCATTTTGTCTCAGAGGAAATGTTAATAAATCCAAACTGCACTCTAATTTATTTTAAAAATAAATCTATTCAAAATATTTAAAATGTGTAGCTTGAAATTAAAATATTATGTAACTCTTGAGATTTCTAGGAGCACTAATAAATTGAGCCAGCCATTCCTTCATATTGGGGCATATAAGGTACATTAAAGATCATGTCTTTTTACATGAGAATTAAGAAGTTTGCTTAATGTCATACATGCAGCGAGACACAACCATGACCTGTAATGAAGCCTCCACAATCAGTCTACCGCTTTGTTTGACTTTCCTAGACATGATAAATGAGTCTCTTCTGCCACTGAATTATTTTTTAATTTGATAAAACTGAATTAACAGTATGTGCTATTCATGGAGGCAATCTATGGACACAGATTTGAAACAGATGCTCATAATATTCTTTCTTCCCCTTGTATTTCATCTGTATGAATCACTGCCTGGGTAGGCACCATCTGTCCTTTGTTCTCTGTTGCCAGAATAGGCCACTTCAAAAGGGAAAAAAAACATCAGTGTCAGAATTTCCTGGATAATGCAAATTCTGAGTTAAGGCAACACAGCTACTTCAGACTGGGATTAAACTATTTCTTAGTCTCCTTGCTATCCAAAATAGTTTGGGTTAATTATTTCTTTCATTATAAGAGGCTTTTCCCAGAACCTCTGACCTTTTTGAACACCTTTCTAGCGTGTTAATGCACAGAAACTGCAGAACTCAATGCAAGTATTCCTCTTGTACTCTCACAATCAATCTGTACAAAAGTAGCAACATCTAATTGTGCCTTCCAGACAGTGACCAGTTTATGCATCAGAGAACCTCATTTACTCCACGACCTCAGGTTTGCACTGGCAGTTCAGGTTTAGTTGGTTATTTATGATACAATATAAACACGAATCTCTATTAGCAAGTGAGCCCCATTGCTCTGTAATATGGATCTCTTCTTATACTTTACTGTTCCACCTACTTCTATGATTTGCAAATTCTAAGTGATGCTTTCCTCCATAACATTGCTGAGAACGACAGACTTAGCTGTGTATTTTTGTGGTTTGCCTCTGATATCTCTGCCTGCCTACAAAGAATTCAGGCAAAGAAGAGATTTTTAGCGCAGAAAAAAAGGCAATAAAAAGATAAACTACTCAAGAGTGAGTACCGAGGATTCTGCAAAGGAAGAGTGCAGAGGCTGTTAATCTGGGAATCAGATGTGTCCAACCACATTAATATATATATCCTCACAAGGCCAGAGCCTAGCAAGGAGATACTAAATTCTTAAAGAGGGTGGCAGTTCTCAGGAGTTGCACAGGATGGGAACTGAAAAAGAGAGCAGTCAAACCCAACCTAAAGGTCGTGCTAAATCCAGCTGTGAATCCCCTCTGTCGAGGTCCTTTGTTCCATGCCCATCAGCCCGCTGGCCCGTGGCTGTGCAGCGTCTGTGACCCAGGAGAGACTGGCCTGCTCAGCTGGATGCCTCCACACACACCGGCCAGGTCACCCCAGCACTTGTGAACGTTTCATCACAGAATCAGTTTAGTTGGAACAGACCTTAGAGATCATCGGGTTCAGCCTACGAGTGAACACCAGCTTGCCAACCCTACCATGGCTCTCAGTGACACATCCAGCCTTTTCTTTAACACCTCCAGGGACGGTGACTCCTCCATCTCCCTGCACAGCCCATTCCAACATCTATCACCCTTTTTGTGAAGGAATTCCTCCTAATGTCCACCCTAAACCTCCTCGGGAGCAGCTTAAGACTCTGTCTTCTCGTCCTGTCGCTAATTGCCTGGGAGAAGAGGCCAGGCCCTCACTCCCCTCAAACCCGAGCTGACCGTGCCAGTCCCGTGCTACCTGCTCCACTCTTTGGGGTGGCTCCTTGCTCGTGCCACCTCCTGCTGCGAGAGGACGGCACGAACCCGGGGACCAGCTCCATCCACTCGCACACCCCGCACTGTGGTGCCCTGCCCTGGGCATCCCCCGCCACACGCTCAGGGCTTCCCACGAG
>JANPWX010000096.1:10165927-10243325 GCA_024734555.1 Trochalopteron elliotii | reverse complement strand
GCATTGTTTAGGAAATGAGAGGCAGATTCTGTTCATTAAAGAGAAAGCAGAAGAAGTAATTTTTGTCAGGAATTCAATAGCTAAAACGTTTAAAGGTTATTAAAAAGCACTGTGGGAACTGCCAGTATTCTTAACATGCATGCTAAAATGGATGAAGGTGACATTTCGTTGGAACTAAGAGTGAAGACAATGAAGACTGCTGGCAGTCTCACAGTGGAGACAGTTCACATTTATGTACAGTTGATGCACCACTGACCAGTTAAAAATAGTGTTTATTATGGCACACTGTGCACCTTAATGTGTTGGAAAGCTGGTAACTGAGGAATATCTTGTCCTTGAATTCAAAGTTCAATTTCTTTTGATGTTAACATCAGTGGAACTCCAATTGCATAAAGAGAGAAGTTAAAGTAAAATAAGCTGAAGAATCTCCTTGGTTTTGCTTCATGTGCATACAAATAATGAAGTAAAACATTAAAGATATTACTACAGCTTTGTGCTCCCTAAAAGGTGTAAAAAGCACCTGGAGACCCTAAATGCGTTTTAGGCTTATCTCAAGGCCTAGGTGCATGTGTAAAGTAATACTTTCAAAGAAGAATTTTTATCTTTGTGTGTGCCTTTGATATATTTCCCTTACTTTCTCAAAGAAATTCCCAGTGGTTTATAGTTTATTTCAGAAACAGTGTTCCACTTGTGATGTGAAGTCATTTGTGTATTACCCATGAGTTCCACATCACTGAGCATGTGTCCTGTGCACTCTCACTTATTATGCGTCACGTATCTTGGGGTGGATGTGAGTTAATTATGGATTTAAATGCATGGTGCTGAAATATTTTGAACTCCTGTGTTGGAAAATACAAAGAGGGTGAAAGTAAATACTTTTTTGCTTTTTTTTTTAATGATCCACAGTAGAGTTCATCTAAGATTCTGTATATTGTGTGAAAGTCTGTCCTGACAAAGACTTCAGATTATGCTTTACACCTTTCAGTGTAAATAAAGATTACACCTTCAGTGTAAATAAAACCTATGAGTTGTTTTCTGCTGTGTATTTCAAGTAATTGCAAACTATGTGCTTATACAGGGAGTTTACAAGTGAACTAGGCTTTTGCAGGGCTGGAGTCTTGTATATTTCCCAGTGACTTGGCAGATTCTGGCAGTGTTTTAGTTTGTATGTTGTGTTCTGTTTTCAAGTTTTAGGGAGAAAGCTTGGGAAATCAGCTGATCTTTCTATTGAGTGAAGGTCTGGATTGAATAATAGTACTTTGTAAACTAAGGTGTATATAAAAATACTTCTCTTGCACCTATTGCAAGAATAAAATTAAGACTTTAGATTAGGATTAAGATTAGAGGTATTGTATAAGATGAATGTCATTGAGGTAGAGGTGCACATTTTGATAGTCTTGTAGCTAGAGGGCTCGGTTCTACATTTCTGTAGGACCTACTTGACCCATCAGGAAGGGAGGTTTAAAAGAATTATAGAAACTTCTGGGTAAAGTATAATCAAAACTTTCTAAACTGCACTAGAATCTGAAGCCCGATTTGATGGCTGGCTGCAGAAATTAATCCTTGGGAAAGGACTCAAGCTACAGGGGAAAAATATAAACATAATAAACTTAATTTTCCTAAGTGGGACTTAACTGTCAGAGAAGAATTAAATTCACTTTGCAGAAGAATCTTTGAAATAAGGTGTTGCAAAAAAGATTTTAGGATATTTCTGTTTAAGTCTTTTGACCAAATTCTGCTGTTCTAGCTTTGTCAAACGCTTACCAGCATATATGCATAAAATTCCTCTTCAGTAATCTAGGAATTTATTGTTAGGAGTACCACTTCTTAATTGTGCTTCTCAAGTGGGTTAATGTCTCATATATAAAGTACTTCTCACATGTCTTTCAGCTGTTTTGCCCATTTATTTAATTTTTGTTCTAACCCTTCTCTAAGAGTGTCTTGATAATATAGTAGTTCTCCCTGTGGGTTTAGTGCAGAAGGCACTTTACCAGGTTAAAAAACCCCACCAATATAGTGTGGTAAAAGAAAACCCAAATACTCATTGACCAAGGAGTACACATAGTTAAGTTACCCAGACAACTTCTGTCTTCTGACAAAAGAAATGTGACTCCACAGTTTACTTTTGCATATGCTTGTACAGTTTGTATTATGAGCTGTGGGTAGGAGCAGAAGAAAATACTTTCCCCACAGAAGATGAGGGTCACTCATGAATTAAATGTAAAATTCCAAAATTAGGATTCCTCAGTTATGTTTTCGCATTACTTAAAGGGAATCTGATGTTTTAGTCAAAACAATACAGGAACACAAAGTAAAAGGTGAAATTTGTTTAATAACCAGATTTAATCAGTAATTCAGAGTGAGGCAAAATAAGATATGAATCCATTTCACTAAGCAAAACACTTCTGATTTAACTGTATTTTTACTTTTGGTTGGGAGAGAAAGACTTACTTGATCTAACTTTAATATGCTTAATTCACAGGAGAAGGTAAAGCAAGTGGTTAGAAATGCAGGTCTAAAAAAACCAAGATGATACTTCATGTCATGTTCAAAGACTGCAGTAGATTGTAACTGAAGCAATTTTAGGTCTTCTCCTTCAGTATAAGCTCCTTATTTTCAGGCATTTCAGAAGATCTGTGTACCAGTTTGGGATAAAGTAGCATCTGACACAGAGATTAAAGGCAACAAGAAATAAACTGAAACTGCGATTATGAGATTGCATATATGTGTTTGTACTACTGCATGCAGGAGTGCTAATGCAGTGTTGAATTATGCCTGCTGCAGATGAAAATATACATATATATTTAATTAGTTTGCATAAGACAACTGGATTAGAAACAAAAAGCAAGGTGCTGCCATGCTTACATCAGTAGGAGAGAATGGCATTAGTTTTCATAATTCCCACATGAGTTCAGGTGGCTTGTTTCTCATTTTGGATTTGTTGGGGTCTTGCTTTTTGTTTTGTTTCTTCTTTCTTTCTTTCTTTGCTTGTGATGTAGTTTGTAGCTTGAGCATTTGTGATTGAGAAATCCATATCCTAAGTGTGTCTGTGAAGTCTGTTGCACAGGTTTTGTGACATCAGTATAAATCTTTGTCTTCTACAGAATAGCTGCATGATTCGTGCTGGGACTATAAAAAGAGAATCTTCAGTATTGGTTTCGTTGCATAATATTTGTTGCAGAAATTTTACATGAACTTTCATCAGAGCAGCTCTGATGAAAAAGAAACACCTGGTAGTGTTGATTGATGAGAAAATATAACCTGGCAATGTGGTCTTGCAGCCCAGGAAACCAGCCCAGTATCCAGGGCTGCATCAAGGGAATGTGACCAACAGGTCAAGGGAACTGATTCTCCCCCTGTGCTTTACTCCCCTGAGACCCCACCTGGTTGTTGTGTCCGGCTCTGGGGTCCCCAGCACACAAGAGACATGTACCTGCTGGAGCCAGGCCAGAGAAGGGCTCAGAAGATGATCAGAGGGCTGTGGGGAGAGTCCAGAGGAGGCCACAAAGATGCACAGAGGGCTGGAGCACCTCTCCTATAAAGACAGGCTGAGAGAACTGGGCTTGTGCAGTCTGGAGAAAAAGCTGCAGGGAGACGTCAGAGCAGCCTTCCAGTACCTAAAGGGAGCCTGCCAGAGAGCTGGAGAGGGACTCCTGATAAGGTCCTGTAGTGATAAGGGAGTTTGGCTTTGAACTGAAAGAGAATAGATTTAGATTAGGTATTAGGAGGAAGTTCTTTACTGAGGAGGTGATGAGGCACTGGAACAGGTTGCCTAGAGAAGCTGTGGATGCCCCATCCCTGGAAATGTTCAAGGCTAGGCTGGATGGGATTTTGAACAAACTGGTGTTGTGGAAGGTGTCCATACTCATGGCAGGGGGGTTGGAATTGGCTGACCCTTATGGTCCTTTCCAGCCCAAACTGTTGTATGATTCTGGAAGAAGGGTCTGTTAGAAGGCTCTGAAGGTGATCTCTACCCTACAGTTAGCATTTTTGTCTATTTAATAAAAAGAAACTGTATAAAATACTAATGTTTTTCCTTGATACATACTTAGAGCTTGATAGTTGGGGTCTGGGAAGGATCCAGAAAACTCAGTTTAAAGATTACGGTAACAAAGTTAACCAAGACACATCATCCTTGAGTAAATAAGAAACTAGAGTCCAAGACTCCTGAGACGTGACTTCTCAATTCTTCCAACAGTTTCTTGCCTATATTTGGGAAACAAAATATTTGATTTTCCTTCTGTCTTCCTGTGTTAGAGAGAAGTACGTAGACAATAGACATTAATGTTGTTGTTAATCCGGTCAGTTTGTAGGGGATGTAGGTAGTAAATTTATTTCAAAGACCAAAGAGCAAACTTGATGGTCTTTAATTCAGATGCTTATGTTTTTTATGGTATGTGCTCTTTTTTGGGGATGGTTAACAGTGTCCCTCAGCAATCACAGAATGCAGTTTTATGGAAGTAAGGGCTGTAAGGTTTAACTTATATAAATGATTTTTAACAAAATGTTTCCAGCAAAACTTGGTCAGTTTTTATTTGGAAGTATTCTGCCTCAGGAAACAGAACAACTGAACCTCTTGCAAAAGGTTTATTTTGCATAAAATTATAAGAAAACTTAAAAAAAAAGAGCCCTTAAAACCAGGGAAGACACGAGAATCTAAAAATCCCTATAGAACTGTTTTGATGTTAGCTGTCATCATGTTGTAGTTGATGCCATTAACAGTTTTGTAAAAACTTGGGATTTAGCTTTTTAAGCAGCCTTATGTCATCTTTCCAATGTGTGTTAACACTGGCAGTAGGCCAGTATTTGTAACAGTTCTAGGATTGCATGAAAAGAACTGAAATTTGAGGCGGGTGTGGTTTAAGTACATATTGGAATGTCAGTATTTTCCATATTATTCCAACCGGTAATGTGTGAATAAATATTGTGTTACTACATTAAAAATAGTAGCAAGGACTAAAAGATCTGAAAATGTAATATTAGATATTCAATTAATTTACATTTCTCTGGAGATATTTAACTGTGTTTTCTGTTAATTATTCCAAAGATAGCTGAAGTAAGTCCTCTAAGAAGGGAAAGATGTCTTAGGTAGGAAAAGAGAAGCTTGCTACAGAAATATTGTGCTTAACCATCTTAAGATTTTTCTTTTAAAAATTATGCTAGTGTAGTCTGTCTTCCCTGTCAGACTCTTTCCATGCAGTATTCCAGCTGTGTTCTTATTCTGCTGTAGTTACGGTCTTAGCAAGGGATATTCACAGAAGAGAAGTTTTCTGTACTCATGATAGTAAAAGGAGAAAGATGGAACTGGGTGAAAATGTCATGTCTTCAAGACCATCTGGTATAGTCCAGAAGAAGTAAGCAGAGCTTTCAGGCTCTCAATATCTTCTTCAGAACTTCAGTAAAATTGTCAGTTATTGTCTTTATCTGAATACTTCCTAGTTGATGCACTGTGAATTGCTTTAAAGCAGCTGTGGCTTCTAATTTAGACCTGAAGAAGTCTTCTTACCTTCCACTTTTTGTAGTACAAAAAAAGATAGAATTTGGTGGTTAATAAGGATCAGATAACTCTCAAATGGTTCTTCCCTTCATTATCATTGCAAACCTGTAAGGTGAGACTGCAGGGGCTCTATGTTGACCTGATGGGGTATATTTTAGAGCTCAGTGTGTTGTCATGTGTGAATTAGGTCAATGACTTTACAGTCTTTTATCACAAGGCGTCGAGAAGAAAGAAGGAGGACAAGAATGAAGTATTTTTAATATAAAAAAAGAAATACACTCAAACTAATTCCTTTGCTCTCCACCCACATAGTTTTAGTGGTTGACTGGTAACTCAAAGTTCTTCTGGGGCCACTGATAACTTACTGTTCTAAAGATATTTTCTATATATGTGTGTAGTTGAAAGTGTGATGCTGTTGAAAAACTGTCTGATCACACATTCACATATGTTACTAGTTTAAAATGCCTCTTTGATATGCTTGTGCATATATCAGCTTCTCTGAGATTATTTTGGTTTGGTTTTTTTTTTCTCCTCATTTTAAGAACATCCAAAAGAATAATGAAGTGAAGAGATAAATAAATAAATTCGGGGAGAGGAGAAATAACATGACATGGCAGCTGGGAACATAGTTTTGTGGTGGACTTGCAAGTGTTAGGTTTACAGTTGGACTTGATGATCTTAAGGATCTTTTAAACCTAATGACTCTTAATATCCTATATGCATCCTCTTGTTTATTAGTCCCTGCTAAAATTAAACAATATAGAGTTACAGGGAGCTGGAAGACTGTGAGATGATCTGTACTTCAGCTGTTAATCAGCTGATAACTTCAGTTGATTAATCAGTTAATCAGCTGATACTTCAGCTGGTACATCAACACTTTAAGGGTATTTAAATAAAAACTGGAAAGACATGGATTTTACTGTGGACTTCAATGTTAACATTTAAAAGTCAGCATTTAAAAACTAAAGAAGAAAGAACATTCAAAACACAAATGAAACCTGATATTGCAACACCCATGAAGTTTAAAATCTGCCAACCTTTAGCTGCTTTTTATATAGGACAATATAAACCTTATAAAAAAGTAGGAAATATTTTGAATATATATTGATTTTGGGTTTTGTTGTTGTTACTGTTTTCAGCTAAGTACTGCATTATGAAAGAAGGCTTTTGCAATTTTCTTTCTAGATGGAATTGCCAGTTCAGAGTTAAGAGCACAATACTGAAGTGCTTTCCTTCAGATGTAAAAGTTGTAAACTGGAGAGTCTTTTATGTATATTTGAAAAAGGAAATCAGTATTTGAACTCCATAACTGTACAAGGTATTTATAGATTAATTACTTCATACACTTGTAAATTAGTATGGGCACAGCACTCTGAAGTACTCAATCCTGTAAGGAGTTTTGATTTGACAAGTCTTACAGAAATGTATCAGCAGAAGACAGTCTGGTGGGTTTTTTTGGTGTTGTTTTCTTTGGTGTAATTTTTTTGTTGTTGGTAGTTGAAATATCACAAATGTGCAAAGAATTTGTTTCAAATTAACAGACTTAGCACTTTTTTAGAACAAGTCAAATGGCAATTTAATATTAAACATTGTGGGTTTGTGTTTTTTTCAAGCACAGCATAATTATATTTGTCAACAGCATTGCTTTACATGTTTGGATATTTCTGTATTGTCATGCAACCTCTTGGTTACACATACTTTATCTTTTAATGTCTAGTAGTACAATTAGAGGTATACTGCATCTAATATATGCATAGAAGTGTTATTTATCATAAGTCATTGTTTTGGTACAGCAACTTCTAGCCCTGAGTAGCTTCTAAGCACTTAAATTATTTCAATATCTCATTCTCTGAACTCAGGCTTTGGCTTTAGTAAAAACAGTAATTTTGTCAGTGATACTACTGTTTTTCAGCCTTCCAGTTCTCCATTGAAGCTTCATTCTCCTTTGAACTGTAGAAAGGAGAAGGGCATTACCTTAAAATAGTCACTAACTTTTTCTAACTGTTTGCAGGCTTGCTGCTAAATAAACCCAGCAAATCTCAACATAACATTATGAAATCAGATGTATATGTCTCTTGGCTGATACTAGTTTGGCAGTAGTAAGCCAGGCATCTGTGTATTCTTCTAATGACTGATGTCATACCAGTAACCAAAGGCATTGCGTTCCAAAAATAACCAGAAGAAACAAAACAGTCTAAAGCTATTCACCATCTTGTCCTACTTAATGCATATTACCTGGTTCTGTTTCCTCAGCCAGGCTCTTCCTACTGAATCTAGAAGGCTAGGAGGAGGAGGAAGAACCTTTTGCTGAGGTTGTCGCTTGACTAGGATCAAAATGACAGCTTTTAAAAATAGCTAATGTTAAAAAGTTCATGAAGTCCTTCTCCAAGATGCTGCCATTAAATGAAAAACAACCTTTTAGCTACAAGGAGTAATATGAGGTGAATATGAGAAGAACTAGTTTTCTATTTTAATTTTTATGAGATTAATCTTTTCAGCCAGTTTCCTGAAATTTAATTTCTAGAAACCTGATTTTTAATGTGTTCAGAAAACAGGTGTGCCATAATCCAAAGATTTTTATTTGAACAGTGGTTTTGCTCACAGTGTGACTGAAAGCTATAACTTTTAGTAGAGGGTGTCTGACACTGCCTTCTCAGATCTAGTATTTTGCAGTATGGATGCTGATGTGTTTGGATAGGTTGTACTAAAATGTATTGCAGTAATCTTCTGTGACTGTCCTTTTAAAGTTTGACAAATGAAGATAATGGAAAATTATTTCTTTAATAAGGATTAGGGAAAAGGACTTTTTTTTTTTTTATTTAACTGCTTTGTGTAATTGTAAGTGTAGGTTTCACACTTAAAATGTAGTTTATTGTTGCTGGTTTTAATAAGTAGTCAATTGTATGTGTTTATATATAAAAAACCAAAACGCCTTGAACAGCTATGTATGTCTTTCTTCTCAGCATTAACCTGTCTTGTCAACATAGCTCATTTATTGAAGAAA
This sequence comes from Trochalopteron elliotii, assembly GCA_024734555.1. NCBI lineage: Eukaryota > Metazoa > Chordata > Aves > Passeriformes > Leiothrichidae > Trochalopteron > Trochalopteron elliotii. The sequence continues at coordinate 10,234,824 of JANPWX010000096.1, read as the reverse complement.
ATACTCTGTCTGTTGTGACACAGAATGGTAGCAATTTATTTGAAATTTTGGGTCCATTATTTTGTCTGTGTTGTTCATTAGCTTTCCATATATTGATTAACATTATAGTGTTAACTCAGAGTTATGTGCCATAAAATTCAACCAGTCCTTTCCCCAACCCCCCTTCTCTTTTTTTCTTTTAAAAGCATATGTCCATTTGCTTTATGCTGAGGCTGGACTTCGACACAGAGCTCCGTTTACATATTCTTTGAGCTGACCTGGAAGTGTTCTGTGGCCATTCTTTCTATTCCTGTGATTCTTGTCTTCCTTTATTTCAATGCTCTGTTTCACACCCTGAGAATGGTCCACACTCTGGATTGAAAAGATGTAAATGGCAGTTTGGTGTATTAGGTAATTTCTGTCTTGCCTTCACATACCTAATGCATGAGATCATAATTCTTATTCTTTGGGCAGACACTGCTTTAGGAGGTGCGTTCTGAACAAGTGAGGAGCCTGAAGCAAGTTTAGCCTCTGTTGGTTTGTGCTCTTTTCTGTAGCTGGAGATGATAATAAATAGAATAGAATAAATTGGATTTCAAATACCAGGTTGTTGGGAAGGTGGTGGGTGTTGTTTATTGCTGGAGTTTTTTTGTTTTGGTTTGGGGTTTTTTTGACAAAGCTGTTGGTATAATAGACTATTTTCCTCTAATGGAAATTTTAATTTTTTTTGGGTTGGGGTTTTGTTGTGGTTTTTTTTTTTTTTTGTCTTTGTTTGTTTGTTTTTGTTGTTTTTTGGGTTTTGTTTTGTTTGGTTTTGGGTTTTTGTTTTTTCCTTACACATCTATGCTCCGTGGTCCTGAGGGAAATTAAATTTCCTGCTTTCAAAAATCTGTTAGCTTGGTAAACTTCTAGACAGAAGTAAGATGCCTTCTCACTCTAGGATATTAAAAAAAATCACACACTGCTCATAAACTCTAGATTCTGTATGGGCCTATATGAAATTTTGATAAAGTTGGTCTCTTAATTAAAGTCCTGGCTCACAAGCTATATTCAACTCTACATTCACTACTAATCTTGAGTCTTCTCGATTCTCATCTATAGAAAAGGAATTCTTATAAGAAAAGGGAGAATTTTTTAAAGCTTTAGAAGGAAATGAAGAAAATTCTGCAGTCATGAAAGCATAAAAACCCAGTCGCTTTGTCAAAGAATGGAGAGTAGTCTTAAGTTTACCTAGGAGAACTAATTTTATCAAAGAACACAATCTATATATATTTAGTGAAGTGTGAGGCTGCATGTGCTTTCCTTGGGAGACGTGTGAGGCTCTCCTCTTGGGAGGAGGAGCCTTGTCAGGCGCGTTGCCTGTGGGCAGTGTTGGGTCTGTGTTGGATTTTTCTCTTGCCCCATGTTGCCCCTTGGCTGCGGGGGCAGGAGCAGCCACAGCTCTCCATGGTACCGACTGTGGGGCTGCCTCCCTATCTTACCCTCCCTGGCACTGGTGTCAACAGCAACCAAGTTTGACTTGGTTTATGCAAACCAGTACGTTTCCCTACTGGCAAGATCTCGTTGCTTATATAACTACAGTTTCCCAAATGTTTTATGTAGTCGGTGTGGTGAGCTATGATATTGATTCTGCTGAGCACTATGGAGGTAAGTGCAGTGAATTATTTCTCTGAAAGTGTGTGCTATGCTGTTTTGTAGTGTCTTCCCAGAAACCTGGCAGAATTTTAAAAAATAAAAAAGGACAAAGAAGTGGAAATTAAAACAGGCATTGGTATTTTTCAGACTTCTGTCAGTTAGTAAATTAAGAAATGTTTGAGAATATTTGAATGAACAGCAGCATTTTCTTAATTTTGTTAGGGCTCTGAAAGAGGAGTTTATGCTTGATTTTTGAAAGCTGACTTACAGAATAGACAACGGAAAATGGATTAATTATTTGGTTTTATTGTGTTTTGAAATAACTGCATTTTTAGCTTTTAAGGGTCTTAAGAAGCTGGAAGTGCAATTGTCTTGTCATAAAATTCGCTTAAGATATGTCTTTTATTTCTGGATGCTGCCCAACGTATCTTAGGTTCACAAGTCCTCAAAATAAGAGGAAATTGCCTCTTGAAACAACATACTACTTAAAACCCCTTACTTGGGTTATTAATCAGAAACAGTGATCCAGGTTTGTAAGATGAGTATCATTTTCACCCTTTTCCTCCACTTAGGTGTTACTACTTTTTGTTTTGGGAAGTTCTGAACTTAATATTACTCTGCTGAGCAAAATTAATTTGTATGTGGAATAATTTTGTAGAATGAGGATCTCTAGGGATCTATACACCTGAAAGGTTAAAATCAGATATGCAAATATTCAAGAAATAAATCTGAAAGGAAATGCAGCTCTGAGACAAACACTACTTGAGAATAGCCCCTTGGTCTATCCTGTTTTTCTTGCAGCAATTTAAGGTCTAGTCATATAGCAGATGTGTTAACTATAGTATGGATAGGTGATTAGAGGGTAAATGGGATTCTTTCTCAAAAGGAGGCAGATTGGGGAATTTGTACATCTGTCGCTAAATCTTTTTTTTTTTTTTTTTCTTCAGTATGTTTCTCAAGATTTAACTGTCTTGGAAAATTGCCTGAAGCTACTGTGCTACAAATCTGTAATGTTTTTTTCTGGCATAACCTGATTGATAGAGGTTGCCAGAACTGAAAAGGGATTTTGATTTGGTGTTGGTACTGCTACACCTATCCCTGCACAAGGGTATTGATTTGTGGTTGCAAGTACATCCCAAGTGAGCCTGTAAGAGGAGGAAATAGTTGTTTACAGTTGAATGAATAATGAATTGGGATACACCATGAATTAGTTGGATACTCTGTGTTGAGTTCTAGTGCATTTTATGTTTGGTTCTGCGATTGAAGACTGCCCAAAATATAGGCAGTATACTGAGAACTTAATGACAGCTGTCCAAAGCTGATAAATGCAAGCACATCTTTAGCTTTTTATCTTTAAAATGAGACATTGCTGAAATATATGTAGCTCTCTTTTTATGCATCAAGCTTGTTCATTTTTAATGAACTTACCATGAAAAACCTTACACTTTCATGGAAGAGATTTCATTTTGGAAGGTGTATTGTATGCAGTCTCTTTAACCTTTAAACTATAGGTAGAAAGCAATGGAAATTCTCTTAAAGTATAGATTAAAATTAGGGAGATGATCTGCTGGAAACAGAAGAGAGCTAAATATCAAAAACTTTCATCTTTATTAGAACACTTCCTGACTGTGTAATGGGAGCAGTGGTGGATCAGTAGCTGAAGAGACTTGTGCTTAGTGTGTAAAAGTGATGTTAAAAACCTACCAACATACCAAAGCTTAAATGGTATTTGCTAGCTAATTTGAAATTCCACTTTGAAAAAGTATTGGAAAACCTAAGCAAATTTGCTGTTGACTGTTAAATGTCTAAATCAATCTGAAAACCAAATTGTTCCATGCTGTCTCTTAACAAGTTAAGTTGTGTGTTATATTTTTTTTGTATTGAATTACAGCTGGTATATTGACAGCTGCATAGTCTTAAAATGGGCCTTGGAATGATATCTCAGTGTGTTCTTTGTATATGAGTTATACAGATCATTCTTAAATTTTTCTCTTAACTGATTGTTAACATATCTTGCAATATGCCACCAACTCAGCTTAATTTTTGTTCCTCTTTTTCTGTGTAAAAATTGGAAGATTTTTGCAGTAGTAGTCAAAACTAAGCATGTTTACATGAGAGACTGAATATATATAAACTGACAGGTGCGTGATACAGACCTGTACCCACCAGAGGCCTTGAGCTAATTATTTAATGTGAAGTTGCACACAAGTGCTCGGTGATTTTTTTTTCTTTCTCACAAATCTACTTGTTTGATTCATATGTATTCCTTGATTTAAGGTTGCCACTGTTTTCTCATTTGTTGAATAAAAAAAAAAAAGGAAGTAATAGATGCTGAAGAAAGAAGACCTCCTGGTTTTCCTTTAATCATCTTTATCATACTAGCTATCACAGATTTTCTTCTTAGGATAGCTAGTCACACCCAAAACTTGAGGTCTCAATGAAGATTCTTATTTGACTGACCCATCAGGTGTGGGGAATTTTCTTTGCAAGTAAAATAATTCTGAACAGTCTTACCTACAAAATTCTGTATGATGAATTGCTTGAAGGAGTTAATGTCTCCCATTTGATGTGGAATAAAGTAAGTATTGTAAAAGAGGCAAATCATTTACAATGTAAGTACTCTTAAAATAAGCGCCTTGTATTCCAGCTGCCAAACAGAAGCAATAGTAGAAGCCTTTATTGCAATTGCATGAGACAAGTTTTTAAGAACAATCACTAGGATAGTTCTCCAGAAGATTGTCTCACTCATGAAGTGTGGATTCAACTGGGTAGCCATAATCAGAGGGTATAGCTGTTGGACTGAGTTCAGGATTCTCCTCGTACAGTATTTAATGGGATGAATTAAAAAAACAGATGCTTTAGGACGAAACAGTATAATTGTATGCTTTTATCAGAGCATCAGTTTTCTTGTAGGTCTCTGATGGAGATACTACAATTTTCCTACTTGAGTATAATTTTTTTTTTCACTTTTTATTAAATGATTTAGAAAACTTGTGTTACTGTAAGTAGACAGACATATACTACAAGAATTTTTTTTTTTTCCGTAGAACAGTTTTTCAAGGAAATTTTAAAATCAGTTACGTCTCTACTGTTCTTTGTCATGTGAGTTTTCTCCAAGTGTGTGCTAGACAAGTAGACATTGAAGTAGACTAAAAGCTGTCTGAACCTCGGGACTTGGTGTTGTGGTCAGTTGTGTGAGGCCCAATTGAGGACTGGTCACTAACAGTGTGCCTTAGAGGCCAGTCTGTTTAACATCTTTGTTGTGACCTGGATGATGAGACAGAGCACAGACTCAGCAAGTTTGTAGCCAATACAAAAGTGGGACAAGGGGTTGATAAAACAGATGGGTGTGCTGCTATTCAGAGCTGGACAGGCTGGAGGGTGCACCGACAGGAGCCTCATGCAAAGGCCTATCTGGGGCAGCCCAGCAAGGACGTGGTTGGAATCGACTGGCTGGAAAGAGCTGGGCAGTAAAGGCCCCGGGGTCCTGACAGACACGAGTTGAACGTGGGCCAGCAGCGTGCCTTTGGCAGAGAAGGTCAGTGGCACTCTGGACTGCGCTGGAATGAGTGTTGTAGCAGTTCAAGGGAGATGATCCCTCCCCTCTGCTCTGTGCTGGTGAAACACACCTGGAGTGCTGGGTCTGGTTCTAAGGCTCCCCCATATGAGAGAGTCATGGATGTACTGGAGCAAGTCCAGAAAAAGGCTGCTATGTTGAGAGGACTGGACCATCTGTCATCCTGGGAGAGACTGAGAGCTGTGACTGTTTAGCCTGGAGAAGGGAAGGCTCAGGGGGATCCTAGGAAAGTGTGTGCACACCAGATGGTGAGGAGTAAAGAGGACTGAGCAGGCATATTCTTAGTGGTGTCTCATGAAAACATAAGGCAATAGGCACAAACAAAAACATAAGAAAACACTTTTTTTTTTTTTTTTATACTGTGAGGATGGTGAAATCCTGGCATAGGCTGCCCAGATACGTTGAGTTGTCGTCTTCCTTGGAGACATTCAAAACCCACCTGAGGGAGGCCCAGCATAGTTTGTTCTAGCTGACCCTGCTTTGCTCAGGGTCTAGGATAGACTAGGTAACCTCCAGATGGGTCGTCTGACCTCAGCCTTTCTGTGATTCTGTATATGTGGTGTTTCTATAATAGCTACTGTGTCAAACCTGTAAGCTGTGAGTGTCATATGTCAAAAACTAATAGTCATTATTGTGTAAATACTGAGATGTAGCTAGGAATTACAATTTTTTTCCATTGCATGATTGGTACCTGTAGGTTACTGGAAAGTATCCCAGTAGGCCACTACTGACTTGTCCTAGATTCATCTTGGGCTTGGCTTTGAAAATAAACTTGGACTCTCAATTGATGACTGTGCCACTTTTTGCTTACTTCATGATTTTGCTTCTATAATCTAAATTTTGAAAAACCAAAACAACAGTAGAATTAGCAATAAGTCTCGGCATGAACATGGATTTTATTCTTTTGGTTAAAATCTAAATTTTTTTTTTCTGGTGGAACGGAAGAGAAATTACTTCAAAGTAGTTTCTTTCTGGGAAAGTAGCTCAAATTCTTCTGCAGTTATTAAAAATTCCGTGAGCCTGGTTGGAATTTCCTTTATTTATTCTGGAAACTTAGCACTTAGCATTAAAACTTCCAGAAGTGTTTTGTGGTCAATGCCTTCTAGAAAGTGGAAAGATGCTTTAGATAAAAATACTGTGTTGAGAGTCTTGCAGTGTATGTTTTTCACTAATATTTCTTTCCTGCATAACTGTGTACTTGCTTGGAAGGCTCCATGCCTTTCCTTCCTTAAACAAGCCTGGAAAGTAGAAAATCAATTTTGAGCAAGCAGTGGATTTGTTTTCCAGTCTTCTTTTCAAAACACTGGTGAAGATTTCTTCTTCGATCCATTAGGGGCTGAGTGATATATTCTTATCTGCATGGTCTCATCTGCTGTGAGGAACCACTAGATACCCAAATTGCATAGAGTGTACAGAAATTCTTGAGGAAATTAAACTTGAAATAGATCAGGCATTGAGAGGAAAAGACTTGCAGGCAGAGAGAATGCAAAAATGAACTCTGTTTTGGTGGGGAAGAGGAAACTGGGAAGATCTTTTCTCTGGCTTGTCATACAGCACTGCTGATTTTTTTGGGAAAACTGAATACAAAAAACCCATTTGCTAATGCTTTCATCAGCTCAACACATGAGGACTCTTCAGTAAGAATGAGCAGCATGTAAGAGTGATAATAATGCTGACTATGCCTTGCTTCCAGGTTTACGAGCAAACTAAGAGGAAAAAAGATCATCTTTCTTTAGTGTCAACTTCATTTACAATTATCCAAAAGTACTTGTGACATTTTCAGGTGATGCGACTCAGAAATATTGCTTTGGATATCCTCTAGAGCAGATTTCGAAATGGAGATGCTTCATTTTACTTTACATTTCTGCAGTTGTTGTTCTGGCTCTATCATCCCTGCTTTTCTTTCTTCCCCCCTTGCCAAATAAAAGAAAAAACAAACCCTTTTCATTCTAAATATTTAAAGCCAGTTCCCAGTATTAGTGAGTACTTAGACAAAAATTGTTTTCCTAAAAAGCAGGACAACTTAGTTTGCATACTCTTAGTTATTAAAAAACTGTGTGTTTCTAAGCCATGTATTGAAAAATCTAAAACCAGGCAATGACCAGACATGTTTTCATCATAAACATCTAGTGAAAAATAACTGTTTAAAAACATGCAAGTTAATAGAGGGTTAGATTTGAAAGTGAAATAGATTAGGATTTAAGAACAAATTTTTAGTCTTGAACTATAATGAAAGCTAGTTTGAATGATAAAGCAAGGAAATAGATTTAGAAGGAAATGGGACAGTAATTTTTTAGAATTTGGATTATTTTGCGTGTTATGACTTGTTCTGTGAAGTACAGATAACTACATGACTTAAATTATTCTTTCTGATGAAAATACAGTAGGTGAAAGTACAGATGATGTGATTGTATGAAGGATAATTTAGCCCAATTTAGCAAAAAGGGGGGAACTTAAATTATAATTTATATCAATAAAATTGCTTATGACTGGGTTAGACATTACTTATAGTGGTGTTTTCAAAAAAAGGGTTGATTTTAGAACAAAATAGAAAAACTTAAGCTTTGCTTTCAGACAATAAATGGAATCAGCTGACTAATCTCACTGCTTTTATATGATTGGGTTTTTTCACTCCAAATTGAGATTCTCTAAGTGTGATGGATTTATTATTGAAATATACTTTGCAGAAAATTTCAGCTTCTGTTCATCCTTTTAGGCTCTGATTGCTTCAGTGTCAGAATGTCATCCTTTAAAGGCATTTGATTGTACTGAAGACAACCCACTTCTTCAGTGCCATCTCATATTTTGCACCAAAAGGCTGGTTTTCTTCTATGGATGCTTTTTCAAGGAGTAATATGACTTTGCTTTTTGTTAAGAAAAGGAATAATTGGTGAATTAAAAAGTGTATTTTCCTTCTAAAAATACACAGAGTGAGAGAACTTTCTGAATAACATTGTGTGGGAAAAAATTCCAGTTTCATTAACTGTGGCTTGACTGACCATTAGTATGTAATTTGATGATACTAAATACAAAAATTGGAAAAGGAAAGGATGAACTTACTTTGGCTAGCAGGTGATTAAAGCAGATGGAAATATGGCACCTCTGTTTTCTCTGTAATGTAGTTCTGAAACAATGCTGATGATTTGGGATGAAAGAATAATTTTAAGTCATGAGGCTGAAGTAGTCTTACAAGCATTGTAAGTAACTGCTGTATTTTGATAATATTTGTACAGTAGAGCTCACCTTGTCAGTTAAGCAAGTTTGAGGTTTAATACCATTCAACTTGGTTTACAAGTATTGGTCAAGTTTAAAAGTAAGGATTGATTTTCAAGGAGCCATTACAAAACATTTAAACTGTTTCCTGCTAGAATTTGTTCCCATTCTGACTAACTTTTGAAGCTGTTTCTAAATAATTTTTCCCTCTTTCTTCAGCATATTCTTGTTGTATTGAAACCTGTCATTGTGAAAATATTTTGGATGTCATAATGAGATTGAAACTTACATTAAACTCTACTTTGATGTATTCTGCAAGCTGGTTTTACACCTGAGCACAGAAAGCAAACTTATGTGCAGCTAACAAAACTAAACATCTCAGTCACACAAGTAATAAACATAATAAATATATTGCTTAGAAATCATTCTGTTGGAGAACAGAGCAACATAAATGTACACAACTGGATTGCTGAACCCTGTAAACTTACATAACTCCATTAGAGACAGCAATGCCAGTGTAGAACAGCTGAGCATTTCTCTCAGAAATAGATGTCATGTAGTAACCAGGTGGGGGATTAAGTGCCAGGTCATACAGAGCACTAATAGTGATGTCTCCCCTAATTTGATTTATAGCAAAGAGTTGCACTTTTCTTCTATCCAGCTGCTTCTTGTCTTTCTGTCAAGGTCTTCAAGTCTACTTCTTCCCTCCTGGAAAAATTATTTCAGTTCTGGCTTGTACATGTTAACTCTTTTGAATCGTCTGAAAATCCTACTGGTTTAAAAGACCTGCTTGCATTTACAGCTCAGCATGTTTAGAAATTATTACAGTGCCTGTACCTTAAAATTTCATTATCAGAAAAAGGCATGTCACAGTCCAATTAATCATGGGGCAGGAGATGTCCTCACTCAAAAGTGCAGAGCATGCCTCGACACAAGGACAGGGTGGTCAGCATGGCCAAATAGGTCATTCATTCACTGTGACCTTTCTCCTGGAGTTGCACCAGACAGCAAGGTGTTCTACTTCTGAAAATGAGTTGAATTCAATCTGGGCACTTGCCTGTCCACCTGCAGCTTTCTTTAGTGGCCATCTTGGCCACTGACTAGGGATGTCTAGTGTTACTCAACTGCATACCCAACTCATCTCTCATAGTCCTGTGATACTATCTGGATATAGCTCTTGCCATTTAATTGGGATTTCTTGTTTGTTTGACGTCACAACTGTTTGTTTTGCACCTGAATTTTTGCCTCAGCTGAAGATATTCTGAAGGTTGTATCATATTTCATAGTGGCATGAAGTCATTAATGTGGGAAAAGGCGTCCAAGATTGAGTCCAGCCTGTGACCAAACACCATCATATCAGCTAGACCATATCACTAAGGGCCAAGTCCAGTTGTGTCTTGAATGCCTCTGGGGATGGTGACTCCACCACTTTCCTGGAGCAGCCCATTCCCATTCTTGACAACCCTTTCAGTGAGAAATTCCTCCTGATTTGGGTGGTGAAGCATTGTACCTATCTGTCACACCTTAGCCAGGTCATGATTCTTCTAAATGCTTTTTTAAAGCAAACTGTATTTTCCCTCCTTTTCCCTCATTTTTAAATTTTTATTTTGATACATATTTGTAAGAGATATCTGTTCTTTTTCTTCCTCAGATAATGGAGTACAGTTATTAAATTCTTTTGTTCCATTGTAATTTGTTGGGATGAGGAAAATACTCCACTTTTCTCTTTTCTACAGCACATCCAAAATAACCATGTAAGAAAAGAAAGGAATTTTCTGCTAACCATGTAGGGATGCCGTCTGTCCCTGTATCCATTATTATATTTACTCTGCTTAATGGAATGGGGTTGTCCCCAAATATCTCTTTCTGTCCCTCTCACATATGTGCTGATGCCTTTGTCAAATCCCCTTTTGTCCCCCCATGGTTGTATTTCGCTGGTGAGACTCAGTCTTGGAAGCAGTCAGCTGCTCGAGCAGAAGGAGCAGCAGGGCCTGATTGCCCACTTGACCTCTTGTCATGGGTGAGCTCCTTCTTGGTTTGCTGCTGATTGCTAAAATCACTTGTAGGATCACATATTGTTGTGTCCTGGCCCCGAAGCCTTAGGTTTAAACCCCTCTTGACTGCCTGGCTTCTGAACTTGTGAATTCCATTCTCATCTTGCTGCTCAGTGTGCTGGGCTATCAAAAGAGGTGCAGGTAATGTGCTCCTCATCTTGAATCTGATTACAGAGTGCTCTGTCACTGTAGCTTTACCTGCTGCCATGATTTCGATTTGTGTTACCTGAGTGATGGAGGCTATCCCTATTCCTAGATTTGACCAAAGTACACATTTCGAAGATAGACTGTGGTAGCATAAAGCTCCTGAGGAGCTCCCAGGAAGCCTCTCATTTGCTGTGTGGTACAACTCTAGGAAAAAGGAGAAAGGTCACAGTGAATGAATGACCTATTTGGCCCCGCTGACCATCCTATCCCTGTGTCAAGGCATCCTCTGCCCCTCTTCCTTGAGTGAGGACATCTCCTGCCCCATGATTAATTGGACTGTGACATGCCTTTTTCTGATAATGAAATTTTAAGGTACAGGCACTGTAATAATTTCTAAACATGCTGAGCTGTAAATGCAAGCAGGTCTTTTAAACCAGTAGGATTTTCAGACGATTCCAAAGAGTTAATATTTCAGTGTGGCCTGCACACAAATAAACAAAACACAGAAGGATTGCAAGACAAATAGTTAAATGTGATACTGATCTATACTTGGCAGTTCTGAAAGTATAAATGGATTGTCAGTGCATCAGATTACAGGTACTTGAAGAGCAGGTATTTAGGACCATCTAGGTGTATACCTACCTACGAAAGATCCTGTGAAGTGTTATACCTACTGTATATAGTATTAAACATCAGGAAACCTGAAAATAAAACATGATTTTTTTTCCCTGTGTTTTATTCTCAGAGTAGATATTGGTGAGCAGTGCATGGCCTTGGACTTTTCCCCTTTTACTGAAAATGAAGTATAAATGTCTGTCAGTAAGTGTGAAAATGAAAGATTTCTTCTTACCCAAAGGTAGAGCCCTGGGTAGTAGTGGATATCTGTTAATGCTCAATACTTAGAAATTATGTTGAGCTTCATAGAGTCATTATGCAATTAATCATTATAAAGTTAGTCATTCTCTAAATAACCAATTGTAAACAAAAGTCATTAGAGATTGCTTTGGAAAGCTAGTTGCTGTAGTAAAAGTATTCCAGTATTTGTTTTCAGGGTTTCTAAAGGAATAAAATACTGAATTTTACTTAGGCATGAATTGAGCTAACACATGAACACTGTTGAATAGCATGAAGGATATTTTAATAATTAATTTCATGTGAAAGTGTGTTTTTTAGGACAAAAAATTCAAGTTCTTGCCCTCTTATCTCTAAGGAAGACTGGCATAGTTAGACCAGCTTTTTTGGGGGAGATGCTATTGGGACACTCCTTTAACAGCTGCAGACCGTATTTGTCCCTTCCCTGCTCATTGTACTGTGCCCCTAATGCACTGGCCCAAGTATTTAGAAAGACTTGTAATGAACCACATAGCTGAAGAAGTGTCTTCCTTCCACCTTTTCCGTGATATCTAAGAAATCCTGGCCTAAAGTTCTAGGCTTGTTTCTCTGTTTGTTAGCAGCAGTACAAAGATACTGATTGACAAAGCATCTTCTATTTGTAAGATTTTTTCCATAAGGAAGAAAAAGATCTTTCTAGATAAATGGATGGTTTTTTAAATTGGAATTAAAAAGAAAAAAAAGATGGGTATACATAAGTTTTGAGGTTTGGAATTTGTTTTGTATATACGTTATAACTGTCTGTCTACTTTTGTATGCAGCGACACATTTGTAAGACTGTACTCTGTGATTGTGGTCAGGTTTTATGAAAGGCAGTTTTGAGTAGCTTTAAAGTACTTTCCTGTATCATTGTATTCTTATAATGTACTGAGGAGAAGAAATTTGTCCTGTAAAACAAACTTTTCCTGGCTACTAACTTGGGTATTTTATTTTATCTTAAATTGATCATAATATGTAAATTTTAAATGCTTAAATGTGATATATGTCACATTTTTTGACATTATTTGGTTAACTGGAAGAGAAGGGGAAAAATTGATGCAATACACATTGTATCAAAAAAAAGAGATTGTTTTGGACTCTCATAGAGGAAACATTTCTACGTAAAATCAATTAATGATAATGCTTGCATTTTTTAAATGTTTTTTACTGATTTTGTAGACTGAACTCTTCTGTTTGAAATCTGCTGCACTTTTTACTGTTTCTCAGTATATGTTACTACTTCCTATGTGCAGTAATTCTTACCTACCCACAGAGATAAAGGGTAGGTCGTGCTCATTGGTTCACATCATATAAATCGTTAGCAGGTTATGCACAAGCATTTCTTGTTGGCACTGTACTTGTGTGGTTCATTCCAGAGACAGGCTGCACTGACAAAATCTGGGGATGTCTCTGGAGGCTCTGGTGTTTCAGGCTGGTGTTCAGGCAGCAGCACCCTGGGAGCACTGGGAACGCAACAGTTCACGTGAACAAGGCCAAACATGGTGCTCTGACCCAGGGACCCATTCATCAGGTCTGAAATGGAGGTTTACCAAAGTCATAAGATTGATGTTTGTGTAAGATGTGTAGTGATGTTTTTTTCTCATAGTTATCAGCCCTCGTTTTGATGTAAAAATAGAGAAAATGAACTGTGCACATTTTTTGGGATATTTTCATGGAGTCATAGATTATGGTTTTCTGTCCTGCAAACTAATTTGCACTCAATTGTAGTATTAAGGTGAATTACTCATTTGTAATTAGAAAATTATAATTCTATCCTGACTAAATTGCTGGCAGGAGCAGATGACCGAAGTACAGCTGACTGTACAAGAGTTGGTCAGCTTTCCAGGCCATAACATCTGGTTTGGGATAAAAAATATTTTTCAGCCAAACTTTCATCTTTCTGCCACAAACAGTGGGGAACAGGAATTGTTGTTTGTGTTTCATGTAGCTCAAAATATCAAAGCTAGCACAGGGACTATCTTGCTTCATCTTACCACATAGAACATAACTAAACAATCCAGTAATTACTGGTATAACCAAGGTTATTGCTGTTATTGGTAACTTACTCTGTTGTAGTTCTTCAGACCAATGCACACAGTATTTCAGTAGATTCTTATTAACTATGTTACTGTTTGTATAAAAAGTATTGGCTGGCAATCTTGCTATCCCTATAGAGAGTATGGTTCTGTCTGTCCCTCTGAAATGATATGTGATTGAAAATTCAGTAAAGCATGATTTTTTTTTTGCCTGTCATGTGATAAGAATTGCTATGTGCCGTTAGAGTAGAGCTGGAAAAATATGAATTACTCAAATAAGCAGTTTATGGTTCTTAGTATTATGAAGCTGTACTAAAAATGCTGCTGGTGTTCTTTAAAGCATTTTTAAAAGCAATTATAAGCATGCTTAGCAGGAGTTCATGCTCTCATTTAAAAATGGAAAGTGCAAAACTTGTTTTATCGACCTACCTCCAATGTTTGCAACCTTACTGCTTTTCAATTTTCAGAAACTTTCTTGAGAAGGAACTATTTTAGCTAGAACTTTAAATGTATTCATTTGCTCCAAGGTACTTCGGTTTCTGCTTGCATTTCATTGAGGTGCTGTTAAGTTGCTTTTGCTTCAGTTAGTACAGACTTTTTTCCCTGTGTTCCTATATTAATACAGTGCATCAAATTCTCAAAGATAAAATCTGATACAGCTATTCCATTTCTTTAAAAATACTGAGGTTTATAGTAATTTGATGGACCTGGAATTCAGGCTGCTATAAGACATTTGTTATGATGCAACATTCAGTTGCATACATTTTATTTTTACATTTCTCGTAAGATATGAATGCCCTTCATTTATGGAATAAGTCGTGCTTGCATTTGAGTTGAATTTGTTGCTGTTCAGTGCTTTTAGTAAGGAGGAAGTCAATGATGAGAATTTAAAGATATATTCCAAACGTGGCATTGGACATAGATTTATTTTTCACTTGGAGTTTTCAGTGAGGTTTCCACTGCTAAATCATAATACCCTTGAGAACGCTTTGTGATTTATGCTTTCTGCAGATTGTAGTGCTGCATAACTTGAGACTGGAATGCTGCCTGAAGAGAGGAACATTATAGCACTTCCATGCACAAGGACAAGAGTCAAGGGCTGTTTTGAGTGTGGGATTTGACCTAGTGTTCTGCAATTGCTTATTATAATGACCTGATCCTAAGTGTGAGATTTATCTTTTTTTGTAGTACCTTTTAAGCTATATTGTCTAACTTCTCTAACCAGAACTAAGGCCTATTCATGCAAGATAGTGCACATAACATTTAGAAAAACCTCAAACCCCCTATTTTCAAGTAATTTTTGATATGAGCAAAGAAGCTGAACACTAGACACCACTAAACCAACTGGTAAACAAACCTTTGGGATCCAGTGGCTGAGACTGGTTATTGGTAACAGGAGGAAGATGAAAGCTTTGTGATCAGAAGTTACTGTTGGAATCAGCAAAGACAATAAGAATATAAAAGAATATAAAAAGAAAAGACAAAAAGAATATAAAATGAAACATTGGGTGAAGGGCATTTCAGTGATAGTTGTGATTTTGAAATAAATATTGTTTGTGATAATGAAATTGCATGTGGTTTAGTTATCTTTTTTTGCAATGTTTTAGTACAGTTTTATGAGTCTCTGTACCATGAAAGTCTTTCAAACTAGGATTTTTTTTTTTTTTTTAATCTGGGGAGGAAGAAATCCAAAAGTGTCCTTGATACCTGGAGCTATGTAAGTAGTACTAAAAACAAGTTGCCAAACCTATAGAAAATCTGTTTTTTACCTCTTTCATTAAATAACAAGCACATATGTTAAAAAATTGAATTAGAATAAGTTGAAGTGTTTTTTGTGATATTTTTGCGTTAATTCCTTTCTATATAAAGATAAATGAGGCTGGGGGGTTGGGTTTTTTACATCTAATGCTTTTTCAAAGCTTTTTTCTTTTTCTTTTGAATTGTAACCTAAAGCCTGTCCTTTTGGTATTTTGTGGCTCAGGTAACAGAATGGGGTATGTTATTTCAGGCATAAAATTTAGACTAAAGTGTCTGGACTTCTATTCAAACAAACAAACAAAAGAACACCATGGCCAAAGTCTTGAATCTGCTCTTTCACTTAATGTGAATTCTTTTGAGTTTTGTAGCTCATCTGAACACTTGACTGTAGACACTTGCTCTAGTCTCTGGAGCACAGAGGCTTTTGTTTGGTGTCAGGAGAGAAATTCTGTGCCTTCTTCATATTTCCCAGCCTTGAGAGTAAGCCAGTGCAGCCTTTCTCTTTTTCTTGGTTCAGTGCTGATGGAGAGCTGGTCTAGGTTCTGTCCTCAGTGAAGAAAGAAAATCCCTTGCTGCTTCTTTGTTGTTGTTGCTTCTTGTTAATTTTTAAGATACACAAGTTACACTGATCAGAAGACTTTTTTTGTTCAGATGTGTTTTATAGCTCAGCTGCCTGTATATCTAGGAAATATGGGGTTCAGAATTGCTGGAATTCTTGAAGCAAAAGATTTCATTAACCCCACCTATTGCATGAATAGTTTATTCAGTGATATATGCAGATACAGACACACATACTTATCTGTACTTCCTAGTTAAAAACCAAGATGATGATCTACTGTGTTGTGGTGCACTTGAAACATCCCTTAGGATATATCTGGTTATCTTAAAACTTTCATTGAATGCTGGTGGTTTTGCTGCTTTCACAGCCTTCTTGAACTGCTTACCTCCCTGGGCTCCCCAGATTGCTGGCTGCCCTGTCCTGAACTTTCCTGTTAAGCTGACTTACTGGCTGGGAGGTTGGTGAATTATATAGTGAGGGACCTTAGACCTTAGGATACACAGAATGTTTACTAGATAAGCTGTCAAAGGTGAAATTGTATCTGGGCAACCATCAAGATTACAATCCAAAATAACTAGTATTTGCATTTTAGATGTTTCTGAAATGAAATATTTAAGAATGTGTAGCGTTTGGAAAGGAGGGATCTGAGATATGGTTTTTGTTCCAGTTTAATTTCTTGTTGTGATATATACTCTGTGTTATTTTCCAACAGAAGACCTCTTCAATTTTTTTTTGTCTGTGCTTTGAACTATTTTAAATAAATTCAGAGTGGGGGGTTGCATTTTTTGAATGTGCTTTTCCCCCCAGTGTGTTTACAGCAAAAACATGAATATAAAGACAAAGCTTTCATTAGGAAAATTAGGGGTTTAAGGAGAATAGAAAAACTACTCTACTCTGTAAGATGTATAAGAATATCATGACTAATACTGCATTTATGCAGCTACATCCTTAATAACATTTGGTGTCTTACTTGCGTGATGAAAACAAGCCAGATTGGTGAAGAAGCTTTCAAAGTATTTCAGAGTATGTAGTTATGTTTTTCTTAGGATTTTGCAGATAACCAGAATGCCTTTTCTCTTAATGTAATATTGTTTCATGTTTGCAGGTAATATATGCTTTGAACACTAAAAATGATGAGCACGAAGCAGCTATCCAAGCCCTTAAGGATGCTCATGAAGAAGAAATCCAACAAATTCTTGCAGAGACCAGAGAGAAGATCTTGCAGTATAAGAGTAAAGTGGCAGAAGAAATGGATCTCAAGAGAAAGATTCAGGTTTTGGAAGAATCACTGGAAGATCACAAAAAGATGAAACATCAGGCCTTGACAGAATTTGAAGCATATAAGGATAGAGTTGAAGATATGCAGCTTTGTGCAGAAGCTCAGCATGTCCAACGTGTAGTGACCATGTCAAGGGAAGTAGAAGAGATCAGAAAGAAATTTGAGGAAAGGCTACGAAGTTTCATACAGTTACAAGTACAGTATGAGAAGGACAAGCGTACAGCTCTGGAAGACTTAAAAGCTGCTCACAGGCTTGAAATTCAAGAACTTCTGAAGACTCATCAGAGTCAGAATGCTACTTTAAGTAAGGGGCAAGAGAAACTGGAAGAATTGCACAGACTGGAGCTGGAAGACTTGAACAATAAAGTTGAAGAGTTAAGGCTGGAAAAAAAAAAGCTCATTGAGGACTATGAAGGTAAACTCAGCAAAGCACAGTCCTTCTATGAACATGAACTTGACTCTTTGAAAAGATCTCAGCTGTTTACAGCAGAAAGTCTACATGCTTGCAAAGAGAAAGAAGTGGAGCTGAGAAAAGAATTTCAGAACCAGGAAAGTATGTTACGGAAGAATCTGGGGAAGCTTAAAACTGAATTGCAAATGGTCCAGGATGAAGCTGCCAGTCTACGGGAAAAATGCCAGAAACTTCAGGTGGCTCTTGGTACTGCAGAAAACAATGTTCAGGTGAGATTGATGAGATGTTGTTCCCAACTCTGAATTTTCTTTTTCTGTAGAAGCAGTCTTTCCTTGTGGCTATTAGATTGAGGTTATTGGAGTGTGTAAACTTAATTTTCTATCACTCATACTTGCTTGTCATCTTCTTCAAGGTTTTTTCATTTATTTCTACTTTAAGCTTAATTGTTTCATTAACAATATTTTCACAAGTGGCAACTGGAATACTGCACACTCTTTCAGTTTGTTACTGGGTTTGGCTCAGTAGAGTTAATTTTCTCCAATAGCAGCTTGTGGGGTGCTGTTGTTTTGGATTTGTGTTGGAAACAGTGTTGGTAATTCAGGAATGGTTTAGTTATTGCTGAGCTGTGTTTAGAGAATCAAGATCTTTTTGGCTTTTCACTCCACTGTTCCAGTAAGGAGGCTGGCGGTGAACAAGGAGCTGGAATGGAGCACAGCCAGGACAGCTGACCCCAAGTGACCATAGTGATATTCCATGTCATATGACATAATGCTCAGCATATAAATCTGGGGGAAGGGGGAAGGAGTGATGGTGTTTGCCTTCCCAAGTCACTGTTATGCCTGATGGAGCCCTGCTTTCTTGGGGACAGCTGAATGCCTGCCTTCCCATGGGAAGTGGTGAATGAATACCTTGTTTTACTTTGCTTGCATGTGTGTGGCTTTTGTTTTATCTATCAAGCAGTCTTCATCTCAACCCACAAGTTTTCCCACTTCACCCTTCCAATTCCCTTCCCTGTCCCACTTGGCAGTAGTGAGCAAGTGGCAGTGTCATACTTAGCTGCTTACCAGGTTAAACTCCAACAGCTTTATTTAATGTGTTGGGTTGACCTTGGCTGCATGCCAAGTACTCACCAAATCTGCTCTGTCACCTTTCTCAGCTGAGCAGAGGAGGGAGATTATAATGAAAGACTTTGAGGTTGAGATAAGAAGAAGGAGAGATCACTCATCAGTTGCCATCATGGGCTAAATAGACTCAACTTGGGGAAAAAGAATTTAATTTATTACTAATTAAATCAAAATAGGATAATAAGAAGTAAAACTAATCTTAAAAAAGCACTCTCTCCCCACCCCTTCATCCTTCCTGGGCTTAATTTTTTTCCCAATTGTCTAACCTCTTTGCCTACATTGATGTGAGGGGATAGTGAACGGGACCTGCAGTCACTTTGTCACTTGTTGGGCCTCTTCTGCAAGGGCCTCCAGGTGGTGGGTTTATGGAAAGCTGCAGTGAAGGTGAAACCAGCTGTATGTTGATGATTCCTGCAGTGATTTTGTTCCCAAAGAAGAGGAAGAGTCTAGTGCAGTATCTGCAGCAGATTTTCAAGTCAGGTCCTGTTCCGATCACTGTGGATGAGGTGATCAAATGCATAATCTCACCACATTTGGTGTTTGTTTCATTACACAACCTGTACAGTGTTTTTCCCAATTTTCTCTTCTGCTTTAGTTTCTGAAATGGCTCTCTACTATTTCAGTAACTTGAATTGTAAGAAATCTTTATTTTCTTTTGTACCAGAACAATATTTTCTTTTCCCTCCTGCATAGCTAGAACATATTACACTATCCAAGATAATGCTAATGTGAATCAGTACATCAGATTTAAGGCATACTAAAAGTTTAGAATCATAGAACTATAGAATAGTTTGGGTTGGAAGGGACAGTAAAGATCATCTAGCTCCAAACCCTCTGCCGTGGGCCAGGGTACCTTGCACTAGGCCAGCTTGCTTAGAGTCCCATCCAGCCTTGAATACCTTCAAGGATGGGGTATCCATGACCTCTCTGGGCAACCTGTTCCAGTGCCTCACCACCCTCACAGGAAAGAATTTCTTCATAATATCTAATCTAAACTCGGGCTCCTTCGACTTAAGGGAACTCCCCCCTGTCTTATCACTACATGTCTTTGTCAAAAGTCTTTTTCCAGCTCTCTTTTAGGCCTTTAGATACTGGAAGGCCACTCAAAGGTGGCCTTCAAGAACCAGGTGGCCACACAAGAACCTTCTCCAGGCTGAACATTGTTTCAGCCTGTCTTGATAGGAAAAGTGATCCAGCCCTGTGGATTGGTTTAGTGGCCTGCTCCGGACTTTTTCTGGCAGGTCCTTGTCTTTCTTGTGTTGGGGCCCCCACACCTGGACACACAGTAGGGCAGGTGGGGTCTAGAAAGAGCAGAGTAGAGGGACAGAATTACCTCCTGTGACCAGCTGGTCATGCTGCTTTTGATGCATCCCTAGACATGATTGGCTTTCTGGGCTGGGAGTGCACATTGCTAAGTCGTATTGAGCTTTTCATCCCAGAGTCCCTCTCCCCAGGACTAGTCTCCACCCAGCCTGTACTTGTGCTTGGGATTGTCCTGACCCAGGTACAGGACCTTGCACTTGGCCTTGTTGAACTCCATGAGGTTTGCACAGTCCCACCTCTCGAGCCTGCCAAGGTCCCTCTGGATGACATCCCTTCCCTCCAGCGAGTCGACTGCACCACACAGCTTCGTGTCATTGCAAACATGCTGAAGATGCACCTGATACCACTGCCCATGTTGCTGAGAAACATGTTTGAAAGTGCTGGTCCCAATAGTGACCCCTGGGAATGTTTGATATAAGTAATTTTCCAGCTCTCACTTTATGTGTCTCCATGTGTAGCTTAATTTGAGTCAGCAGTAAACACTCAGAGTTGCAATAAAGGACACTGAACTTCTGGGAGCACATAATGTATTCTTTAATGTGAAAAACTCTCAGATACCAGAAACCAGGTTTCTCAAGTTCACCCCCAAACTCTGTGGACCATTTTATAAATTTTATTTTTTTCATATACCTTTTTGAATATTGTCATGTTTTTCTTGTGCGTTATTGTCATGCCATGTACCCACTATCTTGTTCTTCAAAAAGTATTTTTGAAGCATTACATATAATAAATACACAATGAATATGGCAATGATATTGCACTATTTCAGCTTTTGTGTAAATAAAACTTCTTTGCTGAAGGGTCTCTTCTGTATCTTTTAACCTAATGCTCATTTAAATTGACATGATTGTATATGATGCTAACAGGTATTACGTGTTTCCCTTAGGTTCTTCAAAAACAGCTGGATGATGTGAAGGAGGAGGAGATGTCATTGTTAAGCAAACACAAAGAAGTGGAAAGCGAGCTTGCAGCTGCTAGAGAGCGCTTACAGCAGCAGGCCACTGATCTTGTTCTCAAAGCCAGTATGTATGTCAGTAACTTAATCTGGAAACGAACTTCATCCTTTTATTCTAGCCTTTTCTTTTCCTGTCAGCCTCATGCAGGTTTAGAGTGCCTGAAGACTGTTTAATGCTTTCTGTGGAATTTTCTAACAGGCTTTGGGGTTTTTTAAACTTTTTTGCCATTGCATTATATTTAAATTTCCTTTTTTGTGTACTCATTTATCCAAATGCTGTACTTTGTGTGGCATATACGTATCTTTCAGGCCTTGGAACTGCACTTATACAGAACAATTCTGCTCTGTGTCTGTTCTCCACTGAGACATGCTTCCTGTTCTGCCACCTTTTTTCAGTTGCCTTTTCTTTTTGCTGTTGCTGTGGTGCTTTGCATTATACCTACTGTCAGGATTTGCCGCTTATTGAATAAATCCTTTAAAATTTTCTCTATAGCTGTTTTCTTTGCTCCTTTGTAGTTGCTGGCTTGTGGAAAGGCACAAAAAATAGCTTAAGACCTGACTGTATACATTCAGGTTTCTTTTCCCTCTTTGGTATTGTCTCCCTGGTGTGCTCAGTAGTAGGCATGGGCCCCAGTATTTGAACTTGGACAACTATACAATAGCTAGGGTCTTGAGCTTAAAAAGGGGCCCCTGGCTTATCTTTGGCCTTGTTGTACTAGACCAATTATAGCAATTCCTGATTGTTTTCCACACAAATTAGCACAAGCCCAGGAGTAGTCTAGACCATATGTTGGAACAGTATAGTGACCAGCAGGAGCCCAAGACTGCAAGGTCCTATTAGATCAAACAGCTAAAAGGAAAAGGCTTGCTGCAGAGAGTATGTAAAATGGGAATCTAACCCTCCAAAAGATGTTCTGTGAGGCAGTCATAGAAAAACTCATGACTGTATGAGAGCCCTGTTCTCATACATTCTAGAGCTGTTGCTGTTTCATTCCTTAGGCAGAAGCATGGGAGGGTTTCACCAGGCCACCCCAAATGTAGTGGCAATATATACCCAGGCTGTTTTTCTGGGTTACTGATGGCATGGGGTCAGCTAGCCTGTGATTGAGGCCAGCCCTGGTGTCCTCTGGCACCGGTGTTTTAAGCTTTACCAGAAGTCCCAGAGTGTCTGTGCTGTTGCCAGCCTCAGTGGCGCTGTCAGCAGATCTTTGTTTTACAGCGCATCACTGTGCAACAAGAACAAGGACCCCTGTTTGCCACCCAGCCATTGCTGCCATGTGTTGTAGTTGGTTGCCAGCCTGTTTGGAAATGGTTTCTGACATTGGCCCACTGCCATCTCCTTGATTTTCATCTCACACTGTCAAAAATCCTTCCTCAAAGAACCGGAATTCTTGTACTTAATTAACATAAAATAATGTTTACTCATCGTATTGCGATTTTAGAACACTCTATTTGAGTCTCTTTTGGGCATTTAAAATATTCTTCTTCCATTTATCCTGAGATTCCCAACTTGTAAGGAAAGTGCTGCATTTCATACCTTTTTTGTAGAGCATGAGAAATGGGAAACCTGTCTCGTGTGTTGGTATTGCTAGGACAGAAGCTCTAGATCAGTGTGTGTGTGTTTACATGTCACACAAGTATAACATACTTGTGTGACAAACTGAAAATTCTCGTATTATTATTCTTCGTGTTAGATTATAAAATTTCGGGTTTGAAGATAACTTTCTTAAGTGCCGTAACTTTTGAAATAAGGATTTTTAAAAAATGTTACAGAACTTAAGCATACCCATTGTCCTGAGTCTTCCTTTTCAGTTTTACAAACAAAAATGTTGAAATAATTTTTAGATTTTCCAGGGCGTAGTAAAGTTAGAGATGAGCGTTTTTAATGAAATTACTATTAATTTTAAGGCATTTTTAATTTCCATATTTCATTCTATATCTTGTGGCTCTTCACATTTGTGTCCACAGACAGCAAAGACTAAAACAGTTCCTTTTTGGCCCATCTTGATTTTAACAACAAATGGAAATCAATCATGAAGCTCAATGATTTTGTCATGTGAGAAACAGCATATACTCCACTTTCATAGCTATTCCTTAGTGACTTAAATTTAAAAACAATGCTCTGTTATAAAACTGAACTGTCATTAAATCTGTGATTTTTGAAGGTTATAATAAAATGAGAAGGGAAACAATAGTCTTTCCTAGAAATTCAGATTACAAAAAACAGTAGAAAATTATTCTGAGTAAACAATACCTCTCATGTTTCAGTTGGACCAAACTAGAAGTATCCTCTTTCTAAACAGTCTTCTGTTCACTCCAAAGCCTCTCCCAAAATAACAGAAATTTCACTGCTTTGTTCAGTTTGGTCAGTTACCTACAATAATATATACATCAAGAACAGACAGAAATTTCTGAAGTCATAAACATTTGTCAGCTGGTTATGTGAAGGACAGATGATTATATTGTGTAGTTTGAAATTTTACTTATTTTGGGGGTTTTTCCAAAAATATATATTAAGAAATTAAAAGGAAGCCTCCAACCTGCAAGAATTTAGATCATACTTTACTATAGAGAGAGTTTTGTTTTATCTTTTAGTCATATCCCTTTAGCAAAATAAAGTGTAATTCTGTAAGTTTCACAGGAGATAAAGCTATGTATCTAGTGTGCTAGCTAAATTATGAGTTTGATAAAACAATGACATATTTATCTTTAGACATCAGTGTTCTGCTTTCTGTTGTCTATCTTATTCTAGGATAAAAATATGCAGGTTTAGGTGGGATCAGTTCTTCAGTGTTCTTAGAATTACCTACTTCTTTCCTTTGGGAGTCAACCTGTAACTTTGAACAAGGAAAATTGGAGCTCAAGGAACCCCAGCACCAAGTGCTCTACTGTTGTTGGGCATTTTACAGTAAAACTGAATAAGTGAGAAGTGCAGAGGAAGATAAGTATTGCAGTGAAGACAAGGGACATCCATATGCAAATTTCCACTAGATTTGTACTATCACTGGAATATGAATGTGCACTTCAATTGCATGAAACCAATGCTATGAGGTTTTAAAGAGCTGTTTTGTTTTCAGGTCACATTGGAATGCTCCAAGCTACTCAAATGACTCAAGAAGTTACGATCAGAGACTTGGAATCAGAAAAGTCTAGATTAAAGGAAAAATTGTCCCAGCTGGAAGAGGAAAGAAATTTATTACAAAGCAAAACACAGAGTCTGGATGAGCGACAAAGGCAGCAAATTCTGGCATTGGAGAAGGTTAAACGGCTTACTGGCTTTAGTTGAATAAAACAAAAAAACCCTAGGATTCTCAGAAGAAAATATTATGCTTTAATTTTTGTTTGATATGACCAGACTAGGACCAGTATGTTTCAAGTATATCTCATGTAGCAACAAAGAATGACAAATGTAGAGTGTAAAGGGAGATTATAGGAAAGTCAGATGAAGTGTTCAGACTGCTTTGGACCATCTTTTAACAATTTCATTTGATGTATGACTTCGTGTATATATGCCTAGTATCTAAATTTTCTGAGGAAGGACAAATGCAAAATGATTAAAGAACAGTTTAAAAAGCCCTTTGCTGAAAATACATTGAACATGTTTGAAAATACTAAACAGAAATTCTCTATAGGCTTGATACCCGATTGTTGTATTCCCAGATTAAGTAGAGGAAAAATAGGTTTTTAATAAGTACATATCGTTTTGCATGGGTCTTTTAAAATTACCTTTTTGGTTACTGAATCATGTAGTCAGTGCTTAGTGTTTGCTCAGTTTGTTTTATATGGAAGTTAATTTTTTGCAGATTTATAGTCGTCAGTAATGTTTTTGTATTTTTTTTATTCTTACTATTCAGATTTTTTTTACCATTGAATAGATTTCTTCTCCTGTACTTTATAGAAAGTAAATGAAGCAAGGGAAACACAACGTGAATATTATGAGAAGGAGCTGGTAAAATTGCAAGCAAGATTGGAAGGAGAGGCTGCACAGTTAAAGGAAGCTCATTCCAAGACCTTAGAAGAATTGGCATGGAAACACCATACTGCCATTGAGGCTGCACACAGTAATGCTAACAAGGATAAGAAGAAACTGCAGATGGTATGTTCTTATTTTCTTAGTAATCAAATGAAAAGCAACTGTTATGGTTTGCTTTTTGTACTGCATGGTTTTGTTTTATGGCAAATTTAATTTGGAATTACCTGCAGTCTCTGAAGCAACTGCTTAGCCTTTAGGAAAAACCAAATATCTTGAGAAATAAAAAAAAAGCACTTATACGGTCATTTGGCTGCATACAGAAGTGAAATTCTTCATTTATACAAGTGTATTTTCAAGTATATAATATTTTTGTTTTCCTGGGATTTGTGACCCATATTCAGAAGGGTTGGTATATCAAGATCAGTTCTTCTGAAGGAGATGAAAGATTATATTATTATAACATTTATTTAAAGTTTTCACTGACACTCCAGAAATACAGGAAGATATTTTATTAGGACTTGGCTATATGTGTACTCAGAAGATGACAACAGCTGTTCCAAGCTTGCATCATAAAATTATGTACTGTACAGCAACTCACTCTCCAGCAGCTGTACATTTACCTTTGACTGGAATCCTAAAACTGAAAGACTTTTTTTGTTCCACAAATTTGGCCTTTTCTTTCTCAGAATGAGAGGTCCATTTTTGAATTATTATTTCCTAATCTGATTGTATGTGTGGTAGACAAATTTTGCCTTACACATGAACTACAGGATTAAGTGTTTTATATAAAATATAAATATTGGTATTTATATAAATACCATGGCTTTGGTGTATTTCTTTTGATGTATTTACAGGAAACATACCAAGGAACATGGTTGTAGTTAGTGATGTGCATCTCAGACAGATTTGGTTCGTTTTTGTAAACTTTTCTACCCATATGTTGCTTCTTAGTTCAGTTTTTAATTAATCTAAAATATTTTTTGTCACCCAGTAATTGAAGTAGTTCTCAGAGACATATATCCATCTGATCTTTCAGGTTTACTTTCTTTAAAACTTTAACCATGCCTGTTAAGACAATGTCTCTTAGAGTTTCTGGGTATATTTTTCTTTTATTTCAGTAAGATGCGGGGTTCTTTGTTTTGTTTTGTTTGTTACTAAAATAATGTGGAGGATAAAACAAAAGGACATCACAAAATTTTTCTCTTAAATCATTAATCTAGTTTAAACAGGGAACATCTCTCTGAGTGTGAGAAATGTGAAATGATTTTAACAAAAAAAAATCTAGCTATGAAGA
Source organism: Trochalopteron elliotii (assembly GCA_024734555.1). Classification (NCBI taxonomy): domain Eukaryota; kingdom Metazoa; phylum Chordata; class Aves; order Passeriformes; family Leiothrichidae; genus Trochalopteron; species Trochalopteron elliotii. The sequence continues at coordinate 10,208,636 of JANPWX010000096.1, read as the reverse complement.
GATGTTAGGATTGAGATGTGAGTCTTAATCAGATTTCACTGGTCTTTAATCAGATTTCACTGTCTCCTCTGGCAAACCTGTCTCACTAAGCACATGCTGTGGTGAGCAAGTAATCCAAGGCAGAAAACAGGCAAGCTTAAATGTGGAGTAGAGTTGAATTTTGTATAAGGAAGAAAGAAGCATGGTGGCAGGAGCCTTGGGATGGAGGACGTGAGGATTCATTGGGACTGGAAGCCTGGGAAATGCATCTGAGGAACAGAAGAGAATTCAGCAGAATTAGAGTAGGACTCAAAAAATAGCTCAAATATTTCTTTTTGCTTCAGTATTTCCATCTATAAAATGAGCTGTAAAAATGGCATCAGGAGGATTATGAAAATAGAATTGCTAATAATTTTGCAGTACTGCACAGCTGTACTGACAAGTATCATCAGAAAAATAATTACTCTGTTATCAGAATGGGGTCTAAATAGCACCAGTGGAATTTTGCAGACAGCTGATTTCAGCATGAACAAGACAAATTGATCAAGTTTCCCTGAGCAAGGAGCATTTATCCCACGTTTTGACTCATGTGGACCCAGTGAAGAAGGCAGGCACTTGTTATGTTGTTTAGTAATGTGTCAGTGACACTGTAACCCTCTGTCACTCTGTCCCACTTCTACCATGAATGAAGGGATTGTGCAAGCAGTGTATGCAGAAAATATTTATTGCCTACCACCTGCCCTAAAGCAGTGCTAGAACTAACAAGCTGCCTAATGTGCTTACTACCCCCTGCAAAACACTTGAGGTATCTTTGAGTTTGGATGAGGAAGGCTTGGCCTATGTTGCTTCTTGGAGTTGTCTGGGTAACACTACATTGCTGTCTTGCAACCGGAAAACCTTGGGTTTCCTTAGATGTTGGGAAAGATGAGACAGGAAAAGCTTACAAATATGATTGCTTGGCAAGAGATTCTGAAAATATGAAGTCTGTCAGTGAAATAGAAATGAAAGCAGTCTTTGAGATGTAAGCATGGCAGGCAGGAAAACAGTGATTAGCTGGAAGATGGGTTTAGTAATAGCAAACAAAGGAGCCCAGGGGAGTAGCCCTGCCAAGGTATCAGGGAAAAGGTAGATAAGAAAGTAGTCTTTAGAGTTTAGAATACAGAGTGATATGGTAATACAGCAGTTCTTATAGGCTGTATGCCAAGTCTGTAAGTTTTGTATCTCGCACAGGTAGGTCACTGTAAATTAGGATATTCAACACAAAAGGAGATATAATGTGTTGTAACAAGGACCTTGCTCTCTTGCTCTTGCCCTGTCTCTCACTCTCTCTCTCTCTCCCCCCCTCTCTGGGGCATCCCCTCAGCCGAGGCTGGTGGCTGAAGGCAAGGCCCTTTTTACCCACGACCCATGCAATGAAACCATGTGTTCCTAGAGTGTCTCAGGTCTGCAGAGTTCCTTCTCCCTGCTGTTAACAAATGCTCCTACACTTAGACTTTTATATATTTTAGTGACTGTTTTTGCTCTTTAATACCTTAATTCTTTCTCTCTCTTTCCCCAGTTTTACCAATACTTTCAGTTGCACTTTCTGTTTCAGCTGGCTCTGGCCTATGTATTTTCATGGCTGTTTCTGAGATAATACTGATTTTTCAGAGCCCTGAGCCCAGGTCTGCACAGAGGCACTGAATCGATGCTGAGCCGTGTATTCAGATGAACCCCTAGGAAAGAGTTAATTAAAAAGCCTCTAGCTCTGTAGAAAATCTTGAAGCCTTGTATGGCATGACTCTGGAGCACCTTGCTTGGCAACCATCATTTTCTTCACTAAAACTTTGCAGTATTATGAGTTAAATAGTATATTTCACTGAAATATGTAATAAAATTCTCAACTTTAACATGTTTCCTTTAAAGTATTTTGTGAATGAAATTGTTCTTTTGAAAATATATTCTGAATATTAATAAAGCTGAAGTATAAATTTATAATTTTCCTTAAAAATATAAAAGTTTCTAACATTTATATGTATATATATACACACACACAGTATAGGCTCATATAAGAGAGATATAATTCATCCAACAGTTATTTTGAGAATTTGGTTATTACACCATGAAAGTTGAATGAAAACAGGGGTGTTACTTGATTCTTTCCATATAGTTAAACTTGAAAACGAATTGTTGATCTCTTTTGGTTCTACATAAATTTTATAGGTGTGGAGCTTTTATTTTCATTTATTGTAACATTCTGAAGAACTTCACAGAGCTCAATCTGGATTTTAAGATTTATCCTTTCCTTTAGGGGTTATTTGTAGGAAATAGATGGGTAAAGGCTGAATGACATGCAGATTTATTTGTAATTTTATAAAAAATGAAAAATTCTTCTTTCACCTCAGACTGAAAAACTGTGGAAGTAAATATAATTTTAAAGCTTTTGATAATTGAGACCGAATTTAGAGGAAAGTCCTGTTTGTCTTTATTTTGTGATTAATCAAGAATGTTAAATTATAAAATAAAGTGAAAAATTAAGATAGCTGTTGTAAAAGGAAATAAATATTCATGCTTTAACAGTTTAAGGAAAGAGTTGAGATCACAAGTATTTATTTATGCCAATTAGAATCATTTCCATGTGGTAGACGTGTACTTTGCAATGACTGTATGGCAAGTATTCAATATTTCTTCCATCCTTCCTGTTTCTGAAGGAGTTGGAGCAGCAGTTTGAGAAGGAGAAACTGCATTTGGAGGATGATAAGAATCAGCTCCGACAGCAGCTGGAAAACGTGAAGGAAGAGCTGACAACGAAGCTGACTTCTGCCAATCAGGAGGCAAGGACTAACTTGGTTGTTTCAGCTACTACATTTCATCAATAGTCATCTTAGACTCCAGGACAGGTCTAGGACTATGCTGTTGAGTGTTTAATGCCTTACTTCTGTTTAGAGTGAAGTGTTCTTAAAACATCTCAAGTTAGTTTACTGCTTCTGAGCAATGGTTTTGTTGTACTTTACAAAATTAACTAAGCAATAGAGCTGTATACAGCTCTTTATTTTTAATTCTCTTTATCTTTTTGTTAGGTACACAGACCTCTACATAAAATATGTCTGGAGAGAGGGAAATTTAACTGCATGTAAACCCATATTTGGTTATGGCTAACATATGATAAATTCTGGTCAGTTTCCTGACTTGCAAATCGTCTTCATGTATTTTCATCAAAAGATGATATGAAATACTTTTAGTGAGACACAAATTATTTGTTATGTCTTGATATAAGCAATTGATGTTAAATGTATCATATCTCAAGGCAGTTTTAATTTTTTTAGTTGGAAATCACCACCTTTTCATAATACAGTATTTTGAAACTGGAAGACAGTCTACTGATATCAAAACCATCAAACCATTTTTCTCTGGAACTTTCACCTTCTTTCAAGAAAATATTTCAAAAACAATCAGCTTTATTGTTCAGCAAGCCCTATGCATGATTTCAGTGTGTGCTTTAAGAGATACTTAAACGTGAATTTAAGTATTATTTTGTAGCAACGTTTTTCATTACTGCTTTCTATACTGTACAACATCTGGAGAGAGCAAGTGCCTCATTCCGGTGACTTGCAAATTGCACAAATGATAAGCTAGCTTAAGAAAAAAAACTTCCTGACAAGCTACCTTAAAAAACTGCCAGAAAAAACAGGGGAAGTTTGCCCTACCAAAAGTATAGATAAACTTATTAAAGTATAGATTTTATTTAATATATTATATATTACTGTATTAATAATATATTTAATACATTACTCTATTAATAACATTGTAATGTATTTAATTATTATATATTAAGGTATATATTCTGAAAATATATATTAATATATTCTTTCAGAGTGGGGCATACGAGATAGGTGGGTATGCCAGAGATTATACACTACCAGAGTGGCTGGACCTCCCACCTTTAGAGTTCAGCAGCTCTGCTGCTCAGTCAGTTGTGAGTAGCTGTTTAAACAGGAGGGTTCTTCCTCCTGAGGGTTGCCAGTGTTTTTGTTTCAGAGCTTAGAGAAGGTTGCAAGTTTAAGCTGGAGCTGCTCCTTTTCTTTTGCAAGTGTGCTTATTTGCATTCAAATTGATGAAAATATGATGTATTTGTTATGTATCTTAACAAAATCATACACAGCTATATTTTTCAGTTCAAAATGACAGGAAGTTTATTTATTTCTTTTTAGCTTTAACTTCTCTGTCGTATGCTCTAACTTTCATTGTTACTGGATTAGATCTGAGTAGAGCACTATTGTCATTCTGTCGTCATCTAACACTGTAGGCTTAAATTCAGCTATTTTTCATCAATTCCTCTTGGGTTCATGAGCAATAAACTTTCTCCTTTCTTGAAGGAAGTAACTTAAAATGTTTTAAGAATGAGTGTCTGTTATACAACTGCTATCAAATTCAGGCTGGAAAATTCATCAGCATGCTGAGTTAACCAAACAGAAGCAAAGCTAAGGAATAGAAGACTAAAATAGGGAATTAGGTCCAGCTGCTGTCCAATATTTGAGTTTATATACAATCCTTTGCCAGGATAAATGTAATACCATATATTTTGCATAGTGAAAGAATGAGAGAAAACATACAGGCAATAAATCTGGGTTGGTCTGTAAATCCACTTCATGTAATACAGACGAGATATGTTTTATTTCATTACTATGTTTGTCTTGAGCACATGAAAGAAGTGCTTCAGTTGCAACCACAGCTTGGCCTTAGATCTCTATTGACAACTAGCAACAGTTTCCTAATGCCTTCACTGACCTAGAAAAAGCTTCTCTGTGATGTGTCTGACACATCATTAGCTTAGCTCTTACATTGCTACTGTTGTTTCCTTTTTTTTGGTTTGCTTTAAGTTATAGAAGTCATTTAACAGTAGGCTTTTATTCATTACTTTCTGTGGATGCTAGCTCAGTTCTATCTTCCCTGCTGAGAAAGCTGGTTTTGAACCCATGCCATCTTCTTTTCTTTCTGACAGACTTTCTAGTGGCAATTACCTTAGCTAAAGGATGAGGGAAGATTGAAGCCTCATTAGGCTTGCTTCTAGTACTAAGCTATTTAAGAGCAGTGTAATCTTAAGTACTTGCCAGAGATTTTTTGGGGAGTTTGGGTTAAGTCAAGATAGTGGCTTTCTCACATGTCTCAGTATGAGACTTGCTGTTCACTCTGTAGATTTGTTTCCTTTCGCTGTAGACCAGCCAAGGCCTTTTAGAATGTTGATATGTTTGTATCACTTGGCACAGGCATCTAAGGACTTGCTGTCTCCCTGCAAAAGATTTCTGATGATGTTATTAAAGATCATTTTAAACAGCCTCCATCACTGCTTTGTCAACAGCAGAATGTATCTTAAGCTCTATGAGTGGCATTCCTGCCTGCTCCCATATCTTTTAGATCTACAGGACTGCTGTTCATATGATGCAAGTGGTTTGCTGCTATCAGATACATAGACAGCAGGGCACTACCAGGATGCCAGCAGAGTTTGGGGACAGTTTTTCTTGTAGGGATTCTCCTTCAGGTAGCAGTGCTTTGTAGGGAATTACTGGTTGTTTGAATATAACTCAAAGGAGCACAGAGACAAGTGCTCAAGATTACATGAGTTTTTCACTGAGATCTCTCATGCCAAAGAAACTTTGGATTCCTTTCTGAGAGAAAAGGAGGAGTTCCTCTTTTTAAACACTTGACAGGTTGTTGACAGAGGGAGAGAGTTCTGGGAGAGAGGGGTGATGTCTCTGTGTGTGTTATAAACAATATTTGTATGTAATTATTCTAACAAGCAGGAAGAGTGGTTATAATTCTTACCTGTCCATGCCTGTAAACCAAAGGCTGGTTTTTTCTTGTGATGCTTGTCCCATTGTGAATGAATTTATCTCAACACACAAAGGCAATAGCATAGACTATTGCTTTGGCAAAAAACACACTTCCAGTTAGCTGCTGTTCTTTGTTTCTCCCTGCCTCCCATTTTTCTGTTTTTCCAACCTACATACTTAAGAAGCTTTTTCTTTCCTGTAGCTGGTGGACAGTGTTCAGCCTCTTCTATTTTTATTTGAAGCAAAGAAGTGTAGTATTATAATTTTGCAGATGGGAAGCTGAAGCTCAAACAGGCAGAAAAAAGGAATATTGCTACATAGCAGTTAATGAAATTATTACATTATATTCTACAGTTGCTAGGTTGAGTTTTAAACAGGCTGGACAGGTAGCAATTTAAAAACAGAGAAACTTACACCCTAGCACAGGTTAATTTATACATTACATTCAAGTTCATGTATTTTGAAATATTTCTTATGAATTTGCTTTAAACATGCTTTCTCACAGTAAACTTAGAGGCAATTTTAGATCTTCTATGTAGCCCCTTTCATTGCAATGTGCATCAAACACACATTGGATATATTTTTTTACTTGTAAAAATCCTTTGAGTCTTTGCTTTTATAATGCTATAGGAAGTTGTTCTTAAATACAGAAGCATTAAATGATATTAAAGGAGAACAGGTAGTGCTGCTAAAAATATGTCTTGATCACAATTAGGAAACACTGAAAAACACCAGGACGGCTTGGCTACCATTAGTAACAATTATGGAAATTACAGGGTTTTTTGTAACATTACAGGTGTGTCGTCTGCAAGACCTAGTACGAAAAAGTGAGCAAGGCCTTGGAACTGCAGAAGGACACATCTCCAGTCTTCAAGAAGCTCAGGAAATACTCCAGAAAGAACTGGAATTAACTAGAGCAAGACTGCGAGAGACCACAGATTCACTGTATAGTGTTGAGGTAACCATGCTGTTGGAGAATAAATTGTGCAAAGTACAGTCATGGCTTTTGGTCTTTTTTTTTTAAATGTCTAGAGGTGCTATGGGGTACACATGACAGAAGGAGCCTCATATGGCTTCATTAAAGGAGAGATTTCTATTTCGAGCAGAAAATTTAAAGAATTGAAGCTAGGATAGGTTGTGTTGGGGTTTGGTTTTTTTAAATTTTTATTTTATTGGTTGGTTGTTTTAGGGTGGGTATTTTGTGTTTTCAGAATATTTTTAGTGTTTAACAGGTAGTGCTGTAGGCATATATTTGTGTAGTTAATGTAAATTGTAGCTGCCAAAATATGTCTGTACAAAATATGTTCAGAGTTTTAATAGAATTTCATTAAAGGATATGAGTTAACATTTGCAATTCCAGACAGCTCGTGTCATGTTGCAAAACAAGGTCCAGAGCTTACAAGGTCTGGAATTCACAGAAATCTTTTTGATGGGTTTTTTGAATACATATATGCCATATTTTCCTTGGATAATGGACAGAGTCTTCATTTCAGACTCGAATTTAGAATTTCAGTAAAGACTTGAGAATAATTTTTAGATATATGCTAGGATATCTTTAAAAATAACAGACTGTCACCTAGAAAATGCGACCACTTTATACCATTAGGCAATTAATTTGCCTAGGCACAAGTATATTGTCATTTTAATTGGCTTAGATAGAAATAGAACTTTCAGTTAGTCTGTCAATAGCTCATTGACTGCAATACTGGGTAAACATTTCCTTTTTGTTTCCTCAGTAAAGAATGTACATTTACAAGATCACAGAAGTATTTGATGTAGAGCAGCAAATATTACAATTTTTTTTTCACTGACCATGTTTTCATATTTTCTTAACAAAACCAGACTGAAACAGGTTATTGGTATATTTTTTTATTTCTTTCAGCTACAGTCATTAGAAGTGTGCAATATTATAGTTCATAACTTTCTCTGTATTTTTTATAATGTCTCTAAATGTTCTTATGAACTAGTATTGCTCTCTTCACCTATTAAAACATTTAAATATTCAAATATAGTAGGTTACTGGCAGTAACATCTTTCTTAATAGATTTTAAAATTTATCAAAATACTGCAGAAAAGGTCTAATTTTAAAAAGTATTAAATCAGTTTAGGGGGTTATGTTTGCCTCTCATGAACAAAGCAAGCACTGCTGAACAATATTCATGTAAGTAGGATTTCTAGGTGGTACTTAATACTCTTCTAGTATGGTAAAATTTCAGCAGAAATTGATGGGAATTTTAAAGTTGGTGTTCTCTGTGTTCAGACTGTGAAACCTTGTTTCTAGCAGGCTTGTCCCATCAAGGAATAGAAATGAACTTTGAATTTTGTATCACATACAGATAGCTCGGGCTTTGAAATTCATGTACTGGATATTTGATGCTTAAAAAAAAATTAAAAATAAAATTCAAAGCATTCTTGACAAAGTACCTAAGCCACCTGCTCTATTTCTGAAGTAAGTCCTTCAGTGAATGGGACTTGTTGACCTTTTGAGGTTCTTTGCAGCATAAATTATTTCATGATTCAACATAATGATATTTGAAAAAATTGCAGAATGACTTATTGGAAAACTGCTTTTTATAGGAACACAAACTTCTGTTTCACAAGTAAGAAATATCAGGAGATGTATAACGATTAATTGTGCATAATTGGGAATTTCACACTGAAGAAGGTGTAGTTCAAATTTATGAGCCAATTGTAACTGATATTTTTATTATAAGTACACTCATTTAATGTTTGAAATACACTTTTACTGCTGATCAGTCTCTATTGTAAAGTTTGTATTTGCAGGGAGAACTAGATCAGGAGAGACAACAGCACGAGGCAATGATTGCTGCCATGAGAGAGGAGGAAAAGTTCAAAGTTGACAGAATGGCACGTGACTTGGAAATAAAATGGACAGAAAATCTTCGGCAAGTATTATTTTTTTTCTTTTATTCTTTAATAAGAAATGAACTATGGATTATATGCAAATGTGCTGTCAAATGAAATGTGAAGCAAAGGTTTCTGTTATTTAAGGTTTTCCAATTATACTGAGATCATAGTTCTTTACTACTTCTCTCACAAGGTCCCACTGCATTTTAGTTATTTGACCTTTGTTTGTAGACAGGAATGTAATAAGCTTCGTGAAGAGCTGAGGCTGCAGCATGAAGAGGACAAGAAGGCAGCCATGACTCAGCTGTTGCAGCTGAAAGAACGTGAAAAAAATGCAGCAAGGGATGGATGGCAAAAAAAGGTCGAAGATCTTTTAGACCAGGTAATTATGGTGTCTTTGAGAATTGGAAAGCCATTACAGTTTAATTGTTGGTGGCTTATTACCAACTAAGTAAATTAAATCAATTGTGATATCTGGCTTTGAAATGAAATTTGTTAGCATAGGGCTTTTGAACCTAATCATGATCGAATACTATGAATAATATGTGGATATAACTTTATTTATATGAATGTTGTTCTTTATATTAAATGTGAATAAAACCTTTCACAGTTTTCAGGGAGGAGGGAGAGGATGTTGACAGTCTGACTTCTTCACTACAAGATTGTTTTGTCTGCTCACCTGTTGTGCTGTTAAATATCTGCCAATGCTAATTGCTTGAACTTAGAGGTATCCCCTGTCTTCACAGAAATAATAATCCCATATGTGTACAAGATTAACATTGTACAAGTCTCTGAGTAGCCAAAATGTCCCTTAGTTTCTATGACACATTTATTACAGCTATGTCTTAAGTGATTTTTGGACATTATTTTGGGATAATTTTGTGTAAATACTGAGGCTTTTTAATGGTAACTCATATTTATAATCTCAGTTATGTTAGATAATTCAAAGAAAATACTTGCTTTGTACTTTTTCCAAACCATAAATTCTGTAGAACTGGTTTTATTGACTCCAATTTGAAGAAATAGCTGATAATGAACAAACACACTTTAAAGTAAGAGTAACAGATTTTGGAACTCATTAAATGACTGTGATTGCAGGGTGTTATTGTGGGATGGCTTTTAATTTGCTGGCTAATTTGGGAAGTCTGATAACTGAACATGCATTTGATTATACAGCCTCTCACAGGAGCATGTCACAATATATTTTTGCTGACAGGGGAGTTTAAGCTTGTGAAGTCTTGTGGTTTAGGCTCATAAAAGCTGGAGGTTTTCAAAGTTCTTAGTCTGTTACTTTTTACAATGTGAATGTAATAAGAATTGGACTAATTTGATTTTAAGTTTCACATTACCCAAGTTTCATTTACTTTCTTTACTTCTACCTGTAAATAGCATTTCGTCTTGAAAGGGATGTATTAAACTTTCCATAGTTTTAACATACTTTTATCTCTGCCTTTCAAAAATGCTAAATGTTAAATCTGTCCTACAGTTTCAGAATGGAAAATTACTACGTTGCAAATTAACTTTTTTTTTCTGCCTGTGCAAGAAATTTTGGAATCAGAAAGCTAACTGTAGTAAGAAGAATTTACTAGAGAATTTTCAGACATAGGAAAAGGTTTCCTTATGCAAAATGGTTGTATTTTTCTTTTTTCTTCATATCTTTTACCATATCAGAACGGTATGCAAAGAGATTAATAGCATATGAATACTATTTTTTTTTCAATCCAGCTGTGACTTTTCCATACTACTGTTTGAATTGGATAGGTGTTTAATAAAGATGGAAAAGTTAGTGTTGGTAGTAGGGAATTAAGCTTTCCCTCTGTAAGAATCTGTATTTTATCCATTACAGCTGGAAAAGAGAGAATTCCAGACCATAGTGTAAAAGATAGGTAACTTAACTCTTGGAGAAATGGATTTGTAGTAAGTTCCTCCTGACTGCAGTACACAAAAGGTAAACTCTGAGAGTTGTAGTGACCTGGATCACAGAATCACAGACTTGCTTAGGCTGGAAGAGGCCTCAGGAGGCTGCTCAAATCAGTCAGCACTGAATTAGAACCAGGTTGCTTAGGGCTCTGTCCAGTCAGCTCTTGAATAACCTCTAAGGACAAAGATTCCACAGTGTCTCTGAATAATCTAATTTATTGCTAAATTATTCTCATAGTGAGCTTTGTATTTAGACAGAACCTTCTCTGTTTCAGTTTGATTGTAGCCTCTCATTGTTCTGCTGTACACCATTGTAACAAGAGTGGGTCCACTTTCTCTGTAACCACCTCATAGGTACTGGAAAAGTATTAAGTCCCACAAAGCCATTTCTTCTTTAGCCTGAGCAAAGAGAGTTACCTCAGAAGGATATCTGTTCCAGTCCCAGCCGTCTTGGTGGTAGCTCTCCATTGAATATGATCAAGTTTATCAGCATGAGTCTTGTACCAAAGCTGCATGAGCTGGAGAAGGAGACAGAATATGCCCTCCAGGTGATGTGCAGTAAGTGCCAAGTTGAAGGCATTGATCCATTTTCTCAAACTACTGGTTGCTGCTGCGGCCCAGTGTGCTGCTGGCACTCAGTGCTGCCACACCACACTGCTGGTTCATGTTTAGCCTTCTGTCAAGGAGGCTGTGCAAAGCAGATCTGTGACCTAGTGTGGACCACTGTGTGGGTTTGGTCAGTCCTGTGTCAAGGACTCTGCATTTGTCTTTGCTGAATTTTGTGTGGTTCCTGCTGGCCCTTACTTACAACCTAGATAGATCCCTGTGGATGGCAGCCCTGTCTTTCAATGTGGGGTGTCCATTCCACTGTGTTGCCCTCCACCTTTTATTCTTCCCAGCTTGGTGTCACCCACAAACTCGTTAAGGATCCTCCTCTGTCTCATCCTCCAGTACTGATAAGGTACTGAAATGAGCAGGTCCTGGAAAGCCTTAGAAATTCTATCCTGAGCTAGAACTGCCTGAGATACTGCAGTAAGGCTGTGAAATTGTGGAATTTGTTATGTATTTAAAAGATGTATTTAAAACCCATTTGAAAGGCATGAAGCCTGTATAAAATTAGGAAGAGAGGCAATTCAGCTTCCCTTTCTGCAGTTCAGATTTTTACACCTGAAATAGTGGTCTGCTCTATACCAGTAGTATTATACAATGATTTATCAAAATAATACAAGATCAGGGTCTCTGCTAAATAATTTGCAAATCCTGATTTGACAACAAATGTGGACACAACTATGTGTTTTCTTTATGTTGAGAAAGTGTCTAGAAGCTCACCACTTAGTTGTATAATTTCAGTTCATAAAAGTTGAATTCAGAAAATAAATGCTCATCAGTAGAGGTGCAGTTTTCTAAAATGTATTGATGCATCTCTGATTTGATTTAAAAACAAGCTACAAGGAAGTGTATTGCCTAACTTGAAGTATAGGGATGGTTATGTAATCATACAGGACTGAAGGGCTGAAAAAACAGGTTTAAATATAGTTACCTAAACTGTAGAAAAATATAACACAGAGTATGTCCTCCTGGGAATGATGCTGGCTGGTGCCAGAAAACTGAATGAACTGACACAGATATAAATGTTAATTAAAAAACCCAAACCAAACATTTCAAATAAAAAAAAAATAATGCCCATAAAGTGTACTAAGCTGATTTGAGTTTTTTAAACTGTGTTATTCTGATCTACAGATTTCTGCCACTTCTATTTGTTGCACATTTGATAGGTGGAATCCAGCTCTTGCACAAAGCTAGGTAATAGTTTTGATTTCATATCAGTAGTGCTAAGTGGTCCATCACAGAATCCATGTAGGATTATTGTTATTCTAACCATATAGCTTTCTTACAAATAAAGTAATTTTCTTGAGATAAAATACTACTCAGCTGTTGAAGTGCTTAAACACTTTCTTGCCGGTTGCAAAGCACCATCAACACTTAAATGTGGCTGGTCCCTAGATCATTGTCTAGGGACCAAATGTGTAGTTTTTATCTCAGATATGAGAAATTATTCTAGAAGATGAAAAAGAAAGTGCTTTTCCCTTTTTCCCTGTAAATTGCACCAAGTATTTCTACGTCAATCCATTTGAGAGTTTCATAATGAAATATGCAATGAATTCAGATATGCAGCTCCTTTCCGTTCCTCTTAGCTCTGTAATGGAGTTTTAACGCTTTTCTTAAAAACATTTTACTGCTGAGAAAGCTTCAGTCGGGGCCAAAATAGCTGGGTTTTTTTTGAAAGCCATGAGCATGTTCTCTGGTTTGCCTCTCTGTCTTGTGTAACCTTCAGTTCTGGGCACTGAAACATACAGGTTAAGATGTGTCTTTTTCTTATCTGTTTCTTCTTGTGATACTTTTTTTTTCTTCAGTAAACTGAACCAATGGTTCTCACTGTGGATGGGCTTTTCTATATTTGAGCAAATACAGGTTCTCCCATCTTCCTTACTTTTCAGTAACATGTTTCAGTAAAGTAAATGCTTTTGGTCATTATTTTTTCGCCTATGTAGCCTTCCCATTCTTAAATAGCTTCATACATGGCCATGCATGTGTGACATTCTTCTTTCTTATGTCCACTTTTCACACCAAAAATACATCTTCTATTAATGGAAATACCAGAGGTAGCACAGCAAGAATGGACAAAAGTATGCTACATACATTTCGGTAGCTGTTTGTTTGCTTTTCCTACTGCAAAGACTCCTTTTTTTGAAAATATGTTGAGATTTCCTCTTCAGAGTTTGTTTCTGTGATGGCATGCTCCTTTTTAAACTGTCAAGGTAAATAGGAGAAACTTTGACTTGTATCAAAATGCAAATATTTCCTTCTGGTGTAGTTATTACTCAAATTGTAGTTTTTAGAAAATGACGAACTCAGTCTTAACATACTGGTCTAAAAATCCTGAGTATTCTGCTGTTGATGGAGTGCTGAGAAAAGTCTCTAAGCTCTTGTGCACATCTATAAAAGGCATTTGATCAGGCTTCATCCAGAGCCAGTTACTGCTCCATCCTTACTTGCCCGTGTAGAGGTTCTTATTGCAGAGCTGATGTGCATCCACATTAGCAAAATCAGGAAATGCTACTTTCTTTTCCCAGCACAAGGATTACTGGCCTGTTCCACAGCCTGGGTAATCCTTGCATTAGAAGATTTGCTGTCAAATGGATGCTGGAAATTTCTACAAGAAATAACCTGCATATACCTTGTATCAGTTTTCAGAAAGAAGGGAGATAAACTCTCAGCACAGAATCATTTTACTCAGCTCCCTGTCACTTGATATTGTCCTGAACACCCTGTCTAAAGGCTTGTCTGTCTGAAAGAGAGTGGAGGTAAATTTCAAATTACTCCCTCCTAATTTGCTTTGGCAATTCTTGTATTTAATAATACTGGTAAGGCTATCATGACATCTAGTGGATGGTAAGAGATGTTGGGCAAGGTTTAAAAAGCACTTAAGAATCTAAAATGTGGAAATCCAGAAGAATAAAAAGAAAAATCATACCAAGGAGGGAGGAAAGAAAAGAGGGCACCCTGGAATGCAGTTCAGGGTAATGTTTAATGGTTCTTCTTCAATCTGTAGGTACCCGATTTTCCAAAGCAGCATGCTTTCTTTGACTATTAAGCATTTTGACAGGTTAATACAGCTCTCAAAACTGTGGTCATAATGGGACTGTGCTGTAACTCATGCAGACCTCACAAAGAATTAGGGGAGATTTGGGAGTTTCTGCGTAGATCCACTGTCTGTGTGCATCCTGCCACTCACCATTGGTTTAGAGGAATTGGTGTTCCTGTAGTCCAAGTGGGAAACCTGTACTTTAGACAGGTCAGAAACTGCTTCATGTGAGCATGTGGGTAACCTCATAGTCCAGACTCACTGCAGTCCTCAGAGGGTGAACTACTGAGGGTGCTTCCCCTGATTTCACGACTTTCCACTTCTCAGTAAAGAATCCCTCTTGTTCTGGGGTCCCTGTGCTCTGCAGAGATGTGATTCTCATGATGAGTTGGTGCATTTGTTCTGTCCCCATTGGTCATTGTAGTGTTCTCTGAAGCCTGGACATGAAAACAAATTCAGCTGTTAGTTATGAGCCTTTGGTTTTGGTGACTCCAGACCACGCCTTTGTCATTATTTTGCTCTTTGTTTAAAATATTCTGAATGTAACAGAGGAAATTCCTTAAAGACCATTTACAATTAAGAGCTACTCAGCAAAACAGGCAATTAAAAGCAATAGAACAAATCAGTGTTTTCAAAGTATTTTCAGTAGGACACAGTAGGAATACTAACAAGTGTGAGTTTATTCTCTGTTTTGTAGTAAATGTCTTGCTGGACTTTTTCATCTCTCTTTTGGTTCCTTCTTAATTTTTTTTCTCAATGGTGTTGTGTTTAATTCAGTTAAAAATATATCTAGGCTAATGTTTGAAGTTGATATTTTCATATCCAAAGAAACCTGTCTACCTGATCCTAAACTTGTAATTGAAATTTAATGTCATGAGTTTTTATTTGGCAGTAAATCTGGAGGAGATGGGAAGGCTTTTAATTCTGTTTGTCAATGGATGAAAAGAACATGAAATTCTTAGTATTGCGCACGAGTAAAAAGTTTAATTTAAGGTTTGGAAGTTCAGTCTTCCAGAACTGGTAAATAGAAATCTAAGCCAAATACAACAGTAATTCCATCCCCAAAACAAAATTTTAGTCCTCTGTTTATATATGTTTTTCCCTTAAATGTAAGACTTTAATCTGTAGACTTAGTCTTAGTCTAAAGACTTAAGTCTTTAGACTTCGGCAAGCATCTGGTTTTAAAACACTTCCCTTAGCCTCTTTGCTCTGTAGTTGCACTTGCAGGTAGCTTTTGCTTTTGGTTCAAAACCAATGAAAACAGTGGACTCTGAAAGGAATGAGAGAGAACTTGTCAGGTGGGGCAAAATTTGTTTGAGATTCAGCAGATAATTAAAATTCTAGATTAAGGGCAGTGATACTTCTGTGCTCCAGGAAAAGTTAGTCAAGGTGTATATATAATCTTTAAAATCCTGACAGCATTATGACAAATAAATGAATAAAGCTCTAGTCACTTTCCAAAACCTTTAAAAATTATGAGGACATTCAAATGCACTTGTTTTTCCCCTGACCATTGAACCTGCAGTTTGTTGGATTAAAAGAGTATATTCTAAAATCCAAACAGATACAAATCTGCAAAATACCTAGGCCAACCCGTGCCATTCTGTGATTTTTCTTAGAAGTTTGACAGATTCGTAGAACTGGAAAAGAGAAAAACTCCATCTTTTTGAAGCAACAGGATAAGTTTCCCACCCTCTGGCATCCTGGAGATAGCACCTTCCCTTTGGGGTTGCTCCAAAACCAGGAGGAAATCAGGACCAATTAGATCCCAGAGATGATTAAAGATTTCAGAGTGCTTTATATATACTTCATTTTCCTCATCAGAAAACTGTTGAATTTTGAGATAGGGAAAGGGCTCTAGATGCTGCTTTTTCTTAGCAGTCAGAGAGGGCAAACTTTGATGTAGCTCTCCAGTTCCTAGCATATCACAAGCCTCGAGCCGAGTACAAAATGTTGTAGTAGCAAACAGCTGCTTTCCAAATCTCTGCAGAGTCATCTGCCACGTAAGCACTGCACAGCCAGAGACTGTGTATCTGCTGACAAATCAGTCCTTCTCTTCAAAGGCCTATCTCCAGGGAGAGTTTTAGGGTTGTTGTTGCCATTTTTAGCTGGATAAAATGGGCTTATGCCAAAGGTCCCTCTGGCTTCTGTGCTAGGCACTTCAGAAACTTGTTTCCTTTACTAATATCTGATGGGTGCACATAGGATTTGTCCTTCAGAAAGGTAAGCAGCATCTCTGGGAGGCCATTCTTAAAATGAAGCAAAGACTGTGTAGCAATCTAGATCTGCTTTCATAAAACAGATAAAAAGTAGGAGCTTTCCCAGTTAGGGTCTCGGGTTTTACACAAGAATTCCTGTTTGCCAGCAGTGTTTTGAAAATTCAGTAAACCATATAGCCAAGTCAGATTGTGACACAATGTGACATTGAAATGTCAGTGGGGGAAAAGTGTTACATAACTGATCTTTGGGTGATATGAAGACTTGATGCTGAAATTAAGTGTCAAGCCTCTCTAATCTGGTTAAAAGTAATTTTTAGTTCAGAGAAACCATAAAACAGGAGAACTTCCATGCATTCAATAAGTTAATGTCCTGCAGGGAACAAGATAACTGAATGAAAATGTGAAAATGTCACTGGTGCAGTAAATATCCTTCTTGAGGAAAATGACGCTGTTTCATCACCAAAAATGGCCCCCGTGAAAGCTGTGATGGAAACACAAACAATTGTTCATTACAACAAGCAAACATAAAGCTTGAAAGTTTCAAATCACTGATTCTGTTCTTTACTACAACACACATTTGCCCAACTAAACTGAAAACTCAGCTCTTCTAGGAAAGGTGTTGAAAGAGAGCTGGGAATTCCAATCTTGTTCCATGTATTGCTTGCAAAGTCTTTCAGTCCTGCTGAGTAGCCTGCAATGACCAGTGGATTCTAAAGATGCTGCATGTAAAGATGCAGATTCTGTTCTCTGCTGAATCTCTGCTGTTCCTCTGGTTGTGATGAAGCTCTCTGTTTTACATCTGAGACTTAGCTTTGCATATGCTAAATGTAGAGAAGATAATACTTCTACTGAAAAATGAGGCAGCAAAATCAAGTGAAATCAGGTTAGCTAATACATATATACCAAGTAGAGATGTGTTTACAGAAGTTTCTGTACTTTCAAAAGTAAATTAATTCACTTGTACACCCCATAGATTTCAAAGAGAATTGAGCAAAGGTTTCTTATACGACAGTAATATCACAAATGAAATCTTGAATTCCAACCTGTAGAAATAGAGTGATTTAACACACCTACCTTGCTTTTTAATCATAATTTTTCCCCCTCATAGACATACAGACAGTAATAATTATGCCTGCATTCTTTTTGGTTCTTAATATTTTTTTTTCTCCAGAACATGGACCGACCTTGCTATGGAAGTACTCATAAGGATGTCTAGAATTTTTATGACATTTCTTAATAATGCTTAAAGCAGTGTTATTTTGGAGTTCTGCATTCTGAATGTATTCTGCGTACTTTTGAATACGGAGCTGCATCTGATTAAATTGCTACATGTTTTGCTGGAATGAGCCTCCATTCCAATTGATTAGCCTATATAATTCTGGTTTTACTTGGAACTTCTCTTCAGTGTAGTACAATGAGAACTTTTCCGTTTCAAGCGTAAAATCTAAGTATTTCTTAATTGTACCACAGCACTGCATAGATACATCCACCAGTATAAAGTCCCAGATGTTCTAGAAAGTGAACATTTATTTAGCAGGAGATCATTCCTACTGGTAAAAGCTTCCCCCCTAAACAAACCAAACAGATGGGAAGGGAAGCACAGAAAAATGAGGTGGATTTGTACAGACTGGCAGTGTCAAAGTCCAGTGTTGGAATCAGAGCTATTAGATGCTGGTCTCTTGCCTTGTCTGCTGGAGTATGATGCCGCCTAGTGTTCCACTCTGGCATAGAAAATTAGAAAATTACTGCATATAACTCTCTTACAATTTTAATAAGCTCATTTTGGATATTTCACAATAATGTATTTTTAAGTTGTGCCTTTTTTTAGATTCTTGAGACTGAATAACAATTTCTTTTTGTATGTTGGCAAAGTGTTATCTAATAGTTCCCACCTATAGGCTTTCAGGCTGGTGTCAAAATACCTGTTGGCTCCTGGAGAAAGCCATCTTGACTGACCTGTGGCAAAAGGGGAAAGTGGTCATGCTGGATTTGAAATTGCTCTCATTTAATTTCTGATGACTCTGTTCTGTGCATGTGTGTGTGCTTATCTACATGATTCATATATATAAACACACAGGCGTTTTTATATACATATGAATTATGTATATTATTTGTATGATCAATAATATTTCATAGAGTATTTACTTGGCAATATGTTGGGATTTTTTTGCTTTTCATTAGTAATCACCACTAGTATAAGTGGTACATTAAGTCATTTTATTGCTGAAGACTTTCAGGAATAGTCTTCTATGTACCCATTTGGTTCTGAATTTTAAGAAAGATTAAATAAGTATTTTAATAGAAATGTCTTCATTAAAGACTAAACTCATTTTCTGCCCTTTAGCAGTGAAATTTGATCCTTAATATGCTTTTGATATTTAAGACACACAGCTGATTGTTGATTGTGCCCTTATATAGTGTTCGTTCGTGTACTGAATGATTTATTACCAAAAATTGTTTTGCCATAAAGGAGAAGAGAAAACAAGTGGATGACTTCAAAAGTGTTCGGCTGTGTAATGTATGTCTATATAGTGACATTATGTTAAAGAGATAATGCTGTACTGTGTGTCAGAAACATAACATGGTAAACCACATCATTCTGTTCTGTGTTCAGTAGCTTATAGACCAAGTCAAACATATTCATATTTTTCCAGATGGCTTTCAACTTATTTTTCTCTGATCAAATTATAATTATTGTTCTATGTTTACCCTTCCTTCCTTATCCCTTTTTCTTTTACTTAGTTGATTTCTGAATGTTTCCCTTTATTCCTGTGATCTTTCCTTCATAGCGGCACTGTCTCGGTGAAGCTTTGCATAAATCTATCAGCAATGTAAGTGATTTGCACTTACAGCTTGTGAACAGGGCATGCTTGCACTAATCAGCCTGCATATCCTGCAGTACTGCTTTACAGCTTAAGCCCATGAAATGGGAGACATGATAACATTTGAGACGAGAACATGTGCTGCTATCAACAGCTTGTGTGGTGCATCCCCCTCATCTGTGTGTGTGTGTCACTGGCATTGAACACTGTGTACGTGGTCATAACGTGAGCAGCGTTTTTATGTCATTGGTAACGCAAGCAAGCTTGTGGGCAGTGCAGACGTGTGTAGCAGAGCTTTCTACAAAGCATGGGATTGATGCTCTATTATAATTTGCAGTTTTGCAGTGTAAGTCATAAGTGTAGCCAAACTATTCTTTCAGTTTTTTTGGTTTTTTTTTTTTATTCTCACTGATGTTTTTAATGTGCTGAAAACCTGGGACAAAAGCATTGGAAGTTCAGAGAATAGTGTTTAGAGCTCGTTTCTTTTGAATCCTCAGTACAGAGGTGTGCAGAAAGGGTAGTCCAAAGACATACAAAAAGGGGCACTAATGTTCTTAAAACATGCTCTTGAGGATATCAGTTTATGCACTGAATAATCAAAATAATATTTAAAATCACATGCTCTTCTAAAAAGACTGATATTTTAAATTTTTTTTGTACTTTTCAACATCAGAACAAATTATTAGAAGGGTGAATTAATCTGACTTGCTTGCTAGAATCATTTAATCCTCATTGTCCTTTATTTTCTCTATAGTCTATTGATGCAAATAGACATCTCCAGACACTGACTCATTTCAGGCTATGGTTTTGCAGTCACTTTAATCTGGTGGAAGGATGAACTGCTCTTTCTTATTCCTGATCTCGTTGAAGATGGCTTCCTGCCCAGATGTCAGATTTCTCTTAGTCATCTCAGTTAAAATGTTTTCTGCCTTTCCAAGACAGAAATTAAAACAAAACATTTTGCCCTTGACCCATGCTCAACATATTTATAAATTATATACTGATAATTGTCAGAATTTGGAGCAGGAACTTAAGTGAGAGATAGATTTAACTTCAAGCCAAAAATACATTTTTTCATGTTATTTTAATAAAAATTGCCTAGGTTACCATGGTTCACTCCATTTGACTGTTAGCATGAAAGGCTTGTTAGAGTGTGATTATTACTTACCTGAGGTTCTGCAGGACTGAGCAGGACTTCCCCATGAATTAAACCTCCTGGTGGCCAGGATGAACAGGACAGGATAATGTCCTGAGAAGGGATAGAAACATGGTCAAAGGGACAAGTAAGAATGGGCTTACAGATGAAGAGAAGGACCAGGTAAGTATAAGGTTGCAGAAAGGTGGGAAGGGCCTTTCTGAGAGAAGGGCCCAGTAGTGAACGTGAGATGAATTAGAGTAGGTGGGATTGTGAGTAGACCAAAGGAAAGTTTAGGTAAAATAGCTTTTTTTTTTTCCTGGAGAAGGAAGACAATAGTACATTGCAGTACAAGAAGATAATGCATATATGAAAATTCAGAATTGACCAGGCTGGCAGGTGCATGGTGCAAACACTCACAATACATCAACACTCACAACCACTTCTGTGGAGTGAGTTTCTAGGGATGAAGAGAAAAAATACAATATATATTATATATATACTAAATTAATTGTTGCCACAGTGAAGGTAGATTATCAGTAGAGTTACACTGATGCTCAAAATATTTTCTTTACAGGTTGTTGAGAAATGAGTAAGGTAGGAAACTTTGCAGCTTGTAAAAGCTTATTCAGAATAGAATAACTGTCAAACACCAAGGGACTTAGCAATAAAATGGCAGATGAAATCCAGTGCAGATAAATGCAAAATGATCCACAAGGCAAAAAAAAATTGTAACTCTTTCTGTAAAATCATGAGCCTTACCTTGACCTGTTACAACTAGAAAGTAGGTTTGGGGACTATGATACATAATTCTATGAAAATGTCACCTCTGTCCTCAGTAGGAGTCTCAAAAGCAAATAAACTTTGGGAATATAGGAGAGAAACAGAATATAACATGTAAAACTGTATAAATCACTACATAAAAACAGAGTTTACGCCCATTTCAAATAACTTGTGCTATTTTGGCCTCCTAATCTTAAAAAAGAAATAATAGAAAAGGGGTAAAAGTAGGAGAGATGTGATCATAGATATGAAATAACTTTCATACAAGGAGCAACTCACTATGCCACAGCAGTTCAGTATGGAAAAGGGTGTGAGGAGGGAAATGATGGAGAGCTGTAGAAACATGAATAGAGTACAGTAAGTAAAAAGGGAACTTCTTTTGACTCCTTTCCATTACAAGTATTGAAGATCCTCATGTCAAATTGGCATGTCTACATGGAACTTGACACAGGATACTGTGGATACTGAAAGCTTTTATGGGCTCAGATAATGGTAATTTCTTCTATAAATCTGCTCCAAAATACCTTTTCTGGTATAAGATTTCTAGTTCCAAGTAGACTACAAAGTCAAGCTCCCTACATTTATGCTTGGCCTTTTTTTTCTTGGGTAAACCTGGTTGGCCGTTTCTGGAGGCAGAACCAGAGATCAGACAAAACTTTGGTCTGACCTGTACAATTTTTATGTGAAATTCTTATTTGATGTATTTAGTAAAAAGTTTTGCAGAATGTAGTGTAGGCCTTCCCTTCACTCCTTTAATTGTAGCTAATCTCTTTCAAAGGTACCTGAAGTACAAGACTATTTATAGAGTGTATGGTAAAGGTAGAGTGTGTATTCCCAGATGCAAAGACCTGGTGAATCTGAAATACAACGAGCTGTTCTTATTTAATTTAATTTAGTTTGATTTTTGTTTTCTTTTGTTTTACTGCTAATTTTTGTTTCTGTAGCTTTTTTCTTTCAAATCTGCTTAAGCTGTGTCCTTCTGAAAAAGAAACTTAACCCACATGTTCAGCAGCAATGTTCATGCTACAAGTTGTACTTGGTATGCTGCTATTAATTTCTTGCTGAGTGGTGGATTTAATGTTCTCTAACTCAATAACTTGATGTGCAATGTCGTTACAAATTCGATATAATTAATTTTGAGATATGCTGAATCAAATGACACTATCAGACTTTCATTTTTAATTCCATATGATGTAATGATCTGAGGCTTGAAAAGTATCCTTACTGATTCAAATTCTTTGTCACTTGGCAATTTTATTTTCCTTAATTTGAGTTACTGTAGTGAAATTCTCTTTTGGTTAAATTTTGTTTCCAGAATTGGAGGGTGTTGGTCATGGTTGGCTTTAAAGATAAATACAGATTTAGTACTTTCAGTCTGAAAAGATGCTGTCTGATGTGGAGAACAAAGTATAATATGACTATAAAAAGAAAATGGGACTGAAAAAGGAATATAGTATACTATAATACTTATACTGGATGAAAAACATAATTTGTAAAATCAGATATTTCTGAGAAAATGAGTTGTGACTCAGATTGTTTAGATCATGGAAACAAGCATAAAAATCACTCTCATACTCTTGCTGAACTAAGTAAAGTGTGATGGGAAATCCATCAAGTGTTACTTTTTATTTGTGGTGTTAAGTGGTACCATTTCTTTCTAAATGAGAAAACCACTAGTAAGGTAGGACCATAGCACACAAAAAGATACAAAAATCAATATAGACATCACAGGTTGTCCTCCCCTATTCTAAGTGCAGGATTATTCTTGCAGAATGGGTGTTCCCCTGAAGAATAGTTTAATAAGCAAGTGTTTGATTTCAGACCTTGATAGTGTCATTTTTATTGATCTTTTATATAAAACCTAAATAATTTTTTGATAATTTGGCCATTAAAAATAGTGTTACAGGTTGTGCTGCAGTATGAACTAACCAATATGATAACCCTTACAAAACCACTAAAATGTCATTATTGTATCTCTGTTTATATATCATAGAACATTAACAACAAATTCAGTAGATGGATGACATTGCTTGTCTGTCTTTTAGCTAATACTCTGGCTCTAAAATTTCAAATGTTTTCTTCTTCTGAATGTCTTCTTTACAGCTGATGTTAGTATTAATGACTAATGAAAATTTGCTGTTCTGTTGTGAGTTAGATCTCCTTACTGAAGCAGAATTTGGAGATGCAGCTTTCCCAGTCACAGAGCTCTTTGCAACAGCTACAAGCCCAGTTCAGTCAGGAGCGACAGAGACTGACTCAGGAGATCCAGGAATTAGAAGAAGAGCATCAGCAAAGGCATAAGTCACTTCAGGAAGCCCATATTCTTGCCTTTCAAAACATGGAGGAAACAAAAGAGCAAGAACAAAAGGCATGTTCATATAGTTATTCCACATTCTGTAGAGAATATTGCCATTTTAGCATTTCACTTACACAGTTGGAATTAGTAAAGAAAATATCTGCATAACTACTAAATTTACTTTTCAGCTGATGTATTACAGTAATACTGTTATCCAGTTAAATCTGAACAAGACGTATTGAAAATATTTTCTAATACTGGCATTGTTTCATGTGTTACTTTATATGCACGTATATAGGGGTGTGTGTATATACATATGTAAAATTATTATCAATACATGGATTTCTTTATGCCACATTGACATTTTTACCCTTAATATTATACTCTTGGTTTGATTTCGAGTAGAAATTTTCCGTTACAGTTAATTTTGCATGTTTTTTCTGCCAGTAGACTCCTTTGAAATGTATTTTATATTTTCTTTATGTTAAAAATTGTGTTAGCTATGCTCTGTGACTTGCAAGATAATTTTCATGCACCAGCCAAGATACTTTTTTTTAAAACCTTGATACTTTATTTTAAAACCTTGACAAAACCAGCTTTAAAATTGGAATTTTTTAAGTTCAGCTCCAGAGTGTGCCTTTGCTATCCATTTTCCCACTATGTGCCCAGAAGATCAGAAGATGTGCACCAGGAACATTATGCTTCATACAATTTCATAGGGAGTAAACATGGGTGTCCTTAGGGGGCAGAAGTCCCCAAATGTGTGCACACTAGACCCATCTATGAATCTGCACCTTATTACATTGCTTGCTATTGTAGATATATCCATGGATTGATTTTTTTTCTCTTTTCCAGCTGTGAGCCAAACAGGTTTTGTGCACAGCTAATCTTGGTAACCATCAACCACTGAAAAGAAAAAATATGTTAGGAGGATAAGAAAACATGAGTAATACTAGTGGGGTTTTTTCTAGAATATGTCCATGTCTGCTTTTTGTTTCAAGTTGTTTATTGTGTCATGTTTTATAAATTCTCTAAGTTGGTGTATAACAAATTTTGTCAATTTTGATTTCATAGGAATTAGAGGAACGTTTACAGCAGAAGCACTCGGAAGAACTTCATGCACTGAAAGAAACACATAAACAAGCCATGGAAGGCTTTAAATTGGAGATGGAACAGGAGCTTCAGACTCTGCGATTTGAGCTGGAGGATGAAGGAAAAGCTATGTTAGGTATACTATTTTCAAATTTGAAAAAGGGTCCAAAACCATTATTTATACTCATGCAAATACACATGCACATGTGTGTGTGTGTATTATAACACTCTAGTGTCTCTCTGAGTCATTCAGTATTGACCTAAATGTTCCTCTTAAAATCATTATAGACTTTAACAAGTAAACCTAGACCAGAGTTCCTGATGGTGAACTGATGTTTTCAGAAAGCAACAGGAATAAAAGACAGGACAGTTACTTAGCTGTCAAAGCTAAGTGTGTTTTAGGTCAGCAGCAATACTAAATGGAGCTGGACTGTCACTGTTAATTAATGTAAACACATCCAAATTAAACTTTTCTCTTTGTTCATGGTAACCAGCTTCCTTGCGCTCAGAGCTCAACCACCAACATGCAGCAGCAATTGACCAGCTAAGGCACAACCATCAACAAGAACTGGTAGCTGCCAAAATGGAGCTTGAAAGAAGCATAGAACTCAGCAGGCGACAGGTAGGAGGCATGGCCGGCAACTGCTATAAAATGACATGATCAATGTTCACTTTTTCCTTTGCTAGAGGCAAGAGCTGTTGTGAACAAACTACAAACATGTAATCCTTCAAAATCATCCAACACCAGCAGCTAATGAGTTCCTACCAGTTTCCTAAACTTCTTGTTTAGCTTTTTCTGCCTTCTACAAACCTCGTTCGAAGTCTAGAAAAGGCTCCCGTATCCAGGTAGTTTCCTCTCAGAACTGTGCAGCCATCTGGGAGCACCTTGGCTTGCCAATGTAGGCAAGTACCCATTCTTGCAAGATTGTACTCATACTCAGCTGCCAGCAGGAAGGAAAAAGCTGTTTCTCTTTGAAGCCTAATAGATATGCCAAAAGAAGTGGTTGCTTATAATCAAATGATTGCTTCAAACTGAAGAAAAAGGTATACAAAAAAACCCCACCAAAACCAAACCCCCAAAACCTGTATGAACTACCTTTGCTTTCAGTAGCAAACTGAATAATTAATCTTTCATTTTTCATTTTATACACAATCAGTTTTTCTGCTAGTAGCTAAACACTAAAAGTTTGAGATCTATTGAAAGCCAGACTCCTGGAAATAAGAGGATCAGAAAATTACCTCTTTATTTGCCTATATAGGCTTTTCAAGATTGATTTACTGATACTCCAGCACCAAGGAGGAGGACTTGGTTTAGAAATATATTAACAGGGTTTATTTATTATTTATGTTTATTGTTATTTATTAACAGGGATTTTAACAGAGGAAACAGGGTTTGTTGGACATAGCCTTTACACAAAAACAGAGACAGTCAAAGATGAGCCCTTCTTTAGCTTTTCCTTGCTGGTTTAACAGTGTGAGCACCAGAGGCAAAAACATGCTGCTATCATGCAGGATTTAGGGGGATATAGTTTCAGTCATGTGTTGTTTGAGCCCAGAGTCTGACAACTAGATGAGATGTCAGAAAAAAAAGTTTAAATTACAAGAGCTGGTGTTTGATCCAACCAAACAGGGTGTACTTTTTGCCTCAGTATAATGATCTGCTAAACACGAGCTTTGGTTGTACTGAGAGCAAAGCAGTTACTGAGGTTTCCTGTGTTAGAATGCTCATCAGTTCACAGGATCAGGGTTGAATGGGATGGAGAGTGGTCTGATCAGGATTTGCTACTTTTTGAAATATTTATATGTGTGGATGTAAATTTTTCCTGTGCTTTTTCCTATAATTTTAACGTAGTCTTTATATAGGGAGATACATAGTTATTTTTAATTGTTTGATCTTAAAGATGCCCTATGAAATTTGTGCACCAGGATATATTTGTATATCCTGGAGGCATGAAGGCACAAAACACAATTATACACAAAAATACTTTGGAATATCTGCTGATTTTCTCTGTGCAAGCTATATGCTCATTAATTATTGTGAAAGTGTAAGAAGTGGAATGATGGAAATAGAAACCTCTGAAAAAGTTGTTTTCATTACAGACATTTCT
This sequence comes from Trochalopteron elliotii, assembly GCA_024734555.1. Lineage (NCBI taxonomy): Eukaryota > Metazoa > Chordata > Aves > Passeriformes > Leiothrichidae > Trochalopteron > Trochalopteron elliotii. The sequence goes on along the minus strand of JANPWX010000096.1, from coordinate 10,181,958 downwards.
ATACCAAGGAGACTGATTATCAAAGCCATTGGGACAGGCTCCAGCTGAGTTTCCCAGTTACTAACTTCATTGGAATTTCTTCTGCAAAAAACCAAACCAAGACTTTTCTTGATTTATTGGAGACCATATAAATATAACATAAACTCTTTAACACATATTCTGCTGTAAGATATTTAAGACCTTTGTATATATTTGTGAGATAGGAGACTTCTGAATCAGATTTTGTTTGCATGGAGCATACATCTTGAGCAATTTTCACCTATTGAATGGGGCTGTAAGGGAAAAAACCAGTTCTCTGGATCATATGCTGACGAGGCAGAGGAAGTGAAATGCCCAGGCCCTGGATCTTAGTGGTACCTGGTTCTTTTTCTTGTATGTGTGGGCAAAAGGAAAATGTGATGAGCTACACCAGTTTTAACAGTGATAATGATGGGTTTTAACTTTTCTTGCAAGTGGAAATAATTCATTGCCTAACTTTGATTTCTTCTTTCTTTATACTTGTACACAATAAAAAATCCCTTTGCTTTGATTATAATTTATGTCAGCATCAAAAACTGAAAAAATTGTCTATTGGATGGAAAATTATGCTCAGCTGTTGTCTTCCAAAAGCAAGTATCGTAGGCATCACCTCTGAGAAACAAGTCTATCTAAAATATTTTTTGCTGCTGCTACTTACATCATAGGAACAAGAATTTTTATGCCGAATATCAGATCTACAAGATGAACTGAGACACCGAGACCATCATATAGCTGAACTGGACAAAGAGATTCTGCATCTTCATGAAAATATAAGTGCATTGACAAAGGAATTAGAGTTTAAAGGGAAAGAAATTCTTAGAATACACAGTGAATCCAACCAGCAGATCAGGTATGAATTTTTCCACTCTAAATTCAAACCAGTATTGTTTCACTTACCGTTCTACTTTTAAAAAATTGCCATTTGCAGTTTTAAATTTATCCTCTTAATCTAGTCATATTACATATCATTTAGTCTTCTTTAGTAAAGCTATGCCCTTTACTGGTAAAGTTAGTGATTGTGCTGTGCAGTTAAGTGGCATTTCAGTGACATATTTTGGCATATTTTAGTAGCAGTTCACTCAGGTGTTGGTTTTTGGTAGGTTTTTTTTCAAATTCATTATGTTTGTTTATTTTAAAAAGCATTAAAGGAGATGCATTTTCCATGAAATAAGCTAGAAGATTGGAGAACAGTAAGTCGTAGGCTTTGATGAATCAGTAATTCCTTCTGTGTTGTCTGATATTATGTAAAAGCCATTAGAAACATGGCAGAAAATCATGATGAACAAAAAAGTCTGATTTTAGAATAACTCTTTTTTTAACAAAAACTAAATTAAACAGGATGCATGAGCAAGATTTAAGCAAGAAACATGAGACAGAGCTGGATGTCTTGACAGCAGATCACATCAGAGAGAAACAAAGCATGCTGGCAGATTTTAATAAGACCCAAGAGCTGCTCAAGGAAATTAATTCAGCTTTACAAATTTCGTAAGTTTTGTTGCATTAAAAAAATTGTATGTAGCTGCATTTGAGTGAATAGTTTATTCTGGTGTCCATAAGTTCCTGAAGATACTGCAAATGTGCAGATGTACAGATACCTCAATAAAGTATGGGGGCTAATCTTGCATTCTTTAGGCAACACTATTCTATAATCTTTAGGGGCACGTAGTGAGGTAAATTGTTAAGGGCTTGAGATCAAAAAATTTCAGGTAGGAAAGATTAAATCTTTGCAGTTTCTAGAAAATTGGAGAAAACATTTCAGATGGTTTCTTTCTCAGACTTCAATACATCTCTTTTGAGAACACAAGAATTTCTTCAACAAGTTTATAAACAGTACAGTATTTACTACTACCAAGAAGTGAGATTGTAGCATGAGTGATGCAAACATTTTCAGGTTTGGTAGATTAAGGAAAATTAGTGTCTGAAATGGATTGTATGAGCATAACAATAGCAGAAGATTTAGGAGTTTGTCTAAATCATAAATGCCACCAGAGATTAGACCACCTAAATGGTGGCAGAAGTGATGTTTGCCAGTGTTTGCCTGTCTTCCACATCCTTCATTTTCTGTCTCTGTGGTGTTACCCATTTAGTCACAATTTCTGGCTCAGGTTTCAGAGCACATTGAGCACAAAGTTGTCACTAAGGGATTTGTATTTGCAGCACAGAAGATTTATGACAGAGAGAAGAAATTTGTTCTAAGTTTTTCACAGAAAGCTTTTCTAAGTAAGTATCAGTTACAAATGGACAGTAAAGTCAAAATGCATTCTAACCTCTTCTGGATAATGAGCCCTCAGAAATTGTCTTCAAATAAAATGGTTATAAAATTCTAGTTTTCACCCCCTTGTAATTGTCCACATGCATGCTCTTATGTCCTGATAAATATGGTACCTTGCCATTCAGTAAATTAGAGGTAAGCTACTTCCTGTTTGCTGCATTTATCTTCTATGAGAAACAGGCCTATGAGCAGCTACCAGAACTGTTTTGGAACTGTTTACCCTTAATATTTTCCACATTAAGTTGTTTGCTTCTCAGTGTCAGGGAATTTTCTGAATTTAGCTGGTTTCCGACTCACTCTTGCCCAATTTAAAGCTTTGAAGAAGCAGCCACTGGCCTAAAATCAGCAAGCATTATCCAGGGTACCCTAACCTGGCCTTCAGTGTGTTATTTCTCTATTTACACTGAAGCAAGAAGCTGTCCAAAGAAGAAACTGTAGAAAAGCAAGCAAATTTAAAAAGCCAAACCCGTACCAAACAAAACCAACAACAACAACAAAACACAAAACAAACAAAAAAACAAAAAACAAACAAAAAACAAACACCACGAAACAAACAAACAAACAAAAAACCATCACAAAACCCAAAACAAAACACGAAACCACACACATCCCCCCACCAGCTCAGAGAAGTTTTATGCAGCTGTTTCTCAAGTAACTGTTCCCAGGTTCAGCCTCACCTAAAGCGTGGCCTCATGAATGTTTGTGAAATGGAGAATCTGTCTTGGAATAATGGAGAGTGGGTGTCATTAATTAGGCTCTACGGCTAAAGTCTTTAAATTACAAATTATCTATTTGAAACAGAAAAAAAACCCCAGTTCTCTGAAGTATCTGAAAACAAAATGACAGCTGTGTGGAACTGTGTACTATACTCAGGGGATCTATGTACAATAGCTTAACCTAGCATAAAAAGTATGTACAAAAATTAAGTCAGCTGAGGCTATTTCTGTTCTGCTGAGTCAAATGCCTTCTCTCCAAGTAAAAACAATCATGTTGTTCTCATTCATATTGTTTTATGTAAATACATTATATAATCTCCTCAGAATATGCACAGGTTATTTGAAGGTTATTAAATTATCAATATAATTTAAAAATAACTGCTTTTTCATCTACAAATCAAAGTAAAAACATCATAGTTACTTTTGAAGAGAAAGTAATTGTCTGAAGTGAAAAATTGTCTACTTGCAGGTGTTTATGGTTTGTTTAGTTCTTGTGGAATTAAGCTTGACCTGATTTAGATTCAATTTAATGCATAGATTTTTCTTAGCATTTGATTGGGTTTTCTTTTCTTTTTTCACTAAGTTTGTTAAATTTCCTGAATCTGTTCTGATACTTGGTTCAGTAATGTACATGAGGGCTGAATATGTGAGAGACATATTTTAGTACTTTCCTTTGAAACTATATTTGGCATCATGAGCATGTTATTAGTTTAAAGGAGACACAATAATTTGAAACTGTCATGTCTTCAAAACTTTTTCTTTAAGAAAAAGGTATATCTATGCAGTTATTTGTACAATTCCTCTCTCAGATGGCTTATTTCACTTCTCTCCTTTAATGCTTTCCCACCAGGCATTTCAAATTTCCTCTTAGGTTTTTTTTTCAAATGTTTATCAGTTGTTACATTAGATGTCCTAATATCCAAGTGTTATTCCTTTTGTTTTGCAGCTCATTCCTTTATTTCATCTCTAATGGTACTAAGTTGCTTTTGTGGAGAGGAGTTAGTTACCTATTAGTCTTCAATGTTCTTGAGTATCTTCTGTTCCAATATGTTCTGCATGAACTGAGGAAGATGCTGTGGTTTTGAATGCCTTATTTTTAGCCTGACTTACAAGTGGCCCTTTTCAAAAATGCAGTAGTGCATGCACAGGAAGGATGTTAAGTTTTTAGAATGTTCCCTAGATTATTAGTTGCTGGAGCAAAAGTTACAGTTATTGGGGGTTTTTGTTTGTTTTGTTTCTTAACTATCTAAAGTGGAAGGAGAACATAGAAATTAATTTCCTTCACAGTGGTAAGAAAGTCATCCTCTGTTCTTACTCCCTGAACTCTCTTTTGTACTTACCAAAATTGTGACTATTCACTAATCATTTAACACTGGATTAGGCTAAAGGGGATATTCTTCTTTTCTATAAAGTTTAGAAGAAATGGAAGAAAAATATAAAAACAGAGAATCAAGACCAGAAGACTTGCAGCTTATCTCAGAACTGAAAGACCTAATTGCAGAGCGGGACCAACTCATAAAGAAATTGATCGTAAGACTTCTATGCTCTCTTGGTGTAATATCTTAATAAATACAAAAGTTAATCTGATTCAAAGTATTTAAAGTGTATTTTAAAAACTAATCCTGCTAGCATGTTATTCATATTCTTTGACACATCATTCCTCTGGTTTCAATGACTCATAATAGTAAAACTAATTAGATACACCATAGTATCAAAATCAAGCATGATACATTATTACAAGAAGTATTTTGGTACGTCCTTTATCAGATGTCTCCTGCCTCCAATCCTGGGACAACCCAGCCATGTATGCCATATAAGAAATAGTTTCTTCTATGAGGTTTCTAAGACCAAAATCCTGACCCACTGAGCTTCCCAAATTCAGAACACCCTGACTTGGGTTAGTCTGATTAGATCCTAATTAAGAAGCAAGAAGGAATGAGGAAATCAAAATTGATTAAAGATCCTAATTTAACTATACTGAGTCTTTTGCATTACATAATCCATTAGCCTGTGCTCACTCTCAGGACCATAGAACTGCATAAATAGAAATTATTTAGATTATTCCATATAATAATACATAAACATGAAATGCAATTTTTAGAATTGCCAGTTTATTTTAAAATGTAAGCATAAATTTTTTTGAAAACATTTCACAGGCAGATTTGGCCACTAACTGACTGAAAATGCATAAAAAGGAGTTTCTATCTGTTGTTCTTTTTAGGAGGACAAAAAGTTCTATCAGCTGGAACTAGTAAACAGGGAGACTAACTACAACAAAATGTTTAATGCAAGCCCTAATGTTGGTGTTATTAATCCATTGGTGAAGGTATGTTCCATGGACTTCATTGCTAAAGTAAAGAAAAAGAAATCTAAAGATATAGTAAAAAGAAAAGATATATGTGTATGTGTGTGTGCCTGCATCTGTACAGAAATCACTCTTAACAGACATGTTCAAAACAAGGAACATAGTTTTCCATTTGTCTACTTATTTTTGCGTAGGTTTGTTTCTTTTGTGTTGTTGAGAGATCCACTGATGCTGTTACCCTGGTTTGCTTGACATGTGTGACATAAAACACAGATCCTTATCATAAAACCGCAAATTTAAAATGGAAAAGTGACAGAAAGGCAATAGAGGGCAGAACTGTATCATGCAGCAGAGAGCAGTGACTGGTTTTTAGTTTTGTAATTTTTCTTGGCTCTTATGGAAAGTACAGGGACACTTTGCGCTTTTTGGGAAGAACTCAGAGTGGAAGGGCATTAGAAAGACAGGGAGAGAGGAAAGTAAAAGGAAGGGAATAAAGGTAAAAAGAGGAAGAGGAAGGATGTGAGAAGGGCATGGAAGGCAAAGAGTAAGATTGGAGAAGTGGAGTGGCAAACCAGTATGGACAGTGGCGGCTGCAAGAGACTGAAGCCAGTCTCCAGCCTTCTCAGGTATTGTCACCACCTATACAGCTGAAAGCACTCAGTAGCAACTTTTTCCAGTTCTCTCCATCCTGCTGAATAGCAGCCAGGGAAGGCTTCTGCCCACACAGGCATAGTAGCCTTCCTGCAACTTCAAAAGCCAGCAGCATTCCTTGTGGAGGAATGTGAATAGATTGTGGTAGAGTACCTAATACTGTTCCTTTTCACGACTTCAGGAGTGAGTCCTCTGACATTTCCTTCCTCCCTGTGATAACCCATAGGTTATTTCACTTGCGTGGAAGGGGAAGAGATTTGTGCAGCCCTAGAGACAGAAGAAGTTGGGAAGGTTCTGAAGCGGAGGCTAAAACCCAAGGGGCTCAGATGCTCAAGAGCTTCAGTGATCCAAGGTTCAGCCTCAGGTTATTTAAAAGGAGGTCTGGCTCCATTATTTGAGATCAGGCTGTGTTTTTTGGCCAGCCTTACTGCAGTTTCATATCAGATCAGCATATTTCACACTTCTGCACAAACTCTGCTGAAAAATGTCAGTATTCTCCTATGATTTTTATGAGCCCAGCAACTCTCCCAAGCTTATCTGGATGCCTAATTTTTATGTTAACTGCATAAAAGAAATTAGTTTGGGCCCATCAGAGATAATAGCAGGACTTCCAGATACAATTTCAGTGGTTGTTTGAAAATGTTTTAAGTCTGTCTGAACCACCCATTTATAAAGATGTAAAATGGAACCATTTAGTGTATAACCTTACGTTTTGTGTGAAATTTGAAGTGTTTGGGAAAAGTACTTCAGCATCAGATTTCCATGGTGATAATTCACATATTTTTATAATACGCTTCTGTCACTTAAAATGTTTAGACTTCGGAAGTGTCTTGTATGCCAGAACATTTTGATCTTTCATTTCATGAGTTATGGACTATGTTAATTTATTTTGTCAAAGCGCATACTGTGTTATTAGAGAATGAATTACAAAGAAACTGAAAATCTCATTCTCTTTTCTTTTTTTGTAATAAAAAAGACAGAAGTTATGAGTTACTGCAGGCTTTGCATATTAATGCAAAATTACAGCCATTGCGGTATGTGTTAGAGCATCTGTAATTTCTGCAATGGATCTGTTTAGTATAGTATTACATCCTTACATCTAAAGTTTCTTAATACTTTGCATGAATTTCATGGAAACAATACACACAGTTTTCTCTCTCCAGATTTGATTGCATCAGAAGCACAGATTGTTTTATAAAGAATATTTTATAAATTGTAGTATTTTTCTAAGCACTTATGTGGATAACATACATTTTCCAGAAATGAGCCACTTGTGGAGCACACAGATTTAACTACAGTTTGTTTAACACACTTTTAAATTACAGCATATATTGTCTTGCAAGTGTATTTTACATAGAGTTGTTTACTTTCACCAAACTATTTCTTGTTTCTTCAGCTACTACAGCAGACATGTATGGGACAATCTTAGTTTAATCCTTTGTAGCTGATGTTGATTCACTGTGTTGCTTAAAACCCACTTTTTTCTATTAAAGCTTTCTGTTAAATTGTGGGGTATTTTAATTGTGTGTTGACAAACACACCCAAGAGTATGTGCCTGCAATCAGTATCATTTGCACCTCTGAACCCTGGAGAGGTCAGGCACTGAAACCAAAGCTAGCAGAGAAAAATCAAAGCTAGCTAAGAGAAGAAGGTGCAAACAGTAGGATTCTGTCTGTCTCCAGCTGAAGTCATGCCCACCCTCAAATAGAGCAGCTCTCCTGTTTCAGGTGGAATTCTGCTGGAAAATATTGCATAGAAACAACATGAGATCCCACTTGTCCTTCATTTGATTTAGTTCAAATATACGTAGTTAATAAGCTCTTAAGGGGTTTTTCTTCTAGCTGCTTTGTTAGGGTTGCATATAAGTAATTGAAAGAAATTATTTCTTATATTTTCAAATGATACATAATTCATTGTATTTTTGAACAAGGGATTTTTTTTTATTGCTCTGGGTATGTCAAAAACTCCTATTTTTTGAAATAAGGCACTTTGAATTTTAGTATTTTATTGTGGACATGAAAAATGTGATAGAAGTCAGAAAAAAACTCACCATGTCCTGTCAGACAGCCACTTAAAAGAAAAGTGATAGAATTATTTGAAACATTCTTCTGCATTAAAATATCTATAAAAACAGAGAGGATCACTGACTCCTTTGTATAATGAGTTCTGGAATGTAAAATAGTGATATAAAAATAGATTTCTTAAATATTTTGAGTCCCTTGAAACACTGTCAAGAGAAGTATAGATTATTGTGAAAAAAACCATGTTCAGTTGTGCCATCTAGTGTCTAGAAGTGGCAGCTGTATTACTATCAAAGCCAGGCTTTTCTTTGTGCAAGAAACTGGACTCCTGTACAGTAATATTTTTTATCTTTAGCTGTATTGCTATAATGCTTTGCTGACTGAGAGGGTGTAATTGCTGTGAAAGAAGTGTAGATGCTTTTCTGGATTTCATGGTCCAGTTACCAGTTACCTCAGTGATGGAGTGAAATGTGTTGGAGAGACCCATTTTTTTATCATTTAAATTTGCTGTAATTGCATTTGATAGCAGAGCTGTTTCATGGATATGAAGAAAAGATTTAAGTAGACATGAAAGGTTTAACAGACTGAAAGGAAATTTTCCACAAGACTGTCAGTCTCCAATGTTTAAATAGAACCAATGTTTCAATATAACCAAAATGTTATATTGAAAGATCATATACTCGTGATATACTCATTGATTATTACACTAAATCGTAATAATTTAATCGTTTTGATTAGAAATTCGATTTTGCTGTGAAAATTTGTGGTGTTCGGGTCAAAGCAAACAGAAAACTACAACTGGAAAAAGAGCCCAATCTGTCCCAGTTCCTCTCCTTCAAAAAAACATCCAAACCAATCATCAATAAATCTTCTAAATTATCCAATGTCCTCATCCCTCCTGGTGCAAGAAGTCTTCCTCACGTTTGTTATTTTTAATGCAGCAAAAGAAGAAGAACGATAAATCAACAAACAGGTTTGTGAGTGTCCCCAATCTAAGTGCTCTGGAATCTAGCGGAGTGGTGGGCAATGGACATCCCAACCGCCTGGACCCCAGTCCTAACTCACCCATCCACGATATTGAGTTCAACAGCAGCAAACCACTACCACAGCCAATGCCACCCAAAGAGCCCAAGACGTTTTTGAGGTGAGCACTGCCTCACCAATCTTTTTTTTTTTTGCTTAACTTTGAAAAATTTTGCATTCTTGTTGAGCTGAATCCCACTTGCTTTTTCAGCCTTTCAGAGGTATAAGTACTTTTACAGCGTTTTTAATTTTTACATTATAATTATAACCTCTTTATAGTATTCCTTTTTATTGTAGACCTTGTTGAAATGTGAAGTAATCTCTCACTTTTTCCTAAGCCTTGAACTTTGAAAACCTTTATAAATACCTTAACAGAATTCATGTGCTTCCAATTGTTTACATATATGAACAATTGTTTTAGATGTTTCTGTTATTTACTGATTTTCATTTAGGAATTCATACTAGCACGGAGTTTTTTTTTTATTTAGTATTACGTGATAAAGATTTTTATTTAAGAAAATTATTTTCCGTGCTAGGTGAATGTTTTGTGTTCCCTCTTTCCTCACCTATATGAAATTGTTTCATAGGAGTAACCTTACTACAGCAACAGGAAATGTACAGGCTTGGGTGCTTAATGCTGAGCTTCCAGTAATCAAAACCAGCATTAAAGTCTCAAGTAATTCTCTCACAAAATAATCTACTGCATTGAAAAACTTAAAAATGGCATTTTAGAGGCAGGATTTTAACCTTTTATCTTGATATGCCCACATGTTAAATGCACTGAAGTGCTGTACTTTGTATCTAGTAGGTGCTGATCTCTTACCTCTAAGTTGCCAACTCAAACCAAAATGTAATTAGTGGTTCCACACTTGGTTTTTTGCTCTCTCCTTTGGTTAATTGCAAAAGATCACATACCTAGCAAATGTTAATTATAAAAGGAAATAAATGGTAGAATCTGGAATAGAAAAGGGAAAACAATATTTTTGAAGAAAACCCTTTTTTTTAAAAGAAAAATACTGTTGCTATTTTTTTCCTGTGCATGTTATGTGCATGAATGTGGTCAGGTATCTATAAACATGCATGTGCATGACCCTATGGACTGTGATTCAAATTGTTTTGTGCTCTGTATTATCCTATAATAGAGATTATTTTATTAACAATTTTTATTGATAAAGGAACTTGTGTGATTGAATTTAAATTATTCTTTCCCACTCATTTTGTGAGAATGAGGAGCCAAATGCTGTTTGCAGCACAGCAGTTTGTTTTTTCTAGTACCTTAGCATATTTTAAGTGTGTGCATGAACAGTTGCAAGTGATATTTGTGATGGGTATTATTACAAAAGTGTGTATTTCTGTTCAGTTGCCAGCCAGTGTTTGTGAGCACATGTCTACAAATATGATGTTCACATCATATTTTTCAAAATTAACTTTACCACAGGAAAAGGATGCTAAAAGAGGACCTTCTACAGTCATGCTTTTCCAAGAAAACTCTTTTTATTCTTCCTGAAAACTACAGCTATTTATGAGATATAAATTTATCTTTTCCAAAACATTATTTGCCCACCCTGTAATGTGGCTTCTGAACTGACTTGTGCTGCTGATGCTCTCCAATGGAGTGGATGATCACAGATTCTATAGGGAGACATTAAATCATGTCCTAAGGCACACTGATAATTAATCCATGGAAAAACATGTGTTCCATACTGAATATTCTCTGTGATTTTTTTTTTCCTTCTCCTAACAGTTGTACTTTTCACATTGTTGTAGGATAATTGTTTTTTTTTTCTTTCTGTGAATTTAGCCCTCCTCAGACTGATGCCTCACCAGTGGCTTCACCAGACCCACAACGCCAGGAGTGGTTTGCCCGATACTTTACGTTCTGAGAGATGATTTGTTTTTGTGGCACAGCGTGACGTGGACTGTTTATAAGAGCATGACCTTAAGTAAACCCTCATGTGAACAAGCTTTCCTGTAATTTGTCAAACACTGTGAATGAGAAAGTATTTGTCTTTCTGATTTGAAACTGCACTGTATTTCATGTTATATTTGTTGGAATCACCTGACATGGTACTATACAATATGTGTAATTATAACTATTATTTTTATTTAAAATTGAAGAATCTTTAAACTTTGTAATTACTACATAATAAATTTTGGTAGAACAAACATAATGCTTTCCCCCTTTTTCCTATAAATGTGTTTTCTTTGATTTCAGGTAAGGCTTTTACCCCCAAATAACATAATTGCATGGTTACTATAAATACAACTTGAATTGTAAAAGGAAAAATATATATCTCTCACTCTCTCCAGTTTGGGTGGGATATGTTTAATGCATCCCAGTTCTGTTACTTTGTAGCAGTTAAAAAAACATTTAAAAGGAAGAGTGCTAAATAAAACTTGTGTAGCTGCTGGCCTTCAGAGCAGATGGATTCTGATAGAAGTTGAAAAAAGCCACAAACTAGGAGCTGTTCATTGGGGAGGGGAGTTGACTCCTCACCTGTTGCTTATGAGACTTCACCATCTAGTTATAATCAAAGATTTTATCATTGAATTTAAGCAGAAACTGTTCCCACAGGTTCTGTATTTCTTTTATGAATATTAACAAAAAACAAATGCTTGAAATATTTAGAAAACTGTTCTAGGTGTCTCCGTGTAAATCAAGAATCTACATTTTGAGCATATAGTCTTGCTTTGGATAAAATTCATGTCTGAAATGAAAAAAAAAAGAAGCCACAAACAAACAAAAACCAACTACACAACTTTTTTCCCATTAATACATACTACAGATACAGATCTTTCATTAAAACTTAGTTACCTTCCCTTGTCTATATTAAATTTTTTTCTTCTTCTTAAACTGATATATGAAAATGTTTTTCAGCTAGTGAGCATGGTTCCCCAGTCTATACCTTTTATGATGTCAGTGTTGCTCAAGAAATTTGTTGCAGCATAGAGAAAACCAGAGCTTGTCTTTTTTATATTTTTTCATTCAAGGATTACCACAAATTAACTCACACTGGTAGTCTCAGGGAGAATATTGTCTTTGTTTTATGAATGTATTTTTAAGCTGAATCTCTTATCTTTTAAAAGCAGGAAAAAATATGTTTGAGTTATTTGAATAAGGTTCTAGTTAGCATATACAAAGGTCTTGAACTTTAATATTTCATCTAAAGCCCTATCTGCATCCTTTTTTTGCTATATGCACAAAGGTAAATACCCAGATGAAGATACTTGCTAATTACAATGAGTTTTATATGTACTGTATGTATAGATGAAAAATTTGTATGTTTTCATATAAACTCTATAAAAATCTTCTAAATGCACATTTAAAAACTTCTATCATATAATTCACCTTGAAAACACCACTGAAAGCTGTATTCTGGTGATGCTGCCATGGATTGAAAATGTATACATCAGATTTTCTGTAGCTGGTGGACTCAACTGTAGGTATATGCAACTTTTTAATTTTAGAAGAAAGCCATATTGGGCAAAATGTCAGATTTCTTGGCTGTTACCCAAAATAAAAATCACTAGATCATTTTGTTACAATGTTCTGAAGTGAGTGTTGCGTATTTTTTCTTGCATGCTTTGCAAGGGATCAGCTGCCTTCTCCCATCCTCAACTTCATTTGTGCATTTTCACATTTGGAATGAATAACTGAACAGGAATACAAAGATAATGATCCCTACATTTACCTATTCAGTGAAAGGTGTGCCCATCGGCTTTTTACTAGTAGGTGTTTGAATGTTAAGAAGCACTCAGTTACCATGTCTGCCACAGTCAGCAGTTGTACCATTGCTTTATCAGTCACCAAAAATTAGTCAAAAAAAAAAAAAAAAAAAAGGAGTCCCAGAAATAAAATGTCCAAAAAACAACCAGAGGAAACTAGGAAAAGTTCTGTTTTCTACCACATGGCATTGAGAACTCTGTAAAATGTATTTGTAAAAGAAGTCAGTATGTGGCCATTGGGATTAAGGAACTTGCGTGATGATTGCCATTGTGTTCTGACCTTTGCAGTGTCTGGTATTCTGGAAAAAGCTAAAAGTGCACAGATTCATGAGTTCATAGGCAGCCTCAGCCTCGGCTGCCAAGAGACACACTTCAGGATATAGTCTGGAGCCCAGGTTTTACAGCCACATGAACATCCAGCCATATTCATGTTGCCTGGTCTAAATCTGTCCCTAACCTGTGGGATCCATGAGCCCTTCTCAGCTCTTGTGCAGCCTTGCTGGCAGTGTCAAATTGCACACTGTACCACCACCCTGACCACAGCATTAATGGGCAGTTCTTGTACTCTGCTGGAACAAACGCAGATTGAGGGTACACACTGTATCCTGTAAAACTGAAAAACAGAGCAGTCTGAAGTCTTTGTCTTCATTACCATACAAGACTATCAGGAGGGACCTGAAAGCAAAAATAGTAATACTGGTTTATGTAAGAAAGCCATTATTCCAAGTGGAAAACAGAGCCAAACCAGGCAAGTGTTCTGAGCCCAGGACAAGAGAACTTTTCAGGCTGGTGACTGCCAGCACTGTCTCCATCCACTTGTGAAACAATTACTTTTTCCTGTCCCATTTTGCACCATGATTTCAAAAGAGGCTATCTCATGGATTTTCAGAAGTGCCTAATACATTTTTTGATAACTTCTTGAGTAAACATTTCTTCATTACTCAGCAAAGCACTTAACAGTTACTAGTTACTATTAGATTATAGTAAGTTGATTAATATCTTGAGGTTTTTTCTTGTAGGAGCCACTACCTGATGATAGCCTTTACATACTAACATCTGCTACTTGCTCTGTAGTTGAAAAATGAGCTGCCCCAGTTGCAGGCAGCTGCACTGTTTTTCGTAGTGCTTCAGTGGTTGTTTAGTCTACAAACAAAATCTGAGGAAGCACATGGGGACACCTCAAGGAATTCACAGAGATGACAGCTCTGCCATAGCAGAAGCCAGATAACTGTGCTAACAAATAACTCTGTCTCATCATTAGAAAATAGCAGCCTGGTTTTGTACCTTGCAAAACCAGCACTATAAACTGATTAAAGTTGACTGAAAGCACATGCCAGAGAAAGGGCTTGTTTTGAATTTCCATAGTGATCAATTTATATTTTAAGTGCAGATCTCAGCAGTGCCTTTGCAGCTGTATCTATTAAATCGGTTACAACAGGACCATTTTATAAAACAAAATGTATTTTTCTTCTAGAGACTATATCTAGGGGTCCTAGACCCCTATATCTAGGGGTTAAAACACTTCCTCTTTATAATCCCCACGAAGCAGCCTTTTGCTGGAAACAATATTTCCTTCAGGTGAGGATTTAGGCAACATCTACTAGAACCCTGAAGTTTGTGTTTGCCCACAATGCAGAAGAGGTAACTGAAGTTCTATCTACTGATTAACTAGACAGGAGTCCTATGAAGAAATCATCTTCCGACAGCATGTGGACTAGCAATTCAGAGAAATCTGATTTGTGATTTAAAGCACCTGTGAAGTTCCACACAAACTTTTTCCCCCAAACATTCCAAGACCATTCCCTTCTTTGCTGGCCAAACATTCTTCAGATGAACTCTCAGTAATATAGTCAAGCAGCTTTCTTATTCATTAAAATCACATTTAAATAGGACTGGGAGGAAAAAACCCCAGCATGCTAGACATAAAAATTAATTATCTTAGTTTTATTAAGGCACTAAAGTAGTTACGTATTAAAGCCATAATCATAACTTGATAATAAGGCCTCTAAAGGATATTATTTTTGTTTGAAGTGTTGATTCACCCTTCCACCAACTGTAAAATTTTGTATTAAAATACAAACTGTGTGCATTTCTTTTGATACATTTTTATTATTGAACTATTAGTGTTATTGTAGTACACTTTCTGGTTAAGATCTTACACATGCAGTGATTTTTGTTTGGATTGCCTATCAAGAATTCATCATTAATGCAGGCTAACAGTGGGAGGTTCTGGGAGTTAGATGCTCAATGGACAAGTTTTAAGATCGCTCCACACTTTGAAGTTATGGGAACATTAAGCTGTGCTCTGTGACATTGCAAGACTTGAATGGATGTATGAAAAAGATTCAAATACCTTTTCAGAGGTACCAAGAAAATACACAAGTAAACCAGAAGACAATTTTTGGGACCCTCAGAAGAGCAAGATGTTTCTACCTAACCTCTGTCACTCTCTCCCTGTCCCCCCCCACCCTCATGTACACGTCTCTCTCTGTTTCTTTTCTCTTTTTTTTTTCTATTTGCCTCTTACTAGTAAATAAAATAAATCATTTTTTTTCACACCAACATTTAACCTCATTTTGTTTTAATCATGTTTTGGGGTATATTTTGAACCTTCGAGGTTCTTTCTGTTTTATATATAGACACTTAGTTTTCTTTGCTCTTCTGGGTTTAAACCGGATCGTAACAGCCTGAAACACGATTTTGATACAGAATTAGCAAAAACCCAAAATATTTCAAATAATTGTAGAGCATGTCACTGGGTTGTTATACACATGGAAAAAATACAGATAAGAAACTATTCAAAATACCATACTGTAAATTCTGGGCAAAAGCGAAAGCTTTAGAGCCTGCAGCAAACCCTATTTTTTGGTTACATTAAGAAGAAAATCCCCAAACTCAGACTCTGTTACGCCCTTAGGAAGAAGGGGGAAGTGGCTGGTTTGTCGTGCAGCTCTCTAAAGAAGCCTAAATTTAGACTTCGAGGTGTAACCCCCGGGGGTGGAGAGGGAACTTGTAGGAAGCGGCTTCAGCTGCTTTGGGGCTACCCCTGCTCCCTCTCTAGGCTTCATACGTGAGACCCCTTTTCTCCCTCCACGCTGTACAGGAGCAGCGTCTCTCTCCACGGACAGAGCGCCGGGTGCAGAGAGCGGCAGCCATCCCGAGGTGGATCTTTTGTTCCCGAGAGGCCGAGCAGCTGGAGTGTCCCCCGTGCCCACGGAGCGCCCTGGTGCCGGGCTTGCCGCCCCTCGCCTACTCCCAGGAGGGCCGGTTCTCCGGCGGGAAGCGCCCCGGCAATCCCG
>JANPWX010000096.1:10136247-10165538 GCA_024734555.1 Trochalopteron elliotii | reverse complement strand
CGGCGGGGCGGAGGTTTCCCTGCCCGAGCTCAGGAGCCGCGCCCCATCCCGCCTCGCCTGGCTCCGCGATGGGCTTTTCCTAGGGACAGACAAAGTTTCCCGCCCGGCGCGCCGCCGTGTGACCGCCTCCCCGCGCCTTGCCCCGCGCAGGGACACCATGGTGCTGAGCGCGGAGCAGGTGAGCCTCATCGGGCAGGTGTTCGAGTCCTACGTGCTGGAGCACCACAGGGACGAGATCCTGGCCATCCTAAGGGAGGCGGACGACCAGGCGCACTACCCCGTCGTCGTCGACGCCTTGACGCTCTTTGAGACCAACATGGAGATCGGCGAGTACTTCAACGCTTTCCCCAGCGAGGTGCTCCCCATTTTCGACAGCGCGCTGCGCCGGGCTGCGCTGGCAGCGCTGCAGGACAGCGCGGACCCCGCACAGCTCAGCCTCAAGCAGAACCTCCACGCCAGGGTCTCGGGTGAGTGGCAGGGTGGGGGCTGCAGCGAGCTGCACCTCCCAGCCAGGACTGCCAACGCTTCTTGGCTCTTCAAGGAAGCTGCCAAAATTTCCTTACTCTGTTACAAACTGTTGGGGCGCCAAATAGTTTCATTCAGCAAGTTTAATTCTTGCCATTCCTTTCTTTGAAGCAGTAGGGAATCTTTAGTGTTTATTAAGCAGCAAAGGACTCGTGCAAACACATGGATGTGTGTAGACTGACTCCCAGAAGGAAAGCTGTGGCCATCCCCACTGGCCTGCCTGCAGTGGTTGGTGTCTCTCCCTGGGTCAGGGCTTGCACTAAAGCATTCCCAGGGCAAAGACTCCTCAAAGCAGCAGCTTGGTCTTACATTATTTCTTTTAGACAGAAGGTGTTGAAAGGAGAAATAGAAAGAAGGAAAAAAAAGTCCCAGAAGAAAGTTTTAGGGGAAGATACATAGTTCCTAAGTTTTACTGCATGAAGTTCCTGCAATACAATGACAGTTGGCTCCCTGTCCTTATTGGCTCCAGCCCTCTTCCAGAAGAGGCAAAACCTAAATTTTGAGTTGTCTTGTAACAATTTCATCTGAAACTGTTGAATTTTATGCTTAACTGTTATAAAACTGCTTGTCATAAAATTGGAATGAACTGTTGGAAGGTGTGATCGTTAGTGGAGGATTCAGTAATTTTTTCACTGCAAGATGATATATCATTATTCCTTATTATTGGGAAATTTTTAGTAGGTTTGAGGTTTGGTAAATGTGGAGCACAGGTTCTGGGGTTGAAATATCTTTTTTGCCTGTTGGGGGAAACTGGGTCAGCAGTGGCACTGTCCCTTCTGGTCATTTCTGATCATAACAAATTGGAGCAATAGTCTGCAAAGCCAAGAGCTGGCAGCCTGTGTTTCCCTCCCCTGCCCTGTTGTGGAGTGGCTTATGATCATTCAGTCTTTTGGCAGCTTGAATTTGGATAAATCACAGTTGTTAAATAGGCCTGTGTTTCATTCCACTGAGTTTCCACAAAAATGTTGTAATGACAACACGTACATCAGAAGTATATTTAGCCTGTGGCATTCACATTCTGAGGAGCTTGTACACAGCTGCTGAGTATGTGAGGTAAAAGCATGGCCTCTGTGCTGTACTGAAATTTGACCTTGGGCACCTTCCTGTACCTATGAAAACTTTCCTCCTAGTGTTCTGAGATGCATTTACATCATTCGGGGCTTCAGCATGAAAAAAGACTCCAAGTATGATTATTTGAAAAGCTGCCAGGAAGTATTAGAAGGAATACAGCAAGGAGAGATGATCTCTGCATGAGTAGTGGTGTCTTTAAGACATTCCTTTTCCTCTTATCAGCCTCTTGCTGGAGCTGATCATTCCTCCCACAGTGATGTTTTGTCTGAATATTCCCTTACCAACCTCCAGCAAAATTAGCCCCCTTGATCAAATAGTTTTAATAGCTGATAAAAGCAAGCCTGACTGATCAATGACAGAAGAATTCAGTGAGCAGACTCACAGATAATTCCATCCCTAAGCTGGAGAGACGTTGGTGAAGAACAGGGCAAGTTATCCTTGAGAGATCCAGCCGGGTCAAAATAACATCTGTCCATGGAATTTGGTTAATGTTCTGTACCACTGAAGGGCTTGCTGCAGAACAAACAAAAGATATAACCCAAATTTTCTATAGCCTTTTTTCCACCCAAATTTTCCCATGATTCTGTTACCTTTTCAGTGGATGAGTAGTACTGATTACCTTCAGGATTCTCATCTTGGAGTGCTACTTCCCATTCCCATTCCCATTCCCATGGCAGATAAAGAGGAAATGAGTGCACTATTCTTGGTGGGAGCAGCAGGCAACAGCCAGGAATGTGGGTGATGGTATCTGTGTGTCAGGCTTGGAATTCAAAAATGGAGTTCAAAAATTCAAAAAAGGAAAAGTGATTTTGCATATACCAGGTGTAAGAAACAATCTCAACACCTTCTACCAATATGGACAGGGCATCTAGGGGTTCAAAAAAGGATTGAAGGAGTGTGGATATGCAGTAATTAATAATAGATGATTACCCTGAGTTCACTGAAGAAAGTAAAAGTTCTTTGTCTGAATTTTAGCATTGTAGGAATCTGATTGTATAGCTTCTGCTTTTTGCTACAAATCCGTGAAATGATTTTTCCTTACTTATCATTAACTTGAGCACCACTGTGTCTGTTACTGGAGACCAAGATGCTTCTGATATTTTCTAATAGCTTTTTTGTGACTAATACAATAAAGTTGATTCAGAGAGGCACATACTCAGTTAAAGAGTTTGTCAAGCAGTCTGGTATGATCAGAATGAAGGCTCTTTTTGTCACATTTAGATTCTTATCTCTTCAAAATTCACAGATGCTCATCATATGTCCTGACAACAGCGCGGCAGCTCTCTCTAGTGTAAGATGTGATGCATTTTGCAAAGCTTTTTCAGGGGCAGCTAAGAAAATATAATTCTGAACTAAGAAAAAAATGCCAAAACAGGTGGAGAAATAACGGATTTTTTTTCCCCTGAACTGGCTAGAAATGCAAATCTGTGGTAGAATGAAAATTTCAACAGGCTTGGTAGAGCATTTAAATGGCTTTAATAAAAGTCAAACAGAAAAAAATTGTTTGCAGTTTTACAAAATACTTCCTTTTCCTGATTATTTAATTCTACTTTTTCTATTTTATTCTCTTACCTTTTAAAATTAGTTTAATAGTTAAAAATATTTTTTTTTAATAAAAGCAGAAGGTAAAGTGTTGCTTAAAAGCATCAAACCAGAATGTCTTTACATGGCTGAAATAAGGAGTTTGGGTTTGAAAACACTGAAATAAATATGGCATTTTTTTTTCTTTTTTTTTTAGCAGCAAAAGCCACTGAGATGATTTGACCTAAACGTACAAATAGTTTCAGTTCACTTAGAAACATCATTTCCTAGCAGATTTGTAGTTTTACATCTCTGTTTCCTAGCTCTGTTTTGGAAGTAAAGCTAAGAAATTGATTTAAGTTTACAATAATTAGTGTCTTGTAGTTCATGGCTAATTTCTGAATAGGCAATATTTTGCTCAGGTGAGCATTTCAAGACCATTTATTTTTATAAAGCCTTTGTAGGTTGTTGAGATTAATCTTCCTGAGGATTTCAGCCACTCTGGTGATTTCAGCCAAGTGATGGGTGAACACTGGACCAGGATCAGCACATGACTGAACTGGCTGCTGGGGTGGAATTAAAGGAGAGCAAGTGGAAAGTGTCCTGTCACTATGCATTTGAATGTACAAGTGAATTTGCTTTGGCTGTGTTCATAACCCCTTTACATTCTTTTTATGCTATCTTCCTTATGCTCGAGGTTTACTGGTTTGCAATGTGGATTTAAGGTCAAATGCTCTCCGACTAGGAGTTTGCTTAGACTTGAGAATTCACACAAGATTAGGAGCTACACCTGTTCAACTGCAGAAATAACACTGAACCACCATTAAGTAGCATAACAAAAAACTTGTCATTCAGATAAACCAGTTGTAGAATAAATGGCATCTGCAAAAAGAACATCTGAATTAATACAGATAATGAGAACATCAGGATGTGTTTCCATGAATGGAAACTGTTCATGACTATTCACCCCTTGGCAAGAGTGGGAGAATAAAATGGCAACGTTTTCAGCTAGTGCTCAGTGCCTGATGATTTCCATCATCTGAGGACAATGATTCAGATTTATGGTACAACAGATGAATAGTTGAGTCATGTTTATGAAACAGTAATAACAATGGCTACTGTTCATACGTCTGGCATGTTTTCTAGTCTTTCTGTTTAACTGCACTGTAAGTCCTTGTGTGATAAGCAAAGCCTTATGCTGCACATATTTTTGTCTTACAGGTTTGCCTGTTTGCCCAGAGCTGACTCGAGAGCACATTCCTAAATCCAAGGATGTGGGACACTTTCTGTCTGTGACTGGGACTGTGATACGTACCAGTTCGGTGAAGGTTTTGGAGTTTGAGCGGAGTTACATCTGTAACAAGTGCAAGCACGTGTTTGTTGTCAAGGCTGACTTTGAGCAGTACTACACCTTCTGCCGTCCAGCAGCCTGTCTCAATGAAGAAGGCTGCAACTCAACCAAGTTCATGTGTCTCTCTGGAACAACCTCTTCTCCTACCTGCTGCAGGGACTATCAAGAAATCAAAATTCAGGAACAGGTAAGGAAAAAAAAACCCAACGTAGACAAAAGGGGAAGGTATTAAAGTATAGATGTCTACTGTTGTTTAAAACAAATGCCCAAGAAGACCTAAAGAAGCCAGACAACCCATTGGTCAGAAATTTCCAGTCAAAGAGTTAAAAACTAGGCAAACATGTAGACCAGACTTCTGTTATTGGGTAATTCCATTTGATATTGTATGAAACACCAGCAGTCAGTGAATAGATGAAATTTCCATAGATGAAATTCCATTCCACATTGAATCCCTATAACACCAAATGTGCATTGTTTCTCTAAGCACTTCCTGTGCATGATGCTGATGCTCAACGTGGGTTCTGAGGACTAAAGGTAGCCCAGTGTTTGCCAGGGCCAGCCCAGTGTTACCTGTGCAGTGTGGTCAGTAACTGGTGTCTGCAAATGTTCTTCCCTTCAGCCCCTGAACTCAACAATTATTGCATATGTGATCCGTACAGAACCTGCATACAGAATTTGTGTTTGTTTTCTAAAGGTAGCCCTGGGTGGAAGTACAGACAAGGTGGAGGAGAAATGCATGAAGTTAGAAATTAAGGTCTTAAAAGTTCAGAACACCAAAAAAACTTAGGGGAATAAAACTTTCTAGGAAATAAGCCCTATATTGCATGAACATATCGTGATTGTTTCTGACATATGGGAAATCTCTATAACTTATATTTTGTTATACTGTGTGACACACAGATCTCCCTGGTAGGAAGGATTTTCAGCAACATGGGCTTGCTAAAAACAGTAAAGTTAAACTAGGAATGGATTTCCCTTGTGTTTCCTACTGAGCTCTGCAAATAACTGTGCATGTGCTATCAGGAGTGATGTGAACTGCCTGAGGCCATTTAGATAATACAAAAGGGTGAATTAACCTTCCTAGGCACCAGAGAGTGAATACATTTAGAGTTCTAGCATGTATGACCTGTGCTGCAGAATGAAAAGGTACTTCTGACTGTTGTTCTTGTGCAGTGGATACTCTCAAAACTATTGCAAGCTCTAAGTGTAAATGGAAAGATTGCTGGTTGGAACTGTGACAAGATTGCACAGACTTTGCCCTGGAGAAAACAAAAAGAATTACAGGAGTTACTGGCACATTTGTCAATATATATTTGGGTTTTCCTGGTTTTGATTTAATCCTTGACACCTAGCTGTAAACTTAATCTCTAACTGTCAAGTCATGATTAAATACCAGAAAAATACAGAGAATGTTCTCTCAGTATCTACTTCAGTGAAGAGTTATCTAACCCATGCACATGCTTCAGTACCCAAAGTCAACTTTACATATTGAGGAAGTATCTAGTAATAACTCAAATTATAATTAAAAAAAAGGATCACGTCTTTCAAATGACCTCTTTCAGTGAGTTTTCTTCAGGAAGATATTGAAATCACACAAGATCTCCCAGCACTGAGCACATTCTGCTAGTTTAATACCCAATCCCATTTCCATTAATATCAGCATTAAACTTTCATTGTTAAGTTCAGGGCAGTGTTGACATCCTTACTGTAAATTTTGTGATAAAAAGCAGAAACTGACTTCAGTTCCAGGAAAGAACCTTAGGCCAGAGCAGCTGTAAATTAAAGGGTTTTGAAAGGTGCAGTTCTTAAGAAGTGCTTTTCCTTGCCATCACCTAGGTTCAGAGGCTGTCTGTTGGAAGCATCCCTCGTTGCATGGTGGTTGTTCTGGAAGATGATTTGGTGGACAGTTGCAAGTCTGGTGAGGATATAGCATGGTTTACCTATGTTTGTACCCACAAGCATTTTTAATTTTCCATTTGAGCTGAATCTCTGTCAAGTGGCTCTCAGTGCAGGGGGCTCCTGGGATGAGGTGTGTTCATCTGTCGCGTTGCTGTTTCAGGCTGAATGTTAGCGTGGCCACTGATGATCATTCTAGAAAATGTCATGCACCCCAAGGTTACATCTTGATCTTTGACAGATCAGTTTCAATAAATAATGTGTTGTGACATACAGAAAGTGCATTAAATCTTGTTAGTGTAGAACACCAAACCTCCCCAGGAGATTGGGTTGCACAGCATGAGGTGCCCCTCCATAGGCTGGGAGAGCCAGGAAACCTGACCTCCTATCTAAGGAGTACTGCAGGTGGAAAAAGCTACTTGGCATCCAAAGAAGAAGCTAACTGTCAGGAGGATGAATGAAGAGTAGACTAAAAATATTCAGATAGACCAGACAGACACATTTCCACAAGAAATTATTTTGTGGTTGTACTTTTTCAGAAGAACACTCTACTCAGAATGTTAACAAGTGATTCTGGGGTTCATCACAAAGGTTACCAGAAGCCAAATAAGTTTTGACTAAATTTTTTTTGTACAATCAACCTAATTGAAAGAGCTTCTACAGTTTACCAGGCATTCCTCTCTTCTAAAAGAGGAGACAAGCAGAGCTATATCTAAGAGTTCACCTCCCTTAAATAGAGGTGGAAAGACATAACAACTTCCTACCACAGACTTAAGCATTCTACCTTATTTTTCTTTTAAACTTCCAGTTACTGCATTGTTGTTCGGGTTTTTTAACCTTATTAACTGTAACATAGGATTTGGATCACATTATTGTGCCTTACAGCTAGCTGAAGTGTCTGCATGTCTCAAATCAGATGTTATTTTACTGATTTTTTTGTTGTTACCTCTAGGAGACGACATCACAGTGTATGGAGTGGTAATGCAGAGGTGGAAACCTTTCCACGAGGGTGCACGCTGTGACTTGGAGCTTGTTTTAAAAGCCAACTATGTTAAAGTGAACAATGAGCAGCTTGCAGGGGTTGTAATTGATGAAGAAGTTCGCAAGGAATTTGAAGATTTCTGGGAAAGGCACAGGAATGATCCCTTAGCAGGTTAGTAGTTGAAAGCTTTTAAGTAGGACACTTGATTGTATAGAGATGAAATTAGGAGTGAAAATACAGTGACTGAACACATTTTCCCCCATTATCCTATCTCATCACCCATTCATCAAGAATATATTTTTTGCACTACAAGAATGTGAAATTCTTACTTTAATATTACATGGGTGGGGGTGGAAGGAAGTACCAAACCTACTGCATTGAGCTCCATTCTTTGAGGGTTCTATTCATGTCTTTCCTGGAACATTTATTAACAAGTAATGAGAAAGAATGTAAGTATCAGAGGAAAAAAAATAAGAAGTGTTTTATAAACAAGAAAGAAGAAGCATACTTCTTAGAAGAAATAGAGTGGACCAGATCTGCCTTTAGTCAGCCCAGCTGTTGCCTCTGGGGCGAGAGAGCTGACACACTGTCTCTGCATCCCAAGTTAAATTCTGAATCTTTACCATAGGGATTAGCACATCCTATCTGTAATGTAACTCCTGGATGCCTAGGCCCTTGAGTTAGGTGCAGGGGCAATTCACAATGGCTTCCAGAACAGGCAGTGTTCAGTATGTTGAGTCCCAAACTTACCATGGTCCACAGTCAACCACCTTGGAATTACCAGAAGTTCAGTCTGGAACTCTGTCCCTCTCCATAATCTGAGTGCCTTCTCCTCAACTCTGCAGGAACTCAATGGACTCTTCAAGGTCTCCATTCCTGAACTTTTATTAGGCTGACACTGTGCCTTGTAAAACCCTGGAAAAGGTTTAGTCTTTCTTCTTTAAAGACAAACAGGAGGAAAAGCAGGTGGGGACCTCCATCAAATGAGCTTGCTCACAATAAGAAAGTGCAGATCCTGTCAATGTCAAAGATTCTTCAGAACTGCATTTCCTGGAAAGCAATTTAATTGCTACCTTCCTGCTTGCTTTCCTGCTGTTTGGAATGATAACATTTCTTCCTTCTGCTGTTTGGAATGAGAATATTTCTTATCACTCTGGTTAGAACTGTTCAGAAAGTAAGTCAGGATCTTCTCTGAAGGTCCCTTTTAATCTTTCATTCTCAGGACAATTTTTGGATGCCTGCAGGGAGCAATGTGATTTTATCTAATATTACCCATTCTGAATAAGTAAATATGAAGTGGCTACAAGAAAGTTGAGGTAAAAATTAGAAGGACCCTGACTGCCCAAGATGTCTGTTTCAGGCTGTTTGAATTTGAGTTGAAATTGAGGGCTGAGATCAAATCTGACTAAGGAGTCTGAGGCCACAGCACGTGTGTGTACCTGTACTGTTTTTCAAGAGATAATGATAGGTGCTGCTGGATTTTATGTCAGTCACTGAATGATGCTAACTCCTAACTGTGGAGTTAAATCTTGAGCTGTGCATGGCTGAACAATATTCTTAAAATTTCAATTTTGGATGGACAAAGATGTGTTAATTCCTTCAGAAGACCTCCAAATGAAACACATACACCTTAAGTCATCCATTAGGTGCTTATATTTTGCCAGTAACATGTACTTGCATCTAGATTCAAATCATGAAGTTAAGCTCTCAAAAATGGGTCACTCTCTTTTATTCCCTAGCAGTGGAAGTAACACATGGCATATAACCTGAGACCCCTTATGTGCTGGTAGTGTCAGAATCTCAAAGGACAGAATTAATCCTGTTACGTATCTTCCACACCATCAGCATTTTCAGAGCAGATTGAAATACTCTGCTGCTGCAAAGAGATTATTGTAGGGAGGAGGAGAGGGACCTGTGACACAGAAGGATCAAAGGAGAAGGAAGGTAACAATGAGGGAATGAGCACACTATGTGTGCACAGGTTTAAGGCAAAATAAGTATTAGAAGTTTTCTTAGTTTTCTTCAATGTACAACACACCAGTTTTCAAGGGGACATTTTGAAGTCTGTAAACTTCTAGGTTTTATAGCTTCTGCACTTGTAAATGTAGAACAAAAGAATTTGCATGATGGCACTTCATTAGTGCCTTTTATCTTGCTATCCACACCATACATTCCTAAAATTGCAATAGGATTTGCTTTGTTGCTTGTGATTGTGACTTACCTAATTTCTCTATAATGCAGTTTGGATCAAACAACCACTCTAGGTCCCATTCAAAGAAAAAAAAGAAAAATCTCCTTCCTACCCTACTCTTCTTGCCCAAATTACTTGTCAGTGTACATGGGAGTCTATGGTAAACGAGGTTTTAACTCTACTGAGTTCCATTTTTGCTCCTGTTTTAGGGAGGAATGAAATTTTGGCTAGCTTATGTCCTCAAGTTTTTGGGTTGTACCTGGTGAAGCTGGCTGTAGCCATGGTGCTTGCTGGTGGTGTGCAGAGGACTGATGCTGCTGGAACTCGAACCAGAGGTTTGTATTGTTTCTAACAGTATCACATCCCTTGTAAAAGTCATTCCCATCGCTGTCCTCACCCACATCCCTCCCCACCCTTCCAAAATCAAACCAGTAAGAACTTGGAAGCATAATCATCCCATTTTCTTGAGTGAAAACAAGTTTTAATCAATTATGACTACTCTTCCAAAATCTCAGACAAGTTAAAGTGAGTGTCTAGACTTCCTCTTTTTATTTTAATTTTTCCCAAATAAAACCCAATAGAAGTAGACTTTCAGGTTTCCATTAGGTAGCATATTAAAGGCAGGTGTTTCATCTAAAACATCTCACTTTTTATTGTAAAAGTGACATTTGAAATTATTTCTAGTAGAATATTCCCAGCAGTATTTGGCATCAGAGGATGGAACCTTAATGTTTCCTTACTGCAGATCACTATAGTACATTAAAAGGAAAAATTAAATTCATTTTACTTCCTAATGCCAGACTTTTCCATCTGTGATTGTCAGCACATTTCACTTAGTCTTGTAACTCCAAGTTACCTGCCTGCTGATTCTCCTTCTGTTGTTATTAGATGGCAAATATGCCATGTGCCAGGTGGTACATAGGTCATAATCTATGTAGGTCATAATAATTTTAAAAAATGTGTCTCTGTATACAAAGAAAGGATTTTCTTAATGCTCCAACAGCTAAATAAAATTACAAACTTTATATTTGAAGTTGTATTTTGTAGAAAACAATGAAAACTTTAGCACTTTAGAAAACAAAGAGCACTTTACTGAGATTGTAGCAGCCAAATTATTTACTTCTGCAATTTCATTGTTATGAAATTACAAAGTTGTGTAACTGTTGGCAAAGAATTAATTAAGCAAAAGAGCCTGCTGATTTTATTAGTCCATTTTGCAATAATTTAAATAACTGACTAGTGGAATGGTAACTAAAACCTAGTGTTCTTCTGTTTCATATTCAAGAATGAGCTGAGTCTGAGAAATGAGCATTCTAAAATGTAAGAACTCATATTACAGGAAGTGTGTCAAATACCTGCTAATACTTCACAAATATTTCATTGTCAATATTTGTGTCTAGATGACTTTTTTAAACAATGTATTTATCACCCCAAATAAATAGTGGAAAATTACATATTTTAATGTATATATAGTGCTAAATTTTAGGTGAATATGACAAGTATTATTTTGTGTTGATGTTTGTCTGTATATGACCTGTCTGCTCCTACATCACTGTTCTCCCCCAAGGTGAATCACATCTTCTGTTGGTTGGAGACCCAGGTACAGGGAAATCTCAGTTCCTCAAGTATGCAGTTAAGATTATGCCACGCTCTGTGCTGACAGCAGGAATTGGATCTACCAGTGCAGGTATGTGCTGCTTCAGCTGTACAGGTTATCTCTTCACTCAGGTATGTTTATATAGAAACCTTCTATGTGTGTGAACGAACGTGCTCAGGTTGTTACGAGCACAGTTGAAGCAGAGAACTGCTGTGGAGGCTTATGAGGCCTGATCTGACTCTCTGCAGTCCTGCCCCTTTGAAGGACTGTGATGAGTTTCTAGCAGGGAACCTTACAAGCCTCATCCAGAGGCACCTCTCAGTGCTTTGCTAGTGGAGAGTGATCTGGACCTGTATTTTTAGCATTTTCCAGCTATGACAAGTATGACATCTTTCCAGAGCTCAAGCTGTGTGATGAGCTAGCACCGTTTGGTTTCTCCTGAACAGATAATCTCCTCTCTTCTGTTCTCTTATGTGTTCTGTCTGGGTGCCAGTTTGATTTCTGTTTTGCTTTCTGGAAATTCACACCTGTGTTGAGGAATTATTTCTTACTCATGAAGATGGTTTTAAGATGGTTTCAGAGAGCAAGTGGGTCTTTTTCTTCTTTTTTCTTTATTTCTCCTTCCTTTTGTTAAATCTAGGTATGTCCCAGCTGGCTCTGAATGCCAGGCATCTTTGCAAACTCTTGTGGGGACAGTGTACAGGATCAGATTACCTCTGCCAATGGCTTTATTTGAACAAATGAATATACTATTTGTATGTTCAAAATCACAAGATAATTAGGGTCAAATCCCAGTGTCTCAGCTAGCATGTGTAACTTAAATATTCCTCAGAGAGTGCTGCTTATCATTTTATGTCTGGGAAACAGCATTATTTGTACATGGGAGAACCAGAGGATAAACCTTCCCCAGTTCCACAGCTAGGTATATGCTGAGTCTTCCATAGCTGTGGAAGTGGAACATCATGTTGAACATATACACTCCTTGTGCAGAGAACTTGTTCTGAAACACATATGCCTCTGACTTTCCATTCAAACTGTTAACAAATAGATCTGGAGAGAAGCCAGAGAAAATTTTGGTTTAGCATAATCTTTTCTCCACTTTTTGTTCTGTGTTAAGAATTGAGAACAGTCTGGATAATTTCAGATTTGCTAGGGGACTCACAATGACCTGGAGTGAAATTTTGCTATGTATTTCAATGTGACTTTGCCCATTTTTGTTAGTAGTGATTTCCTGTGTTGCTCTCAGTCTCTGATGTTGCTGTTGCCTTCTTCACCATGTCTCCCTCCCATGCTTCACCTTCCATATGGTCTGATTTCCAGCTCAGCCATTATGGCTGTGTTCAAAGACATTTCCCTGAAAACAAATATTGCAGTTTATACCCTTACTGTGGTATATGTGCACCAATGATGTGTGGAGGTGAATTTTCATCTCATGAAAGGATTGTCTTAGGCCTTTACGTCATCTATACTTCACTTAAATATTCCTTATTTTTAAAAAACTTCTCTCAGTCCCTTTTTCCAAAATCTGACAGCACCACCAAATTTCTACTTTGGAATTCTTCAGGACCATTATCACAAGTGAAACTTGAGTGCCTGGCAAGGAATCTTATTAACCCTAGTTTAATTTCAGGGAACCTTTCCATGGCTAGAACTGCTGGACTCAGGTATTGATTTCTAGACCAGGAGTTTGGATGTTGTTCAAATTACTATTTTCTTTGCTTTTCCTGTGCAAGGAGTGTCTTATGAATCTGCTTGTAGCTAGCTGTACCTAACATTGATTTTTGTCAACTTGCTCTCTGTACAGAAACTTCAAATTAGTTTGGAGATTAAACTGCTTTACTTTCCTTGTCATAATTGAACACTTTGAATTACCAGTTTCTGCTTTTCCATGAGAGGACAGTCCTAATGCACATTCTTCCCTCCAGTGTACAAATATTAAATCCCTAAATTTCACTTTCAGCTAATTCCTCATTGTATATAAAAGGCAGTCTGAATTGCATTGAATTGCTGGCTCTGGGATTACAGTCCACATGGGCCAAAAGACACACCTGAGACTGGGTAAACCCTGAATAGCTCCTAAAAGCTGTGTCCCTCATTTAGAGAAAAGTGCTGGTATCTAACCAGCCTTAAGTAAGATTCTGTGTGCACTGACATATCTTGTCCCTTTACCCATCTGGTACTGTTTTAGGACACAAGCTATTTAACAAACACTGAATTAGAATTCTGCATCCCAAACTGTGTCATACCAGTTTTTACTTGGTTTTCTGTACGAGCATTTATTTGTATCAGGAGAGTGTATTAGGTCACTAACATTCTCCTTGTGACAAAATTCTCTTTCTTTCCTGGTCTACCTGCTCTGAGATCCACTATGATACTTCGTGCCCCTGCAGTATCATGTGCCTGCTGCAGCCCATTAACCCATACAGGCTTGACTGGAATTGGCTTGTAGAATTTCAGAAAACAATGACCTAACTCCTGCAGCTTAATTTGCTGTTGGGCTTCTGCTCTTTCAGTTAGGCTTCTGCCTTCCCCTGCACTTTTTAAACGAAGTCTGTGCTGTATTACCTGATTCAGAAAGTACAACCCAGGATAAAACCCTGCTTTCTACCTGAAGGTTTGGAAGACCTTCATTTTTTCATCTCACCTACAGGTTCAAGTTGCCCGCTTGCTGCAAATAGCCCTTACAAATGACAGATAATTTGTTCTCTGTTTTGAAAAAATCAGAACTTTACCTCCACTCAGTGAATAAGTTTCTGAGCTTACTTGTTTTATTAAGTTGCCTTTTTTGTAAACACTTAGCAGAAATTTTCTGTTTCAAATTCTCTACAAGTTTAGGACTTAAATGAGGAACTGGGGTCCTCCCACATCTCTTTAATGACAGCTGGCAGGCAGACCAGCCCACACACAACAAGTCAATGGCAAAAATTTATTTGACCACTGTAGGGACTTGTGATCTGTAAATGAAAGATGGGGGAACCATCTGTCCCACTGTTTCGTTCTGTCTACACTGTTTTTTTTTACAGGCCCGGGTCATTCTCCCTGACTTGTTTCACATCTGAGAATCACAGGGAGTCATTCAGCTACCTTTTATTTTTAGAAATTGATACACAGTTTTCCATAAAGATAGAGACTTAGGGAGGCTTAACAAGATCTCTCTGGGGATTCTCACCTTACTACTGAGTTAAATAAACTGTTTTGCAGTCCCCAGAGGCACAGTGCTGCTTATGTGTATTTGGATGAGATAATCACTAGTAAGAAAATATTTCATTTACCTCTGGAGCTTGAGATTTGCAGTGATCGAGAGGTGTGGAACAGGAACCAGCACATGCCAGCTGGTGGCAAGTCTGGAGCTCATGGACATCCAGGCCAGAGTCATTCTGCTGCTTGCTAGTGCATAATTAATTGACTGGTCACATTTCTGAAAATTCTGTTTGGTGTTGCATCCCACTGCAGATGGATTGCTTAAAGAATTTTGCAAACTGTATTTAGAACAGCTTGCCTAAAAATCTGGGAGACTATCAGCTGCTTCTCCAGCTCTTCAGCTCTGTATAATGTGCCTTTCTGAACTGTGTGACATGCACCCTTCTGGCCTCTCCTCTTAAAGCCTCTGCAGAGCCTTGCAAGTACTGCCTTTTTGCTGGTATTTTGCCATGTCTAACACTGAACATATCATGCCAACAGCAGTTTGCTACTGATTTCCTTTCTTTTCATTGAAGGGAACTGACTCAAGGGAAACCACCTCTTTCCTTCTTTCGTAGTACACTTTCCCCTGCTAGGCAGGCTTCAGGTGCTAACAGCTGTCTCTCTTCTGATCCATTAGAATCCAATCCAAAGTCACTGACATGAGCCATCCAGCTGTGGTTATAAATAGAATACATGGTGTCAGTATCCTGAGCTATGCAAGACTGAAACTGGAGATATTTTTCCCTCTGTGTAGATCTCCAAACTGTCCTTGTGCCTTCCCTAGTCGATGTAAGCCAAAGAAGTGCCAGGAAACCATTTACCACCATAGATTCATACACTGTCCCTGATAAAGTTACTAATACAGATGCAGCCTTTAGGTCACTTTTCTCTGATCATCATTTCTACCATGGGATTGTTTTCCTGAATACTTGTAATTGTACATGTACTTGAAGTATTTTCTATCAGTATGTAACCTGAAGATATTTTCTTGAGAGCATGGCTTCCCTGGCTGTTCCTTCAACAGCTGGGCCTCAAGTTGGAAAGGCCTTAGCTCTATAGGAAGCCTACTGAACTTGTTGAAGGAATGAAATTTGAAGCTGTGATCAAATACTGTCAGACATGCCCCATCTGTAACAATGCCCCATCTCTTCTTTAGTTCCCTTAATTTCTTCTCAATAATGCTGTTCCCAAATGGCTTTGTCCTGAGAGAGCTTACCTTGACTACCTGCATGACAGAGATTATTTAGCCAAAGAGATACTTGTCATCAAAAATTCTGGGTTTTTCAAACATCTTCGTATCTGAAGCCCCATAGTTAGGTTGGATGTGGAAGTATTGCAGGAACAATATCTTGTCATGTTGGTTGAAGGTTTCAGGTCTTACACACTTCTAACACCTCCAGGACAGCCTTCATCACACTTTTTGATCCTGCTGGTGAAATGGTAGGCATTTCAAGCAGCTGACTTCTGGATGGGTAACAGATGTCTTCAGCATTTCCTTTACCATACTGTGAAGTCCCTCCTTCTTTCCAGTTGGTTTAAGTGTAGGTCTGCCCCACCCTTCTAGTGAGAAAGGACAAAACAGAGGATCCCCTTATTTTGAAAAGCTGGCCTCCTTATCTCATGGTCCAGGGGAGGTTTGTGCCAGTTCAGTTCAGCCAGTTCTTCACACTGCTGTTACCATGTAGCTGTTGTCTCTTGCATCTGGTGTAGCACACACATCTCCTTCCTCTGACTTTCTCTAGTCTGCAGTCACACCCCTTGGGCCATGGACAGTGAGTACCCAGCCATGCCCCCAAAACTGCATTAGCTAAATCTGGGAATGTTTAAGTGTATCCTCCCTCCATCTCCTCCTGAAATGACCCCCAAAGTTCCTTGTAGAAGCCTTGGGTTTGCCTTTAAGAAAGCCTTCCTAGTGCTTCCAGCTGGCTCTTCCTTCCATCATTTTTGCCTAGACCAAAAATCAAGGAAAAAGGCCTCCATCCATCTTCTCCAGCCCTGCTCTCATATCACACAGTACAAGACCAACTTTTAAGAAGCAGAACTATAACTGGAAATAGAAACAGAAATGGGAGGGCCTAGGAAGAAGAGTTCCACAAACACTGCCAGCCCTTACATGTAGTTGTCAGTTTTGCTGCATCTTCCTGGCTGGCACTGAGCAGAGCCTCCCAGCCAGTGACCACAGCAAAAATTAACCCATCATCTCCTGACCAAAACTTCTGTGGCTCTCAAATTAAATGGGATAATCTGTTGCAGACCACTGTGCTATGGATAAGGAGTAGGGTAGTTAGGTATGTGAAGGATCTGCAGCCATCCAGACTGAAGCCAGAAGATTTAGTTAATTTGCCCTTTTCTGTCTCTGATAAATGAGTATTTGCTAGGAGCACACATGCATAGCACATTCGGGTTTTTTCCTTTTTCCTTCCCACCAGCATTTTCAGATGTCACTGGACAATCAGTCTAACTGCAAGTGGTTACCTTTCAGTCTGAGCTGACTTCCAGAAAACCAGCAGCTGAGGCACTCCAAAGAAAATAACTGTACTGTCAGATCATCAGGTTTCTTTGTGACTATGTCACTCCCATCTCAAGAATACAGTGTCTGGGAAGCCATAAACTAAGTTACTGTGGTTATTGTAGCAAAGTTCCAAGTTGCTTCATTGTTGAAGATTGGTAGTAGGGGTTGGCTTTTTCAGTGGAGCTTTGTAATGCCACTAGAAAGATTAAATTTCGCTAGCATCCATTTTGACTGAGCTGGAACCATTTTACCTCCTTCAAATTTAAGTGTCATAGTAATTCAGATTGAAGGTAATGCCTGAATAAATCAGTGACTGTAAGCTGAGGGACAACTTTTTTTTCAAGCTAGACATAAAAAACACACACATTTTTCATCCATGTTACCTTGTCTGATTTGCTTATTCTCTGTACACAAATAAACTCGATAAGCATTGTGACAGTCTTCTAATGGTCTGCCTGTCTGAGATGAAAACACAGTGAGATACATCACCAGTCCTGTCAGCAGAATCTGTAGGATTCCTTTGCATCTTGATGGCCTCTGCAAGTAAAGGTTTGTGGCAAGGTGAATACATCTTCAGCCTTGAAATTGCAATGCTGTTTTGTCAGCGCTGGTTGTCTGTGTCATGTGCACAGACCTAAAACATTCAGAGACCAGGGACAAGTCTTTACAGATGCCCTACGTGCATTCTATCTTTTAATACGACTAAGTTTGTGCTGTGATATTGCTTGAAGTCTCTGGGGGACTGGAAGTTGGTTCCTCTAATTCTCTGTCTCTGGAATGTGATTTTGTCAGGAAATGCAATATTCAAAAGGCAGGGTGTATGGATTGCTAACATGTGGACAAAGTTGCAAAGACCTGAGGCACCCAGCCTCTCAGAAAGCACAGAAATGCCATTGATCTTGCAAATATCATGAGGTAGGGTTGTTTGTTTCCAATTTTCACCAAGCACAGCATTCTTTTTCCTGGTAGTGGTAGGTCAGCTCTGTCCAGGCCACATGAGTGCATCAGGTAAGGTGGTGCCAAAATCTGCTGCACCAGCCGGGCAGTTGAGCCTGGAGTTTATTGCACCCAAGTTCTCATGCACAGATTACTTTCTCCACTGATAACAGAGCTTCACTTTTCCATGCCTCTGAATTAATTGGTTTGCTGGATGACATAATTTTGCTGACTAAATTTTGTAGTTGGTTTTGCAATGTCAGCAATAAGGGTTTTGCTTCCATCACTTTGTGGCATATGCTTCTAAAAAGCCTTCATGCTACCAGTGGAAGGATTCTGGTTACAGCTTGTACTTGTATCATCTTTTCATTTGAATATTCAATAGAGGCAAGAGTTTGAGATACTACTACAGTAGCCTTAATTCAAGGCAGACTTCAGAAGCCTGTCAATCCTTCAGCAGGTAATGAAGTTATTTACATGCTTACATTTATGAGATACCTTAAACAGACTTATAAATAGAACATAAAGTGCATGAAAAATCTCAAAATGTCACTGCAGACCTGAAAGTTGCATTGAAAATCAGGGATAAATTCACAGAATTTCAGCCTTCAAGTGAAGTAACTGCTAGGCTCAGGGAACCAGTTCTTTGTATTAAGTCATACTGATGAGTGTTAATATTTTTAGATTTCTGGCTATCACTTTAAACAATTAGAGACAGATTGTTAAGAGCACATATTAGAACTCCGCCTCCAAATATTAATGGATTTCATTAATTCATTCATCTACCTGAGATGAATACTGCTGAGTTTCCATACAAGAAAAACATTCAGATCAGGTCATTCCTTTCCAGTTTAGAAAACACACATTTGAAATTTAGACTATTTCACTAATGATGTGGAAAGACAGAAGCACTATCTGGGATATCTTCATCCCCATTAGAGGATGCAGAAAGAAAACAGAAAGCATTCTATTTTTATTCAGAGCTACACTATCAACCAGCATGAAATTTACCTTTTTTTGAAGGGCCCAGAACCTACAAGGGTTCATAATTTGGGCAGTGACTAGTCAACAGAACTATATTCCTGTAATCTGGCATGACAGATTACAATTTAAATGCACATACGGGCACCGTAAATATAAATAAGGCAAATGAGGATTGGAAGGAATAACTAAAATCTTAAATGTCACAACATCTTAAGTTTTTACATGCTACTGCTTAGTTTCTTTTATTTTCAAGGACGCCTCAGGTAGGGACATCTCACTGCAAGAGCTTCAGGGCAAGTAATGTGTTCTTGAGTGTGTCATGCCTGCCACAACAGGGTTTACATCAGTGAATAGGATTGCCTTAAAGGCTAGAGAGAAAACAGAAATTTAAAATTCCAAGTGTTTCAAAAAAATGAAAAAAACTACCTAAACTCCTTACTACTACTGAAAAAAAACTACAATAAAGCATGCCTGAAAATAAACATACTAACCAGCAGTGATCCATAATAATCTTGCAGAAGAGCATATTTGGCATATTCACACTATTGTTTTTGAGGCTTAGAATCTTCTAGTAATTGCTTGCATCCTTCCAACCACTTGTGTATGTTCTTAGGGTGGCTGAAAAAGGTTTCTTTCCTGAGGAACCCACCCCAATCCAAATGAAACACTGTCCTGAACAAAACCACAGTCTGACTAAACAGCAGCAGGAGATTTAAGGAAAAAAAGTCCTAAAATCCAAGACAGCAGATGGTAAATCTCAAATTGCAGGGTTTGAGTAACAAGTATGTGCCTTGAAAGGAAAAGAAGCTTGCACCTAAAATTATACTGTGCTGTCTGCTTTCAGAGCAAAAGGACATTTTTGGACTTTGTTATTACGAGATACTTTTTTTTTTTTTTTTGCAGTTAATCTAATGACAGTTTTGTTTTTAAGATGCTATTAAAGGGCACTTTATATTTGGCAATCTGGATAGCAGAGATGAGCATTATTTCCTTCATTTTGCCTGAATGTTTTAACTTATAAACTTTTTTTAGGTTTTAATAGTGCTTACAAAGTAAGGGGGGAGGGGAGAGAATACATATACTTTAATCAGGTTTGGTTTAGACCACATAGAATAACACATTAGAAAAAAAAGGCAATTACTTAAAAATAGTTGTATTTATATTTCACAATCTGCTCAAATATTGTTTGTTTGTGGGTTTTTGTTGTTTTTTTTTTATAAACTTTCTACAGGATGTTTTAAAACAAGTTCTTCACATTGCTTCAACTATGTACTTATGGAATTTGAGGGAAATAGTTCTGGTTGTTTTTACAGTTTAACACATATACAGTACCAAAAGGATGGTGGTTAGTCACATGCAGTCCATATGAGATTCTAACATAACATTTAGTGAATTTTCTGATGTTGACCACCCCTTTGATGCTGAAGGTAATGCATCTGTGGAAAGCAAAGACTGTAGATTTGGGTTACTGCTCTCTGCATCTTCCAGTTTTTCAGTGTTGTCCTCCCAATTAATGTGGAATCTTGTGACTCTGGGATTAGATGCCAAAATATTCCTTTGAAGCTGGGAAAGAAGAAAATATATGGATTGTAATGTGTACTTCTCAAACTGGAGTTCGTATGCATATAGATTTTTTCCTTTTAGTCCCTACAGCCTTGTTTGCATAGAACAATTTGTTTAAAAAGGGAATTCACATCAATGTGAATCTATAGCTATTACCTATGGATCAGAAATGTGCTTACAGTACACCACTTACTCATTTTCTCTAATATTCTACTCAGCAGAACAACCACTTTCTCAAGAGAGTATTTTAACTGTTCTGCAAGGTCAAGGCTGTGAAAGAGATCCGCAAGTAAAGTGCAAATGTTTATTATTTGATCCAGCTTTTAGTAAAGCAAATAACTTCTACCCCCACAAGGATTTTGCAAACCACAGTACTTCATCAAATTTTGCATCAACTTTATGGTATTTGCAACATATATCAATTCCATCAACTTCTCATCTTCATTTAAAAGTACAACCTTAAACTACCAAACTTCAGACTGATTCCACTATGAGGATTGATTTACTGAAGTTTTAAAATAAAAACATTTTTATTTGGAAGATGCTAACACTGTGGCAGTAGACATGATCAGTCATCTATCTTATTCTCATGGCTGGCCTTCATTTTTCTTTGAAAACATGTTGCATTTGTTTATGTATGCAGAAAAAAAAAAGCTGTTTGTCTCTTTATTTTGAAAAGGGGTTAAAGATTAGATATAGTTACCTAGAGGATGGCAACTTAGCACCACTGGACACTCACTATCACATTTAAGACTGATCACAGGAAAGCTCTGCTGTGTTGATTCTATTCTCCAAGAAAGTGTACTCTCATTAAGTATTTCCTGACCCCTTATGCAAACTAAAAAGACCATTTCTTTTTTAGAACCTAGTAGAGCTTATCACCCAATAATTAATCAGTCACTTTAATAACCTTCTACTTGTGCATTTCCATTTTGTCCCCAAGTCACATTAAGGACTCTGTATACAAATATATGATAGCTTTTGCTGTTCTCTTCCACAGCAGCAAAGCTAGCTTTTTATATAAATAGAGAATGAAGACAAGTAGTTCTAGGCATTCTAAATTCAAGTGCTTAAACAGAGTCAATTTTGGCATTGACAACCAACAAAACAAATAAGTTATGTTTTAAATGAAAGAAATAAAGAAGGAACATAACCAAAGTTTAAGAATTTAATTTAATTTTAACTTTACTGTAACTTTCAGAACACACTTCTTCTCACTAAAAATTAAGTTAGGCATAGAAAAACATACTATTTCACTTTATCTTTTAATTCTAGTCCTGGTCTAATTGTTGCCATGAAGGATATGTGTTTTCACAGCTTCATCTGTATACTTCATCAAATGAGACAGTTATCAGATAATCATCCAACCAGGCTACCCATGTGCTCTCATTTTACACCTAACTTGTTCCTCAGTTTGTTTTAAGTTTTGCAGAAACTGTAGGTCTGACACTAGAACAGCTGAGTAACAGCTGTAGTAAATGAGTATCTACAACTTAGTTCCAGGTTGATGGGCCTAGAAAAAACATTGTTTTTCTGAAGAACAGAGCCACTTTGCAAACAGTGGTGCAGGTGGAAATAAATCCAATGGTTTATTTCAGAGGCAGTGTGAAAGTACAGCCAAGTCTTCAAGATGGTGGAAATTTTTGATGGTTTCTCAGTATTACCTAAATTTATGACAACTACATGGCACTTGTAGTTTGTTCCCCCCAAGTATTTTCCATTCTTTGATGCCTCATTCCATGCACTTAATGAAATCACTTGGGGTTTGAGTTTGTTTCTTAAAAACCTCTTTCTATAAGCATACCTCTGATACATGACTAAAACAAAACATGCCTTACCTTAGAAAAATCTGGCTTTACTGGTGGATTCTCTCTCAGTTCTGTTTCAGTATATTCATTGTTTACATAGTAGCCGACTCTAATAAATTCTTGACCTCGGTAAGTGCATGTAATTAGCACAACTGTAACACCTACTGCATCTGCATCTGGAATAAGCCCTGGGTTAGGTGCATCAGCCTAAATGTGAAAGGGAAAGATAAATTAAAATTGATAGCACATGCCTACCTAGCAGGGGAATCTCAAGTAGTGTGTTTCAGCAGCTAAGCAGTGACTATATTTAAAAGTGTTCAAGTTAACCAGAAAATATACTGCTTTCACAACATCATCCCTAGATTTAGAACACCATACTCTAATGACAGAATTGGAATACGGTGAAATTGTTTGCTGACATTCCTCATGGGCGACTTGATCCAAAACTCTTTTTAAATATATGATCAGCTGAACCATTGTTCAGACAGGGGTACCAACATCAGTTCTACAGGGTCACAGTTCTCCAGCCCATCTTGGTAATTCAGTAGAACAAGATTATTTTCTCAGACACCCTCAAGGTTGAACTGGTCTGTAGGTGTGCTCTTAACAAGACTAAATCTTTAAAACTACAGACTGCAAATTATACTTCAGCAAGAAAAGGGATGGGCTATGGTAAGGTTTGAGCCGTTCCATAGATTTCTAGTGAAGGAACAAAGTACTTTTTCTGGCTTCACTCCTAATACCTATGTTTGTTAAAATTTATGCAGTTAAATGTATCATCTCTCCAAGACACCTGAACATTTTCAGTATGCAAACCTAATTAATAAGCAACTGATACAATCTTCCTCAATGTCTTTACTTACCATGGCTCTGCAGTTATCAGTAAAATTTGCCTCATAAAATGTGGCTCACATCAGTCCCTTAAAACACCTCCTAGCTACCACATCTATTGATGAAATGTGATGCTTGATTCTGCTGCAGGATTTAAAGTAACAGCAATCCAGGCATAGTAAACCAGCTTCATATTTACAATTCCACATGAAGATCTGAAGTCAACAATGAACACACCCATGTTGTGAGAACACACTGGTATTAGTAATGTGTGTTCATATGGTTTGGGTGTAACAAATCTTGCCTAATGACAGAGGATGAATGGAATTAATTCCTGTTGTCCCTCTCATCTCTACTTTTCTGTAGTATCTGTGTGCTCCAGCATGGTGAAATTTGGGAGCTACTGTTCATGCAGCATTGGCTTCTACTCTTTGCCACTTCAATTCTAAGCCTTCAAACCAGTCTAGCTTTTTGTGAGAAGCTGTAGGCACTTTGCACAAGAATTAGATGAGTCAGACCTCTCAGGTAGAAAATACACCAGAGGGAGGAGAAGAAACCAGGGAATCAGGTAGAACTCATCTTCCTCCAGCCCTGAAGGAGGGGCACAGAAAATGACTGAATGGCTTTACAGCTATCACAGGGGAATGGAAAAGATGGCCAAGGAACAGAAAAAATGCAGAAGCTTGAGGAAATCACCAGAACTGCCAATACAGATTAAATCATTATTTTAGTTCAGTAGTCTTGTTCTAACAGTGCCCAGAATTATCTGATCACTTTAAATTCCACAGTAATAGGCAACAGAATTACCATGTTCCATTTAACTCCCCATTAAACTCAACTCACATTCTAATGTAGGATCTTAGTTTTTCAAGTTCCCACTGTCATTTTGTGTCTTGTAATATCCTGACAGTTCTGAA
Organism: Trochalopteron elliotii; assembly: GCA_024734555.1. NCBI lineage: Eukaryota > Metazoa > Chordata > Aves > Passeriformes > Leiothrichidae > Trochalopteron > Trochalopteron elliotii. The sequence goes on along the minus strand of JANPWX010000096.1, from coordinate 10,141,670 downwards.
CCCAAATACTCTGTTCTAATGCTACTTATGTCTCAAGCATTGTTTTGCTGCATGAAGACAACACTGAAGACTGTTTAAAACAGTTTTGTCAAATTTTCAACTTCCTGTTTTTGTCAAACCTCTTAATTACTCAAGAACCAAAGATCATATGCAGGTGGAAGAAAAAAAAGAAGAGCTTGGTATGACCAAATGATAAATAAGCAATTATCTACAAACATATTTTGGTAGGCAGAGGCAATAGATTAATTTTTGCATACCAATCACTGTTTTAATATGCCATTCTTTTGTTATAAATTACTTAATTTTATTAAATCAGTCCATGTGTATGTTGCTTTGAATTATCTTGCTTTTCCACATGGTATTTATTCACATAGCTATTACTGCAGAGGAGGTAGCAAAGGTTATATGCTCACTTAAGGATAGTAAATTATTTATGTGCCTATATGCTCAAAATGAAGTTTCCGTGATTTTATTACAAATTCCTAAGAGAATCAAGAAGGAATCAGGTTTCACTACATATATCTTGGCATTTAGAAACAAATAGGCCAAGCTGTGGGCCTTTACTACTGAAACCTTTTTAAAAGTAATGTTTTGGGGTTTTAAAACAAAATGCTGCTTTTGTATGGCTGAAAAGCACAATAATTGTCCATCTTTCTCTAAGGCTGAATTCCCAACCTGATCCACATCTTTTTTTCATTTAAGGTATTTTTATCATCCTCTCTGTGTGGTACTCCATTTTAGTTGCTGTTTCAGCCATTTTCCTATCTAGAAAAATCTACAGCAGATTCTCTGAAAATTTTATACTCCTCTGCAAAGGTCCTTTTCTTATACTATTCCCCACAAACACAATCTCTTTTCTTTGTATCATATGCCTCCCGCAGTTCTGTGCTTTGCCCCATTCTTGCCTTCCCTTGCTTGTTTTCTCTGTATCCCAGGCTGCTTCAGCTTGGTGAGCAGAATTGCTTCAGTCATCAGCAAAGTCTTCTTGCAGCACTTTGGGTTTTGGTGGTCTCCTGTGTACACATGAGCTGAGTCCTACCCTCACCTGAAATCCAGAGCCTTTGAAGCATAATATACTCAGACCCAATTGTACTTCCATAAGAAATAAAAAGGATATTTTACAGGACCTGCTCCAATCTATGCAAAATCTCTACACATCTCCTCCTAATTTGGCTGCAGTGTCATTTATAACCAGGATGCAATTGCTGAGTCCATTCTACTGAAACTGCAAGACCAGTAAATTTAATTTGAGACCTGCCCAATCATACAACCAAAACATGCCTTTTTTAGGCACCTGCTTCTTGCTCCTTCCCATCACCATCAACAAGGAATCTTCAGACCTTTGACTGAGAACAGTGCATCTTTTAAATTAGAAATGTAAATGCCAGCTGATTTTCCCACATACAAACATAAGGTAGCCCCTTTGAGAGCAATAGAGGATCACCTATTTCTGAGCAATTAATGCCATAAGCTGTAATGGCTTGATAATGGAAAAACTGTTAATAAATGATGCATTTCTTACACATCTGCTTTATTTGCAGTGTGGAAAAATTAGGCCTGGCTCCAAAACCAAACAGAAATATTTCAGCACTGATTTGCATGTATGTGGTTGATAAATGGTGCAACCTCCAGTCTAATCCTATCCCTTAAACCTGTCCTTTAAGGCAAAAACTGAAACAAAAAAGCCCAGAATAAACACACACTGCCCAAATGCCAAATAAACTACCTTTCCTGGAACTTACAGGATTAATCAGGATGCCTCACAAATGCTGGTATTATTTTAAACCAGTTACAATAACCATGAAAAACAAGGGAGTATATTCATCAGCACTTTGGGGTTTTTTAATGCTCATACTTGAGCATGCGTTTGCCATTAGTTAAGTGAATTCATAGTATTTGGGAAAATAGCAGGGTTCTTATACAATAAGATATACTCAGCTTCTACCCGATTTTTCAACCAATGGATTTTCCTCTCAGTTGCAAGAATAAATCTAGTATTTTGTAGAGAAAAATATGTTTGTTTGAATAAAAATTATAATTTTTGAATAAAAAGCAAACAAAAAAACCCCACCACCACAAAAGAAGTTATCCCAAACAAAAGAAATCTTCTGTAAGAATTCAGGCAAGTCCACTTCAGGCTTTTCCCCCTGCATCTCACTGAGTTAAAATAGAAACAAGACTAGGCCAATACCCATCTCAGTGTTGCTCTTTCCCTTTGTTATTCCTTATTAAGTTTTGGCTTTAACAGCAGTATTTTATAGGACGATCACATGCTCTAAACTGTTTTGCACAGTCTTGATCTACACCCTTGTGTCCTGAATACCTCCCATTTACCACTGATTTTCTGTCTTTATTTTAGAAATCACTGTATTTTGTTACGATTTAGCATGCTTAGCCAAACATCACAGTTGAACATGTGTTCTGCCAAACACAAAAATACTTTTAGATTGTCCTGGGTGAGTTTTACAATTAATTTGTATGCCTGATCCTCTGAAGGTGTTGCCTACATTAACCTGGTGGTCTTGATTGTCTGAAACTGCCACCAGTGGCAGAAGAGGTGTGCTTGAAGGTGCTGGTGTAAACCAGGCAAGTGCTGATTATCAACCAGATGGGTTAAAATTATCAGTAGCTATGGGAACTGTGCTTTTATCAGTTATTACTGATACCACAAATAAAAAATATAACCAGGAAATATCAGGGGCAATAAGTACGAGCTCAAGAACAGACTTTGAAGGAAAGTATGTCTACCCTGAGGAGCTCACTGCAATTTTTTTTACTATTATTTTTCAAGTGCCCCTTAGTTTGATAGAGTTATCCCTAAACAAATTAGCATAACTCTTTCAGAAATGGTGAAATCAAACTTACCTGAAATACAAACATGTGTCTGCCTGCAGGAACAGGTCCAACTAAAACAGAGTCTAACACCTGATCATACTCTTCACTTTCAGCTGAACCCACATAAATTATTTTCCATTCCAAATCTACATAAAAAAAGAAATAAAAACAAACATTAATTATCATTACAGTTAGGGGTCTTCCGCTCTTGCCCATCTATAGTTTTGCATAACCTAAAATTACTTCTTTGGCAACAAGCCTAAAATAACAAGGAGCTGTCTTCATCAGAGAAATTTACTGATGCCTGACCCTGTCCTCATGAACCAGATCATCCTACTTTCTCTCTGTAGTCAGTTGTACCACAAGAATCCTTCTATTTTCAGGTGAGGTTAATTTTCAAATTTTATACAGAGAACAAGGCCCTTTTACTAATCTGGACCTGTGTTGAGCATCTTCTCAAAGTCTGTCAGAATGGCTGCAGCACAGCGATGATCCCTATAAATCACCACTTCCTTGAATACCAACTAACCTCCCAAAACCAAAATTCCCACCTTCCACATACACACCTCACACCTTAAATTACACAGATCATGGAAAATGGTTAATTGAATAAGAAACCCACTTGGTTAGCTCCAGGCACACTAACTGTATGCCCCCATTCCTTCATGTGTCACTTGTGATACCCAGGAAGTACATAAAATTGTGACACATGACTAAACTATATTCTTAAAGATAGTGATGTTTGGGTCTTTATCAACATCCTAAAATGGAATTATAGGCAAAAAAAAATCAATGTAGCATTTTGCTTTTTAAAGCCATGCACTAACCCCCAGCATTTATTACAATTCAGTTTTTTCTAACTCAGACTCTCCCCCACAGATGTTTTAAAGTTGAAACTGCAAGTTACCCCAAATTAGCCCTTCCTGGATCAGCTTTTTACCTTCCCTTTTTGATTAAAAAACAGTATTATTCACACACATGGAACTAATCTTGCAAGACAGATTTTGGGGGTTTTAAAACAAGAGGAAAAGAAAAAGACCACCATTACAAAAAACTGTAACTAACACTTCTTAATTAAGCTGTTGTTTCAGAACTGTACCTTAAAAACTTACATGGTGTATTTCTTTTGTTTCCCCTCTTGTGAACAATGCTCTTATTACCTTCGCAAAAGCACAAGCCTGTAAGCTACTACATTAACTTATTAGTACATTTGGCAAAATCCAAAGGTCTGCCTCATGGTTTCTGGATGCAGGAATGGAATTTAATCATAGAAAAAAAAAATTCTTGAACAGAACGTGACTGCTTTAAGACTGCAACTCTCTTTCCTGATTAGTGAATACTTCTTGTTTACCATCAGTGCAGGTTTTGTGGCTTTAACTATCATAATAAACAGGCTTTGAAAAGGATTTTACTCCTCTGTACAACAGCACCGTTTCCCAGGTTTATTTATCTTTTAAGCATAAAGTACTAGTTATTGCCAGTATTGCAGGTACTCATGCACAATAACTAAGGAACTTCCTTGTCTGCATCTCAGGACAAATTACTACTTACAAGAAGTGAGGATTTTTAAGCTAAACTGCTTAAGACTATCATACCATCCTGTGCCATTATTCTAGGAAAACACTATAAAACTTATTGTAAACAACTCATAGTACTAAAACGAAACTTTTTAAAAATAAATTTTAAATGCTATGTAAATATATTGATAGAGAACAACAACTTTAAGAAAGAGAGGGCTGGAGTTCATGGATTTAATTTTAGGATCAGTGTTGCAGAGGACAGGCTGCAAACAGCACAGTAAACAGATCTATTAGCACAGGAAAGCTAAGGCAATGACTTTTCACCAAGTATACAATGGCTGTGTTTAATTTTATTTTTAAATGTAAAAGATAGCAGCGCTCATCCCTAACTTATCCTATAGTCTAACTTGCATGTTGGTGGGGGAAATGAGCTGAGAATTCTGCATTGGACTATCCATAATTCTTCTCAACACCACTGTCCGGGATTAACATAATTCGTGAGTGTGAGGAGCATATCACATACAGCTGTGCACAACTGGAAGAAAAAGCCTAACATCTTGCCCCTGTGACGGGGAGTGCCACCTGCCATAGCAGTTGCCACGGAGGGGCTCCGATGCTGCACCTCGGATAGGGCCAGGCTGACCGGAGAGATCCAGCCAGCAACGTGGCGACGGGCATGGAGCACTGCTCCAGCTACTGCCTCGGTCAGTTGCAAGAAGGCAGGAGGAGACAGGCGGCGGAGGCCTGGAGGAAACCCTGGCTCAGGCGAGACTTCCTCTGAAGTTCCCGCCACGGGGGCCGTCCCTCCCTCCCTCCCTCCCTCCCCGCGCTGTCACCATCCCGCCGGCAGGCACGAGTACGCGCTGCTGCAGAGGCAGGCGGGGTGAGGCGAGTTAAACCGCAGCGATAGCCGATAGCGAGCCTGCCAGGGCACCTTAGCCAGGACAGCACCCAACTCCCCTTCTCCTCAGCCCTGCCCTCACCCCTCCGCCCGCGGGGCTCTCCGGCGAGCAGGCGGTGCTGGGCTCCGCCGAGTGCCGGTCGGGCAGCCTCGTCCTGCTCCCAGGG
>JANPWX010000096.1:10044834-10131265 GCA_024734555.1 Trochalopteron elliotii | reverse complement strand
GAGAGGGGGCGGGGCCTTGGGCGGGGCCAGCGCGGGAGATCATCCCGGCGAGCTTGAGGAAGCCGCGGAAAATCTCCTTCTCTGATTTCCAGGAAACGAGCCGAGAGCATATCAATAGCCCATTTTTTATTTTTTTTTCCTGTATGCATTAAAAATATTTAAATCCGGGCAAGGGGAAAATCAGGAGGAAAGCTCTGAACACACAACTTGTCAGATCTCCATTCGTGACCGAGAGGGTCTTTGTATGTTAGTTCGAAAGCTGTTGCTTTGCAATTATTTTATTTGAAAGAAAAAGATAAATCCTAAGATGTGACTTTATTTCAGTTGCTGACATATAGCTTATGGGACTGTGTTTATCCTGCCTACCACAATAACTTTTATTAAAATTGATAAGGTTTAAATTCGTATATAGAAGATGCTTCTTTTGTCGGTGTATTATATTTAAAGTTGTGAATCATATGAGCTGAAGAAGAAATTAGTTTCCTTTTAAAATGTTCATCCACTGCAAGTTGTAAACGATGTAAGACCACATCTAGCTTGGAAAGTGCCCTAAGCTGAAAATTGAGGCTGGAAGAATAGTAGGGCAAAATATCATAACTAAATTAGAACCATGGGTAGAAGAGGGGCAAAACATAATCTTTTGTTGATTCACTTCAGGCAAAAAGTTAAAGAAGCACTCTATCACCAAAAGACAAAAAACTGCTTGCAACCAGAGCTCATTTTAAAGTTTTATTTAACCTTATTTATAAAAGGGAAGATTCAGAAGTGCTTAAAAGAATCCAAAGTGTTTTTTTAATATGCTAAGATTGTGCAGTATTGTATAAACAACAACTGCAACTCTGGCTGCTTGGGAAGAGTGAAAAATTACTCTCAGTCCAGCACTCATGATGAAATTGTTCCCAACACCTCCCAGAACAAGCATTTTTGCTGTCAGAATGCACAAAACTAGTCCAGTCAAGCAGGAAGGTGCATTAAGCTTTCAGCATCCCCTGAGAAGAATGAAAGCAATGGTTCACTTCCAGGCTAAAACATCTTGCCTGTGGGCTTGCACCATGTGCCAGGGGGCACTTTCAATTTGGGGCCATTTCAGCTCTTTGGGTTTTTGTTATGCTTTGTTTGGTGGTTTGGTTTGGTTTGGGTTTTTTTCCTGTTTCTGTGCTGATTGTGCTGAGTGCTGGTGGGGTCCTGGGTGCCAGGAGCACCTCTGGCTCAGGGCAGTGGGGCTGGGCAGTGGTGCCAGGCTCATGATCCCATGCCTGCAGCCCATGGCAGTGACCTCTTGGCCGATGGCAAGGGATATCCATGCTGGGATACAGCACCTTGCTGGCTGGGGAGCCCCCTGAGCAAAGCAGGGTTTGCTGGTGAGGCGCTGGGTGCCCCGGGTGAGACGGGCTGTCTGCATGGCCCCAAGTGCTGCTGCTGGGGAGGCCACCCACGAGGGGCTGTGCATGGGACCAAGCGTGCCTGTCACAGGGCTGTGCTGTCAGGAAGCCATCCCCTTCCTCTGTTTGTAGAAAGCTTGGGTACCCTGAAGAGCTACAAGACAGGACATTTTGCTTGTGCAGCAGCATTGTCGGTGAGAGGGCCCTTTGTGCTGCGGGGGAAGCCATCTTGTGTGGCAGCAGGAGCCTGCAGCAGAGGCCATCTCATGGCTGCCACACACAGGGGACAGCACAGAGCAGAGACACACAGCACTGCAGTGCCACTGACGTCCCTCATGGCTCGGGGGGAGAGCAGAAAGTGCCCATGGCTCCGGAGGTTCAAGTTGTGTACCCCCACCACAGAATATTCAGAAGTAAATGCATAGCCAGCCTCCAGTACTGCCTAGTACTCTGTGTTTCTATAATTCTGTGGATTATTGACTGCCCACTGTTGTTCAGCACTCAGTCCAGGAAAACCAGGAAAGATTGGACATGGTGGAGCAGATTCCTTACTACAAGTTGAAGTATATATTATGTTATCAGGGAGCATTTAAGTCCAGTAACTTTTTGCTGGTCATTTGCAAACAAATAGGTACTATGGTGGGCTGCACAGTGATGAGAAGGTCTTTGCAGCCTTGAACCAAGTGGTGAGGCAGGTTGATTCTTGTGCAGGTTTTGCCATAGAATTCCAGGAGATTTCAGGCTGGTTGCAGCTTGTCAACTACTAGGATATTTTGAGCTAAACACTGGAGTGAAAAAAAAGGGCTAAAGATAGAGAAGCTGCTGGGAAATAGGGAATAGAAGGATTGGAAGGAGCTGCACATAGTTGCTAATGAATAGCTGTTTCCACAGTTGTGCAAGGATTTTGACTTGCCATCCTCCCAGTGTTGTATCACGTGTAGATTTACTGGAAAACTTTTTTTTTAAAATTTCTTACCACATTTCATCCTTGGTCATCTTTGGATTTTCATTTTTGCTTTATGCTTAGAGGAAACCAAAAACTCATAGAGAAATTTAATTTCATTAGCTTAAGGGAAGAATTTGACTCCACTTTCTGGGGCCATGAGTTAAATGACAATTGAATTTTTTTTCCAACTTTGCTTTGCAGCTCCAAAATTTCTGTCCATTTTAGTAGCTGATGGGGAGGAGGACCTGAATGGGTCCATTCCATAATTTTGCAATCTTTGCCTTTGCCCCCAGTTTTCAGTATGATCTGCTAGATCTAGTCTTTGTACTCTAATTCCTTTTGCTCACTTAACAAAGTCCTTAAGCAAGTCACAATCCAAACATGGGAAGCTTAACAGAATCTGCTCCATAGCTCTAGACTAAATTACCTCAATACTAGTGGGATTGCATGCTGGTAGCTGTAAAGTGAGTTAAGCTAAGTGGTAGAAGTACATGATGGAGCTTCTCTGCTGATTTGCCCTCTTGTCTATGGCTCAGGCCACTGTGCTGGGTCCCTTTCTTTCACTCAAGTTCACTCCTGTATTTTAAGGAAGAGACTGACTGAAGTATTTGATTCTTCAGGTTTGACAGTGACTGCTGTGAAGGAATTTGGGGAGTGGAATTTGGAAGCTGGAGCACTGGTGCTTGCGGATGGAGGCCTTTGTTGCATTGATGAGTTCAATAGTATCAAAGAACATGACAGAACCAGTATCCATGAGGCAATGGAGCAACAAACCATCAGTGTGGCAAAGGCAGGGTAAGTGGCATGTTAGCACGTGTGAGAAAACTGCATGAGATTTTTCTCTTGTAGTTACATGTTGGAGGGATGCTGATAAAAGATATCACTTTTCTTCATTGTGCGTAATAGTTTTGTTCTCAGCAGTGTTCCTAAACTAGATGAGTCACCATTTCAAAGGACAGTGCACTGGACCAGAGACTACAAGCAATCAGAATGAATACATACCCTCTTCACTGCTAGGTTTTCAATGTACTGTTATAGGCCAGGGCACTTTCCTACAAAGACTTGGCATCCTTTTTCTTGTCCTTTGCTGCAAGTGGTCATAATAATCCTATGTGAAATGAGGAGCTTTGTGACTTTTTTTGTTGCAACTCAGAAAGTGGGGCTTCAACTTTCCTACAAATCTACAAAATCACAGAATCATTAAGTTTGGAAAAGACCTCAAAGATCATCAAGTCCAGCCTGTGACTGATCATCACCTTGTCAATGAGACCATGGCACTAAGTGCCATGTCCAGTCAATTCTTGAACACTTTGAGGGATGGTGACTCCACCACCTCCTTGGGCAGCCTGTTGCATTGCCTGACCACCCTTTCAGTGAAGAAATTCTTCCTGATGTCCAACCTGAACCTCTCCTGGCACAGCTTGAGGCTATGTCCTCTTGTCCTGTAAAATCCAGTAATGCTGCTTGGTAACCAAAGCACATCAAGAGATTTCCAGGCTGCTGAATTCTGTATGTTGGGTGTGGTATAAATATAAACTCCTGCTTACTTTAAGTTTCTTCCTTTCTTTTTTCAAAGTAGTGTGTGTTCAGATCTGCTATCCACCCCACTACCCCCACCCACCACTTGGATCTTTGAGCTCGTGTTTCAATTTGTCAGTCATACACAGCTCTTATTCAGGCCCAAATTATTTCCTAGCTGGTGTTTCTGAAATGTCTGTTACTCAAAAGGCATCGCCCTTTCCACATTCTTTGTTGTCACCTTCCACTCAGCTCTTGCCCCAGTCACATCTTGGATCCTCTAGCTGATCATGTCCTTCCCTTATTCTGAGCATGTGCATCCTCCTTGTCAGACAGCAGGCAAATAATCACAAATTCTGAGTTGGAAGGAACCCACAAGGATGGTCAAATCTAATTGTTAAGTGACTGGCCTATATGGGGATTAAACCCACAACTTTGGTTTTTTTAGCACCATGCTCTAACCAGCTGAGCTAATCTCAGGGTCATGTTGCTCTCACCTGGGTAATTGTCAGCCTTTGTCAGCTGGACACAAATACTTGGAATCAATATGGTCCTGTCTCCTTAGTAAGACAGGGACATAGTTCAGCTGAGTTCCTTGTTGCAGTTGTTTGGATTTGATTGACCCAAACACAGTCTGCTAACTTGCACATGTATGCCCAGTTGCTCACTTTTAAGGACTACATATAATGAGGATTTTTTGAGTAGTAACTTAGCACACATAGGTTAAGCATGTTATTAATTTAGATCTTATTTTGGTGCATGGGAGAATAGGTTTTTTTCCTGTTGGGTATAAGCTAGTGGAAGATCTGTGGTCCTTCCTCTCAGTTACAGAAGAACTTTGGACGTGAGGCAGCAGTTACTCAGGAGCTGACTAGAAATAGCTCAGTGACAAACCAAAGTTAGAATGCTTCTGCTGCTGCCTTACCCAAAAGGAGTGCGTTTGGACTACTAGAGTAAAAATAATCTCTCCCCACATCTACAAGCACATGCTAGGACATCATGGTTAAGAGAGGAGAATGGCTGTTTCGGTTGATGTGGCTGCCGTCATTGTTAACTTGGGTTCATATTCATGTTTATACACAGGAATAAAACATACATTTATGTCACATTTTATTTTGCTCTCTTAAAAGGTGAATTGACCTAAATTGTTGCTTTCCAGCATTCAAAAGTGTTTGTATATTGTACAAATCCACAATGTAATATTTATTTCTGAAAAGTAGTGTTGGTTTTCACTATTTAAGGATCTAGCTGTATACAGAGATTATTTGTGGCAATGTTGGTTGGTAACTTTTGGTATCCAGATCACTGTCTGTCTAGTTGCTATTCTCTGACTGAAAAATGCTGTACATATAATAAATATTAATACAATAATCTGCACATTGTTTAGCTCTTATGGTCTTTCAAGATAAGGTGTGCTCTGTATAGGATAAAACCACAAAAGCTTTTAAACACTTTGGAATCATTTCCCTACCCAATTTAATTCAACCATAACGTTCACCATACCTTTCTCTAGGTTGGTGTGCAAGCTTAGCACAAGGACAACTATCCTGGCAGCAACAAACCCTAAAGGCCATTATGACCCCAATGAGTCTGTCTCTGTCAACATAGCTCTTGGCAGTCCCCTGTTGAGCAGATTTGACCTGGTCTTAGTATTGCTAGATACAAAGAATGAGGAATGGGACCGCATAATTTCATCCTTCATCTTGCAAAATAAAGGTAAGAGTGGTCTTTTTAAACCGTAAGGTGTTTTGTTGGGTTGGGTTTTTTTTGGTTTCATTGGTTTTTGTGGGGGATTTTTTTGTTTGTTTTTGGGGTTTTTTTTTGGTTTTGGTTGGTTGGTTGGTTTCTGGTTTTGTTGCTTATTTGTTTGGAGTTCTTGTGTTTTGGTTTTTTTTTTATCTTCCTCCATTTTTTAGTTTGTTTTTCTTGAATTTTTCAAACTAATTAATGTTTACATTTTTGTCATGGTTTACATTTTTTCTGCTGTATGGTTGTTCTTTATGTGGGCGTAAGACAGAGATCACTAATTAATTAAGAGGGGTGAGCTGAGAACACTCTACTTTTACTCTGGGATCATTTATAAGAGATTTCAACCCAGGCTGCTCAGTAAGTGGATTGTTTCCATCTCACACCTTTATGGTGTTTGATCTGCAGATCCTATACACCTTGCAATTGTCCTTGCTCTTAATTGGAAACTTAATTCAGGCAGAACAGATCAGAGATGGTTGTGCTATGGGACTCAAAGAGTGAGCAATAGCATTCCCCGTGTGGGGCTTTGTGCTCTGGAAGGAGGGAAGACAGTGTGATTTGATTTTGACCAGCACCTTCCCCATGTTCCATGTCAAGGAACGTGGCTTCGATCCCCTTTACAGAAGAAGTGGTCCCTTTCCAAAATATGTCCCTACAAAAAATGTTCAGAACATGGCAGGTAGCTGTTGGCTCCAGCAGAGTAGGTAAAACAGCCAGAGGAGGTGCATACACTCATGTAGCATCTTTCATTTTAAGGAGTTCCAAAGCACTTGGCACTGCCTCTACCATCTGGTGGGCAGTGAGGCTGACAGCAGCTCTGTAGAAATTACTAGAGGCTTTACTGTGGGTTTTGATACAGGAGGGATCGGATGGTGTGTAAAATTCTGCACTGGAATTTGACCAAGTCCTTGAGGAATTTGACTAGTGTAGAGACAGCCAGCATGCCCCAAAAGCACAGTCATGTGTCTTTCATAGTCACCTGTCTATTTAACAGGAGTTCTTAGGAAGAAGCTTGATGCCCGTTGTTATAAAATTACTGACAAGGGTGTTGTGATGCAGGCTGCCCAAGCAAATCAGACAATCTCTGGAGCATGGAAAGGATGAAGACCTACTTCTGCCTTATAAAAAGCATACAGCCAAAACTGTCTGATGAGAGCAACCTGATCCTGGTTCGCTACTATCAAATGCAGCGTCAGAGTGACTGCAGGAACGCTGCCCGCACCACCATCCGCCTGTTGGAGAGTCTGGTACGCCTTGCAGAAGGTAAGGCCCTGGCATTTTTATTTTTAGGCTAACAATTAACCTTTCTGAAATGAATAGCACAGTATAATTATAGCCAGCAAGCAGAGTAGCAGCTTTTCTGTGGAGGTAGGGATAGGTGATTCTTGTATTGTTTTATTCTTCTCATCTAAAGAGCCTCGGGGTTGGAGATTTTGAGTAAGAAGGGGTGTTACATTTAGACTATCAAAAGCAGTTTTAATTTTGACATTCTCACGTATATAATAAATATTAAAACCTCTGGAAGAAGCCACATTCAAGAGAAAAATCTCAGAAATGATGTGCCTTTATGAAAGACAATCTCAGGATTTACTTGGCTCCATTTGAGTTAAATATTTGCTCCTACTCTGAAATTAATACAATAAAATAAGCATATTTTTTCCTAAGTGTTAATAATCCTAAAATTAATATCACATAAAAGATAGCATATCTTTTGTTTCCTGAAGTATTAGTAATCAAGCCCATATTTTGCCATACAACTTAAAAATTTTCCACTCTGAGTTCATGTCATATTTAATTTATAAGAAAAAAAACAAAAGAAGCAGTATGTCTCTTAACATGGCTTTATTTTATAAAACGGCATATCAAACATTTTCAGGAGGAATTTAAAAGAATGTACTGTATTTTGTATAGCAAGCATAAATGGCAGTGTAGTGCCTCCTACTTTAGATGTTTACGTTTTGTTTGCTATTTGAGGGAAAGACATTCTCCATTTGAGTGAAAGACATTCCTAACTATTCTAGATTCACATGAAATTTTCCCATTCAGTGTTTCTTCCCTTCTTATCAGTTCATGAGATTGGGGCTTTTAGTAGGATTTTGTTCTTTCAAGGTATTATTTAGATAGTATTAACTAACCTGTCTTTCTATTGCTGAATAAGAAGTGAGTGTGCTTCCATGGCCAATTAGAAAAAAATCTTCATGTGGTAAATTATTTGCATTATATCTATTTACAAAAATCACTTTTATTTTGCTGACTGAAGAAAGAGAAGGAAGAAAAAAAAAAAGCTATTGTAGAGAAAAGCATTTTAAATAATACCAAATCTCTGACACAGCCCAGGTCGAGGAATGATTTTTTTTTCTGACCTGTGATGAAAATTAGATCTTATTTTTTATTCTATGGTGATGACATCTGCCTCTGTAGATAAGGATGTTTCATATCACACACTTTGTTGTGATACCCAGCACTTTACATTTTTAACTGCAGAATTTTAAGCATCTTTATTCTGTCACTGTAACTGCAATTTGAAAATTACACTGCCTTGTTCACTAGAAAAACTAGTCCTTCCAGTTTCTGTTGAAATTGACATTGAAATCAAAATTATTATATCTATTTTTAAGTTATGCCCATCCATGAGTGTTTGAGGGCTGAAGAAATTTGAAGAAATATCTTGTTCCTTCTAGTAAAAAAACAAAAAAAAAATTTTTTTGACTTCAGTAACACATGCACCCATTTATTTATGATAGCTCATGCCCGGCTGATGTTTAGGGATACTGTGACTTTGGAAGATGCTGTAACTGTAGTATCAGTGATGGAATCATCTATGCAGGTAAGTTTTCTTGCAGACATTGCCATTGCTGCAATACCACTTTTAAGGGATTCAGTTTTACATGTAGATGTGTGCCAGCTCCCTTCTTCTCTGTGGAAAGGATTTTACAGATTCGTGCTAAGTAGGTAATCAGAGACCTTGACAAGTCTTTTTTAGTCCATCTTGATTGTTAAAATCCTTAAACAGAGATTATACTAAAAAATCTGGATTGGGATAAAGGCCTGCTACCTTTTTTTACAGACTTTGCAGTCGAAGTGAAGTTTTGGCATACAATTGGCTTTTGGTAGTCTACATTTTAAAGACATTTTGAGGCAGAAATTGTGTGTATATCACTGAGTTTAATAGCCTCTGACAGGTTTTTCTTCCATGATGTTATATAGTCACTCATTAATTAGGTATGAGAGAACCAAATCATTCTTTGGAGCAAGTTCAAACAGTTTCTTAGACCTACAATTTTTTTTTGCCATTAAATAATTTTGAACTATGTTGGCAGTAATAGTAAAACTCAGAACATTTAGAAAACGAATTTTGTTCTTAGAAACCTTAAAATTCCAAAACTTTGGTTGGACTGAAAGTGGTGCATTCCAGTTATCACATGGATTTTTGTAATGTTTCTATGCAAAAAGACATTGAAAAAATGTGAAAGGTTAGATTTTATTTTACTGTAATATTATTATTAGGATGTTGAAAAAGCAGCACATTTACAATTAGTAAAAGAAATGTGAATCTGATAGAAGAGGGTTTTTTTACTAAGAATGTGGAAAATAATATAGACACTATTACTTCAGACAGATTATTTTTAAGATAAATAAATTTTCATGCTTTGGAGTAGGAAAAAAAATACCATAAGCAGATTTATGCATGGGGGTTTTTAGCACATGTGAAATGTTTGTGTTTGGCTTTGTCAGAGATGGTGTACTCTGCTACTCACCTGACTGTTCTGATCCCAAGTGGCATTTCCTATGTTCCTGTATAGGTTGATTTGAATATTTTCAAATTAAAACAGTTTTACAGAGCACCTATTAGTTCAATGGGCCTGAAAGACCTTTGTGGAAGTAGATATTGCTCCTTTATTTGGAGACAAAGCTCTTCAGGATAGATGCACAAAGTCCCATATGGCAGGTAGGCACTTGTGATCTCCCTTGTCCTTTCAGTGAGGGTTGAGAGACTAATTGCAGTTTGTGCCACAGATAATCTATTGCACAACGTTGCAAATGGAATTTATCTCAAAAATACTACAGGGCCTGACCTTATTAAGTAGGAAAAGATTATTTCGCTGTCTGCTGCAATTCATCTCGCCCTGTTTTGAAGAGCTCAGCTTTTCAATGACAGCACTGCATCAAAGTTAAAATATGAAGCTGCTGAAACTGCAGAAGGTACTACGTTAGTCTTCATTAAGTGTAATTAAACCTGTAATTAACTAGATGGAAAATTGATGGGGCAGCGGTTTGAAATTAATATGGTTTTGAATAGAAGAACTCTGAAATACAATTTTTTTTTTTTTTTGGTAACAGATCAAAGAGTGAAATATATGTATATAATAATAATAATTAATGTGTATTGTCCCCTGTGTGTCTCTCTACCTGATCACCAAAAGTAAATGTAAAAGAATTGCTTTAACTGTGGTTCACTGTTTCATTTTTATACAGTCCTGCCCTCAGGGTAAGCAGGTTGACCTGGCCAGGGTCAACCCTCTACACTGTGTAACAAATTTTTGTCTAATAAGAGTCAGTGAGAAATTTGCCTGAATTATGACTGCAGAAAATTACCTGGGAGTACTTGGTATGCTTACCATCTCTGCTCCATTCTTAGCTTCTTATGAATAAGTAGGCAAACATGTTCATTTTTGCTAGGAAAATGCAAATTTGAGATTTGCTATTTAAGGTCAGATTTTACTTTCCTGCTGGAAAATATGAATAATCTCTGAAGTAGTTTCTTTTTGAAGGAAGTGGTTTATTTGTTTTATTAAAAAAAAAAAAAGCAAAAGTTTATTTTCAGAAACAGATTCCTTGTCTAGAAAAAACCACAACATTTTGTACAGATACATCCTGTGTTTCCTGCCTAATTGTCAGTCTCTAGAATGAGGTTATAAATGAGGAAGTGCCAGCACCATTCTGGAAGGATTGGCTGCCACCTTTTAGCTCAGCATATTCCCTCTTTGACACTGTCTTTGCAACTTCTACAATAAGTCATGTTCTTGCCAGTATAAAATTAAAGTTCACAGGTTTTTCTGTGACTGGGTATTTTTTGTGAGCTCTCTTGGGAAGGAAGACTGTCACATCTTCATCATCAGCCTACTTCGTTGGAGCTTTTGTTTTGTTTCGCCCTCTAATTCACCTTTATATTTCTCTTTTCTACTTGGTTTTTGTGAGCATATTCCAAACCTCCCTGGCTTGATCTTTTCTTTGCCTCATTCTCTCTTGCTAGCATCGTCTCCCTCCTTCTCTTGGTCATGCTTCCATTCTGCTTTTATTCTCTCTCCAATCCCTCTCCTTTTACTCATTTTTATAATTTGTCTCTTCATCTCTAGGCATTTTACACCTTTCTTTTCCACTGATTTTCCCTGTAATACTTTCTCTCTCTGTTTTAGATCCTGTGCCCTCAGTTTGCAGTGGTTTTGTAATATGGTTTCCTTCCTCTACTCAAAATGATATCTCAGAATCTCAGAGGGGCAGGTATCTCAGAGACATGAGCACCAGCACAGGGATGAAACTTCACAGATATCTTCAATTCACTTAGAATTTCACATGCACACACATTATTTAAAAGAAGCTCCTTGTGATGGCCAAGTAAAGGACCGAAATGTCAGTGAGGGCAAGACATTATTGTAGCCCATGTCTGTATATCTAGTCCTCTTTTTTTCCACTTGGTCCTTAGGTCACAGGTTGACAGTACTCAGTCCAAAAGCAACTATCTTTTGTCAGTGTTTTGCTTAATATTTTGTTTATTACCTGCTGTTCTAAAGGTAATATTGTCAATTTCTTAACGTATTTTTCTTTGGAGTTTATCTCCAGTGGCCTTGAATATTTCAGAAATATCAATTCACCTATCTCCATACAGTCCTTGGGAAGTGATGGGATGGTGCTGCACCTCTGATCTGGAGCTGAATTATGTACAGTCCAGAAGAAATTGTTCACTAGATCATACCCCTGAGAGATGGTTGTGGCCCCAGTTTCAGAGTAGTAGCACTTTGAGTGTTTGAGCATATTTCCTGTTGTCTGGAATTTCCTACTGTGCACACACCACATCAGGATCCCACTTAGAGATTTATTTTCTTTCTTTTCCTGACTGGCTCTTTCTGAATCATGAGAACTGAAACATAGCATCAGAGATGGAACCTGGTCCTCCTTGTCTGCTTTTAATTGTTCTAACCAAGAGACTGAGTCCTTGCCACGTTGCTTATGACCCTTCCAGTTCCTGAAGCAAATAAAGCAGAGGGGTTCTGCTGGAGCCTTTTCCATGCCAAGAGACTGGTGCTTCTATGTGGAACAGATCTATCATGTTTCTGAAGTGATGCATGAAAAACCCCCCAAGTGGGTAACTTCAGTGGGGTGCTTTAAAGGTTGCATGGACAGCCTCAGTTTTAGCATGTTGTAGTTTTAGAGAGCTTTAATTAGCCACAGAGTGATGTTTTTCAGTGTAATTTTTTTAATATAATATTTTAACATTGCAAAATGGGAGAACCAGAAATTACCACAACTGGAGACATGTAATCCATGTGATATCATAGATAGCAATTTCTGGATCTAGAGACTTCATTGACTTTTGCTATTGTGCCCATGGCACTTGATACACATCTTGTTCATTAGTTGTATTGACCTTTATAGATTAGACAGGAATGGTAAATACTAACTAATTTGTGGCAAAATAGAGGGTTTGTGGTGTGAGGTGTTTTTTTCCAAAGAGCAATTCACTACAAAGCTATTCTAAATTATTTGTTGGGGAACAAATCACTGTGCAGATGCTCTGTTCTGAACAAAAAATACTTCATTTTTACAAGACACAGCAAAAATTGTCCCAGATTAAAATCACTTACAATTCACTGGAATTATTCACAAATAGTAAGTTGCTCTTAAAAGTTACTCACAGCTATTCAGAAATATTTCTGCCAGTAATTTACCCTGTGTTGACAAGTCCTAGTATCCAGGTCTTTTCCTTTATGAAATTAGGCAAAGCTAATGAAAACGTCTAGCAGTCAGAGCTTCTTCAGTTAAAAAAGTTCCTCACATGGGCACAATTTTTGCAAGGTATTTGGAAAATATCTTCAATCTTAATTTTCATTTTCACTCATGATGTTCTCAAGCTTTCGGTGGACTTCCCATTCCATGTGTCAATAAAAATAAACAAGTATGAGTTAACTGCAGGCTTGATCATGTAATTGCTTGATGTTTATGAGCAATTTTGACCGTGTGAGCAGCTCTAATACGATTATTTGTGTGGATACGGTTAGCAAATATTTGCTACCTTAAGCTTTAAAATATCTAAGGGACAATTTCAGATAACATAGTCTCTGTTGTTTGAATTTAGTGCTTAATAACAAAGGTAGTTTATTTATTTTTTTTTTTAATCTCCTTGGTGCCATAGGGGGGTGCACTTCTTGGAGGCATCAATGCCTTACACACCTCGTTTCCAGAAAATCCAATGGAGCAATACCGAACACAGTGTGAAATCATATTGGAGCGGCTGGAGCTGAAAGATCTTCTGCACAAAGAGCTACAAAGGCTTGACAGGTTATAAAACACAAAGTAACAAACTAATTCAGAAGGGAAACAGAATTTGTTTCACAATAGTATCTGTCTAAAAATAGTCTGACGTTGGGAAGGGACTCCTTTAGAGGACACCAATAATCAGGGAGATTGTTTTGAAGTAGCACTCTGTGATCATCGCAAGATCATTTCTGCCTCTGGGTTATAGAATTTACAAATATTTTAATGAGTTCCCAACTCATATCTCAATATTATGCTCGGATAAGTTTCAAAAGTGCTTCTTAGAATCAAAATGCTAGATTCTGTAGCTGAGCAAATAATTTTATATAACTTTTTTTGCTACTTCTTTGGTAAAATACAGCTGATCTGCTTCAAGATTTTTTTAAGCTGCCTTTTGTATTGGGCTTGTCAGGATCCTTCCCTTTCTGTTAATGGAAAATGTAAGGTTGAATCAAAGTTCTGTTCTTTTGGGTGATTTTTCTTTTTTATATGCTGGAATTTTCACTGTTCCGTCTCTAGTTTTCAGCTCACTGCAATAATCTTTGGGAAACCTATTTGGTGTTATTAATAGAAAACTTTTAATGTGCTGAACCTGAGAGAAAAACCCTAGAATTGGAAGGAAATAAAATTTAAAAAAAACAAAAAAACCACATTTTCTTCCTGAAATGAGATTAGGCTTTAAAAAACTTGGTTTTTCTTACTGTTAAAGGAAGCTAAAAGATTAATATTGTTGAAATTAATGGAAAGAACTGGGAGAATTCACTTTTCCTTTGAATATTTTTGAGACATACTTTGTAACTTACAGTAATGATGTGTTAAATAACCATAGAGTCAACAGAAACAGATGAAAGTGAGATATCTTCAACAGACAGACAAAAGCTAGTTTTAAAACAGAGGTAATTCATAGGGATCATAGAAATGTAGGATGGGATGGGAGATCAAATACAAAGAGAGGATCAAGTCTGCGTTTGACCTTCCTGGCAGGAGCTCACATTATCTGCTCTGAAGCCTTCTAATGATGTAGATTTTCTGTTGCTGTACTGTAGTATGTTCCATGATTCCTCCACCCAATGCTCATAAAGGTTTTTCCCAATATTCCACCAAATGGCGTCTGCTGCAAATTAAGCTGACTTCTTCTTCCCTCTCTTAAGCAGCTTAGGGAATACCAAATGAATGTCCTCTTTAAAACAACCCATTCTGTATTAGAAGACTTGTTCCATGCATTCCCTCTAAACTATATTTCAATAAAACAAGCATCATATATCTCATCCCTTCTTGATGAGTCATATAATTTCTGCCACCTTCCATTAAAAAATTAAGACTAAACATGTTAGTAAACAATTATAGTAATTATTCTAGACTTGTCTATACATGTCTCTATAGTGTTATATCTTTCCCAGAGCAGAGAAATTGTTTATAATGCATTTGAATAGTTTTTGACGTGCTGAGTATATAGTGATTATGAGAGAAATCAAAAAAAACCCACTATTCCAAGTAATACCTAGGTTTTCCATTCCAGTAACTCATTTGAGACTTTACCTAGCTCAGGATGATTTAATTAGGTTCCTGGTCTAGAAGATAGACTTACAGAATATGTAAAATCTGTAAGGGTCTCTAGTTTTATTGTAAGTAGTGCAAAGCTGTTTGTTTTGGCATCTTTTTTTTTTTTTCCTGTTTGGTTTCCCTAGGAAATGCAGTTTAGGTGGTTGCTTTCTCTGTCCATCTGTCTATCTTCTACTGGGGACACTAAATTCTGCCACTTACTGTCAAAGGTGCTGAAAATTCACAGACTGCAACACCAGCTTTCAGAGCTGTATGTGAAACTTAATAATATACTTTTGTGACCTACATTATTTGTAGCTTTCCACCAGTCATGCATATTATGTATCACTAACGCAATGAAGAAAGAAAAAGGAAGAAAATTAATTTACTATTGTTTAATTTTTTTCCATTGTATAGATTGCAAAAGGAAAATTCATGGCAGCAGCAGCCTGAAGAAACAAATTTCAGTACTACCACAAAGTGCTTGAATGAGGATGCATTTGGGCAGTCAAAGCAAAGGTCTCAGTCAAAACCTTTAAATCAAGAAGAGGATAACTCTAGGCCACAGACACCTTTGCTTGAAGGCAGCTGTGGAGGGAATATTCAATCAGAACCCTTATGCAACTCAGCACGTGGTAATAACAAAAATACAAACAGCCTGGCATGGTTTGACAGCATGGAAGAGGGCAGCATTGATGCTGAAGAAAATTCTCAGAGGAAGTCTCCAGTGCCCAAGATATCTCCAAATAACTTGACTTCAAAAACTTCAAGTTCTGAAGAAAGATCTGTTTCAATACCAAGGAAGCAAAATGGAATAAGAGAGTCACTAGCAGCTGTGGATCTGCATGCTCCTCCAAAACAAAAGGACAAAGTTTCCAAGTCAAGGAGGAAAAGGACCGAAGAACACAACTGTTCTTCTTCAGAAGACAACAGTGCAGACTCACCACCAAGTGCTAGTGTGCAGGATTCAGTTGTTAGACAGCATGCTTCTAGAAGCTGGCGGAGGCTGCACAGGGAGAAGTCATATGGATTCTTTACAAGTACACAGGACCCCGAGGCAAAGGCCCTTCCCTCAGTATTACCTGCCTCTGGCCTGCCAAATCTCTCAAGTGATGCAGATTCTGTGCTAGGAGAAGAGAACAGCATAACAGTACCAGCCAAAAGTACAGCAGTTTCTATAAGAAAAAGAAGTAAAGATCAAGTAGTGAAGGAAACAAAGGTAGTAAGTTCCCATGAGCAAGAAACTGAAAGTCCCCCAGCTGCTAAACTCGCTAAATTTTCTTTCAGACCAAGGACAAAGCTTGGTGATCCTTCAGAGAAGACAAATGAAGAATTTTCTCTCTTTCCAAGTGAAACTATTTTTAAGCCAGGAGAGCAGCTCCAGGGAGAGCAGCTTCCAGAAGAATGCTGCCCACCTGAGAAAAGCAAGATGACATTGACTCACTTAGGAAAATGTAGTTTGGAAAAAGGATCAAATTATAATAAAGGGGAGGACAAGCAGCAGAGTCGGGCCTTAGGGAAAGAGATCAGAGAAAGTGCAACAATACGCCCTGATGTCAGTGTTGATGCTGTGTCACCTCCACCCACTGAGAAGAAAAGGGAGGGAGAGGAGAAACTTGTTGGTCCAAGCACAGGGAAGGTGCGCTCCAGCACATTAGCTAAGCTGTCAACATTCTCCTTTGTGTCACGTCCTGAGGCCAAATCAGAAACCTCACCTGCCATTAAGGATGACACCAGCAAGGAAAGCCACAGCCCATCAATGGAGGTGCACGTGAGCAATCCTAGTAAAAGGAAGAGTTTTGCTTTGGGAAATTCTAGTAAAGCCAGCGTGGTCACAAAAACATCTCTCTTCTCCATAGCAGAGCTGGATGATGCTGCATTAGATTTTGATTGGGATAAAGAGGTTAGGAAAAATCCAAGCACATAACATGTATATCCTCCCAGTTATTTAACATGCAGTTCTTCTGAATCTTCACCCTTCTATCACTTGTATTCATGGTTTTCAAAGCATTTCATAGAATCATCCTGGACCTGTCAACATACTTTCTTTAAGGGCCATATACTTTACATAAGCAAGGACTGTGTGTGCTGCAGGCCTGATTTGGCTTTTAGTTTTATAAACTCTTCCCAAGACTGTTTATCTCAGTTCACTGTTTTGATTGAACTGATGAACCCTAAGGACTTGTATAGCTATGTTCATGTGTCCAGAGTGAATGATCTTGCAGAAGAGGTGCCTTAATTGACTTGATCCTTTATTTCATGTAACAGTTAGAACTACACATTATTCAGATTGTCCTTCCAAGTGACTGTGCCACTTCAGAAAAGTGATGGTGCTCAAGCTATGTCATTATGTTTTGTTCATCCATATGTGCTATTTGTCTCAGCAATAGTTACCAATATTATGATCTATCATCATGCTATGGTGTTTCTGTATTATGGATATCATGAGACTTTTGCTTCATCTCTGATTTCTGTGCTCCTTGTCACAGAGCTGATGTTGAAAACACGGATCGAGAGCTTTTTGTTTCTGTTTTTTAATTTCAGTGTTAAATACACTGGTTTGGGTATCTGTGTCTGTATTCTGGGTCATTTTATCAAAACCCAGCTCTGTAATAAACACACAGTTCTCCACTGCAGAGACAACGAATATCAGGTGATTGAATGGGAGTTGTCAGTAACCAGGGTAACTTTAATGCAGGCATTAATCCCTGGCAGATAAACTACACTTCAAACCTACCAGCACAGTGAAGAGCTTCCCTAGTGTGGCTTGGTTCTGAGTCAGATAATGTTTACGTGGATATTTTAATTATGATTAGAGTTTTACTGCATCAGATATGTAGTTTGTCTTCTGTACCATACTGCATCTTGTGTCATTCGTCTAATGGCAAGTTAATCTACTAATGCATTACATGTTTACAGAGAAAGGTAAGCCTTAATTTTTTGTCTAGTGACTTGCCTGGTATGTTTCTTCTGTGTTTGAATTCTCCACAGAATATTCTTGCTATTACCTGCAAGGTAAACAGAGAATAGAGTGGTTGCTTACAGCACAGTAAATCCCTTGGGAGACTTGCTAGCAGAAAGATCTTATTCTCTTTTGATTTGCTTAGAAGTGAAACCAAGTGAGTTAAAATACTGCAGAATTTCAGAGAACTGAGGGAGTGTGACGCCCAAGTAGTTTGGAGTGGTATGGTGAAATCATGAGAACACTAAGGACAGTGTTGGTTTACTGTTCAGAGTTTGGCAAAATGACAGAAACATTGCTGTCCAGACTGATTGTGTGGTAGTTCCTCCACTGGAAACGTGCTATTGACCAAAACAAGTGGAATTTATCCACCTCCCTCCCAAAGCACAGAGCCACCCTATCATGTTCCTTCTCACGCCTATGCCAGGGTGAGGTTGACATGCACCCATGACCAGCTAACTGCCTGTGAAAATCAAATGTGACCTACAGGGTGCTGTGTCTGCACTGAAAGAAGGGTCAAGAATTCTGGACCTATGAACATTTGTGATGGTCTTCCTGCTTGAGTTTTTTGCTTCAGCAGCTTGCATGGTGGTCTCATTTTCTGTCAGAAATCCTCTTTCCTAGCTCTTTGGTTTGATGGATGTTACCGGCTGGCCAGTGCAAAGCCAGAACATAGCTACTGTCTTTACTAGCCAAGCTTCCAACCCTCCAAATGTTGAGCACATTAGGACAAGTTTGATAATGCCCTGGAGACTTTCCAGACTTTCTGGTGGGTTGCTATCTGCCATTTAGGTATGTTTTAGGCAGCTAAATCCAGAGATGGTAGAATTTAGGTAAGAGTGAATTTGTCATTTTTGGTAGTGTCTTACTGGTGATTAGTATTTGTGGGATAACATGCTAGATAGTATGTGTAAAAAAGGAAGTTTTCAGACTCCCCTGATTAGAAGTAGTCAGTGGACTACTTTATGAAATGGAACAGTGATTCTTTACTGAGCAGAGATTTTTGAGATTTTAGGGTTCTCCTTCTCCATTTTGTGTAATATGAGAGATGGAACAAAAGCCCAAAAGAATCAAAGGAGACTGAAAAATCCAGTCACTCTGAGGTCACTCTGGCTAGAAGGCCCCTTGGGCCTTGTTTCCCAGTTAGAAGCAAAGAAAAGGAGACACAGGGACATCAGGGTCATTCCACTGAGCTCGCAGAAAGGCCCATCTTTTCTATACTATCGGAGAAAAAGTACTATTGCCTTTTCAAACTGTTTGCAAATATGTCCTGCTCACCCACATGTGAGGGGTAAGTAACCAAAGAATAAATTTGGAAAAGCAGATACTGCTGAGATTTTTCTTTACCAGACCACTTGAAATACTACTGTTGTGGTACTGCTTCGGATTCATAGCATGAATTCAGAGCATCCAAGGTAAATGAGGAGCTCACAGTAATAAGAAAATGATACCTGTTGCTTATTTACTCTCTCCCTCGCTGTTGCCATTGCTATAGAACCCATTTATCAGTGCTTTGGCAAGGAACATTGCTAACTTCTTTCCTTTCCCTTTATAAACCAACCTCCCCCACAAATAATCACAAGTTTTAATGTTTTTTGAGTGCTACAATAGCCCAATGATTGGAGAACAGCATATCAGATTGGAGAATTTAAAGCGCTATGGCAGTGACAGTCCTCTGGGCTAACCTACAGATGAATTTTCTTTTTCAGTATTTTGTGCAGTCAAGGGGCAGATGAGTCACTTCCTCTCAGCATGTCTTCCTGGCCATGCACTGAGCCATTATCTGTTTTAACACTTGCCTCTTTGAGTATATGGTCTATCAAATCAATTATTATTGAATACACTAATATTTTATTAAGCTGTGTTCATGGAAGGTGAATATATATGTTGCTGTCTTAAAATCCTGTTGAACCAAACTTCAGAAGCCACTGGTTCTAGCAGTGTGTTGGTCAGGCCCTCATTTGTGAGCAGCAGTGAAATGCTGTTAGATATTCAGTGGCCAGACTCCATTACCTTGGCTGAAACCAGATTTCATCAAATCAGTGTGGGAGAAGATCACATCCCATAGGTGTGTTCTGAACAGCCCATGCAGACATGCTGATGAGTCAAAAGACAGGTGAAAAGCAAAACACTCCCAACAACTTAATTATATATTAGTTATATTTTTGTGTAAAAAAAAAAAAAAGAGAGAATGATTCATCATAATTTTTTTAATCCTGCTGCATGCATGGTACTTTTACTGAGAAAGGCACAGCCTTGGCTAAACCAAGACCAGACTTAAGACCCATACCCCTCTGAATTAGGAGCTTAGGTATGTTACTTTAGACCACCATGAGGTCGCTCTGCTTAGTGCCTGAATCGCTTCTCATTTGCCAGTAGGGGAAGCTGTGAGTAATTGTTCTCTGTCATTACAAACTACACTGGTTGATTTACAGATCTCTCTGATGGCCTGTCTCCTCACTTCTTTCATAGCTGAAAAGTCTTGCTGAAAGAGGCTTCCTGAGGAGTCTTCCTTTCTACTTCCCACTTACAGAAACAGGCTATCACCTGTGCCTCAGGCTTGTTTCCTGGGCTAGCTGCTATTGACCACAGTGTTCATAAGATGAAGACAAACTACAAAGCTGTTCCTGGTTATACAGCCACAAGTTATTTCCAGATCTCTACTGGGGATTTTACCTATTTGATTGGGGTTTTTTATTATTATTCTTTATTTTTTTAAAAAAACATTTTAGTAATCTTTTCATTTCACTTTAATTCATCACTTTGTTTATTGGTTACCTCACTTGCAGATGAGTCTCAGGATGCAGCAATCTAGTATTTGTCACCTGTTCATTGAAGCATCACTGCAAACCTGACATTTAAGACTGCAATCCAGAGACACAAAACTTCCCAAAAATGAAAAGGCATTAGGACAGAAAACAGCTGATTTTATATTCAGTTTTCTTCTAATATTTTTGACTTCTTTCATTTAAACAGCTACATTATTAAGTTACACTTAATCAGCTCTGATCCTTCAGGATCACCTGAAATTCTTCATAGAGACAGTAGAATATGTGGGTATTTGTTACCTCTCAGGATCCGGCAGTACTTAGGAGGACAAAGTTGTGCTTTATGTCTTTCTTATAGTCCAGTTTTGCTGGAGACCACTGTCAGACCTTATCAGGCCTGGCCTGTGACTGCTGCCACCGGCTCCTTACCCTCCCCTAGAGGTGTCTCCTCACATCCTTCCCTTCCTCCCAGACCCTTGTTGCCACCGTTCTCTGAAACTCAGGACTCTTGTCACTGCCTGGTCCTGCAATGTCAGTGCAGCTCCCTCCAAAGCTCCCCTGGGAGGTATTGCCCATCCTATTTAAGGCACTTCTGGGGTGGATAACCAGTTCTTAAGCTTGTAAAACCACCCAGAATAGGTATCACTTGCCATGTAAACATCTTGCAAAAACAGTCTTCAGTTCTTTCCTGCAGTATGAAAATTTTAAACATGCCACAAAAAATGTGGCAGAAGTTGAACTGAAAAGGAAGTGTGTGCCATGTGGCTGAGCTACTCTGCTGACATGTTCTTATGCTGACCTCTAGCCAATCTTAGTCCCCTTTGTATGCTGCTTTTCATTCTAAATAGCTGGCAAGCAGAAGAAAACCCTACATGGCTGAGTTTGCTGTTTTTTCATGTTATTCTTAAGTGGTCTGAATGTTGTGATTCTTGTTGGATACATAGGTTAATGAGTTAAATATCATAATGTGATGTGCACCAGGATTACAAAACCAAATGAGCTGAAGCCAAAGACAAGGCAAAGTCAAACTGAACTGAAACTTCTGAGTAGTGGATTCCATGTGAACGGATGTCCCAAGTGAGGATATATAATATCCCATTCTAAAGAGAATGTATTTATTGATGGGAAGATGAGGTAGAGTATTAAGTGCTCTGTATTTCATGTGAATGAGGCAATGGCTTCATTAATAATGAATAATAATTATGTCATCTCCCTTAGGTATCTGGTGTGCCTCTGCTCATCAATACTTTCCTTCCTGTTAGACAGAAGAATATTAACAGTTCCAAGGAATAACATTGTCCTTTACTTAATAAGGAGCACAGCTGTTTTAGAAAAGAGTGAGAATGTGGGCTTTTGTCAAGTTTGACTATTCTGAGCCAATATGTGCAATTACAATTGTGCACATAATATTTCTGTGTTTCTATGTATCATTGTATAACTACATACAAACAATATATGCATAGCAAGGGCATATTGTTTAAAAATGTAGATGTTATTGTACAAATAAGATGTATTGTTGCAATGCAGTTTAGGAAAAGATGTCCTTTGAAGCAGTGACTTTCCATCAGTAAATATTTCTTAATTTGAACACATTAGTCATGAAAGAGTTACCCTGTGTAAAAAGGCGAGGAAGGAAGTATGTGTCATCAAAATCCCCAACACAAAAGCTTGTACAAGCAATACCTACGTGACCATGATCACTCACAGGGGTGTTGGCACCTTCTGAATAGCAGGTACCAAGTTCCAGATCATCCTGTTACTGCTGTCAACATTATTCTGTCTCTGTTCTCCCTGGCAACTGAAAGCAGGGGTGAAGAACAGTGGGAGCTGCAAGTTCCCTGATGTAGTCATCTTCTGTGTTCAGCAGCAACCTTATGTTACATATCTTCATTGCCAAATCCTAGGTGAGTGCACCACATTTTTCCAGGAATGTTACTTGTCTGTCTCCAGAAGGGTTTTCTTTCTCCATTCAAGGCACCTACTTGACACAAGCCACTGTTCACCTGTCAGAACAAAGCATTACAATGAAGAAAAGTAACACTTCTGTAGCTTCAACATGAGAGAGGCAGTCAGCAACCTGAGCATCTGCACCTGCAGCTCTGCTTCTAGTCCATCCCTATGGTCTGGAAGCACAGCTCTACTTGAAGGAATCATGCAGCTTCGCCAGCTTCACTCCCACTCAAAACTACCAGTAGGACAGCAGCCTTACTCCATTCCCATTTTCATGGCAGTGGGGAGGTATAAAAATGTCCTTGAATGCAAAGATCTGTATGCTTTACAGCCATGATTTTTAAGATGCTCTTTTGGATCACAGATTGACCCCAGAAACTTTTGTAGTCAGAGGTAGAATAAATTTCCCCTAAACTTTTCCCTGAATTTCCCTACCCCTACAGCAAGTTAACTTTTTTGGTAAAAAATACTTTTTACAGTGTCTGGCTTATAGTTTCTGAGTATTTATGTCTGACATCTCTGCTATACTCTATACCTGGTGATTAACAGCATCACTGAAAGATCTTTTTCCTTGTTTAAATAAATAACAAAGACCCAAGCCAAAATTATTTTAAATACGCTATAAAATATTGGAAAAATGAAAAACTTTAAAGTAGCTAGTGGG
Organism: Trochalopteron elliotii; assembly: GCA_024734555.1. Classification (NCBI taxonomy): domain Eukaryota; kingdom Metazoa; phylum Chordata; class Aves; order Passeriformes; family Leiothrichidae; genus Trochalopteron; species Trochalopteron elliotii. The sequence continues at coordinate 10,108,251 of JANPWX010000096.1, read as the reverse complement.
TCATTCCAGTTTTTGCCAGAATCAGAAAGGATATTTCCAGTGACCTCAATGGGATAATTTTCTAATGACCTTCACAAGATTCAGCTCAGCAGCATGTACTTATAGGTCCATTATTCAGCTATCAATATTCAGAACTAGGTACCTTTCTAATCTTTTGAAAGAAACCTTTTCTACAAGAAAACGGTAACTGAAAATACACTGTTCTGTCAATGAAAATAGAGAAAATAGAAAGGCTTTTTTCTATATTAGCAATTAAATAAATGTAAATTAAATTGTTAGAAAGTTGAAAGTTAAAGTTCCATCTCTAATCACCTCTCAGTGGTGTCACTGAAATGATGATATAATCTAATATAATCATTAGATTTGGAATTACCTTATTCTGTTAAGTGCTATCTTGATTTAATCAGCTGTTCCTGTAATTACATTATTGCTCTCCCATTAGTATTTTATCAGCCTTATTGAGAACTGTATACCTCCTCTGTTAACATTTTTTAATAGGATACAGTTGATGTCCAGAGATCAGGTTGTTTGGAATTTATGGCAGCTTAACTGTGTGTTAGCTACAAGAAAACAGGAAGAAAAGTTGTACAATCTATTTTCAGACAACATTCAGAATTCATTCAGAAAACACTTGGTTATAATGAAATTTTACCTTTTAAAGTTAAGGACCCTGAGCTCTCTTTAAAGGTAAAGAAGACAATGAAACCTGAGCAATACCTTGGATAAACCCTGTCCCTGATGTCTGTGTTCTCTCTGTTGTTTGGCTGGTTTTTAAACAAGTGCACACGAAATACCCCTGTGATTGTGTTGTGTGGCACAGTGAGCCATCTGAGAACAGCAAACTCCAAACTGAAACCCTTTAGTGCCATTTATATACATGACAGTAAGAAATTTTTTTTGCATAAAAATGAGGGGAATTCTTATTTTTTAGCAGTTAAATAAGGTGTCTAAAGGATGAGTTTGTTCTGTTTTGGGCGGTGTTTTCACGATTGCTGGCTTCCTGGTTTACCTTGTTTGTGCCTAGTAAGGCAGGCTCTAACATGTATAAAAGCTGTCACCTAACATGAATGCACACGTATTAGGAATCAGTGGAAACATAAGGTGATAGGGATATATGCTCCCACTAAACACTTGTGTACATTAGACTATGCATTTGCAAGTTCTGGAACTAGACTTAAAAAAAAAGAAATCTTTTCTCTCTTTGTTAGAGGAATGTCAGTTTTTTTTCCAATATATAATCAGCTACCACAGACACATGTTCCAATAAGCACTGTAGTACCTTTTTTTTTAAATACAGCAATACCTGAAGTTAATTATTTGAATGATAATGAACAATCAGAGGGAAGGGAAAGTGATTACCTGAAAGTTGCCATAGAACCAGCAGAGGGAGCTCCAAATTTTTTTTTTTTGTTTTGTTTTTTTTTTTTTTTTTTTTTTTTTTTTTTTTTCCGTCGAGGGAAAGGTCCTTGGAGCCGACTGTTGTGAAAAATACTCGTCAGTCACTGAACACAGTTGCTATTTGCACTGCTTCTTCCCTGGTCCCGGGAATCACAACAGCAAAATGATATCATGTTTCCTTGGGTAGGAATACTCTCCAACATGCTAAAAATGTAATTTACAAGATCTGAGTGCCACTGTTTGTTGGAAGAAATAATTATAATATAATTGTAAGAATCTCCAAAGGATATGCTAAACTCTTTCTTAATATACTGCATGTCAGGACTGCCCTTGTTACCTGAAATCATTGCACTTAACAGTAAGCCATGATGAAGAGACAGACTTTGACCGTAAATACTCTTTTCCAAACTAAGACATATGATATTTGAACAGAATGCCCTGGCCTGGGTCACACCATGTTTCCTTATTTTTAGAATTAGTTCCAATATTATGAAGGAACTGAAGGAACCTGGAGCATAGGGTCAGGTATGGAGTGCTTTCTTCATGTGTTTCATCAGAAGAGTGGCCAGCAGATGGAGGGAGGTGATGGTCTCTTCTCGCTTCTGCTCTGGTGAGACCCCAGCTGCAGTGCTGCATCCAGCTCTGGGACCCCCAGCTTACTAAGGTTGTGGACCTGTTTGGAGCAGGTCCAGAGGAAGCCACAAAGGTGATCAGAGGACTGAAGCACCTGTCCTATGAAGACAGGCTGAGAGTTTGGGTTGTTCAGCCTAGAGAAGAGAGGGCTCTGGGCTGACCTTAGGACACCTTCCGGTACCTAAAGAGGGGCTGCAAGAGGGCTGGAGAGGGACTTGATACAAGGACAGTAGTGACAGGACAAAGGACAATGGTTTCAAACTGAAAGAGGATAGGTTTAGATTAGTTATTAGGGAAAACTTCTTCACTGTGTGGGTGGTGAGCACAGATTGTCCAGAGAAGTTGTGGGTACCCCTTCCATGGAAGTGGCCAAGTCTAAGCTGGATGGAGCTTTAAGGAAGCTGAACTACTGGAAGATAATCCCTGCCCGTGGCAGAGGGGTTGGAACTAGATGACATTTAAGATATTTCCCAACCCAAACCATTCCATGGTTCTATAATCAGGCCAAAAAACGTAATATACTTCAGTAGTTCCCCCTCACATCAACCCACACAGACCTGGACATTTGGGCATTACTCCTTCCTCAGCTCCGGGCAAGAAACTGTCTTGACCGAGGAGGAACATTACTAGAAATTATTTTACTGTCAAAATCTCAGACTGAAAACCTGCATGGTTGCAGAATGAGCTGGTCAGGTGTTTTCCAGATCTCTTTGCTAATGTAGTTATGGACTGCTTCTATCCTTAATTACTTCTTTCAGGAAAAGGAACTGGAGAGACAATAAATACCCACTCAGCACAATGTGTTATCACTGAGAGCTGCACAATTTAAAGCTCCTTGTCAGCAGTGTCCAAGGCAGGGATGGCTTTAGTACCTCTCATCCTTTCCTCAATAATATGCTTATGCATTAACATGAGCATTAAGCTGATTAACATGAGCTTAATTAGTAGCAATCCAGATTTGAGCTGAATGCTCTTGAAAACTCTCTCCTTGAATATTATTGTGGGAGACTTTTCCTCTCTCTGGAAAAAAAAAAAAAAAAGTTGTTCTCTTTTTTTCATAGCAGCCTACAAAAGTTTCTGAGCTTTAATCAAACAGCTTTGGCCAGTACTATAATACAAGATCATCAGAGGGGTATTGTCAACTTCTCTGGTACCATGTCTTTGCCAACTTTCTTCTTCTGAGCTAAGACAATAGTAACATACTTTCTGTACCTGGTAATATTTGTATTTCTTTGCTCCTGGTTTCTGGTGAAGTAGCTACCACTCCTCAGCTTTGTTCCTGTGGCTCATGAATGTTTTGACTACGGAGACTATTACTGAATCATAATGCTTCCCTGCCTTTCAAATGCTTGTTTGGTGGGTGATTAAAACTCCACAGAATTCAGCCAGTTTACTCCCTACCACACTTATCTAACACACCCAGAAGTGATGACATTTGGCTCATCAGCAAAACTGGGCTGGGACCCCTGGGATCTGGGGACAGAATTATCAAGGCTTTTGCTTTGCACCGATAGGAGGTGTAAATTGAAACTCTGTAATACAATCCTGTTTGCTTTTAACTTCAGTCAAAAGGTTTTCAAGAGTTTCTTAATCAGTGGGCCTTCTTCACTGCTTTGCTGGCAGTTCTTCCCAAGAGGCACCTGTATCTACCCTGCTGGCTGAGCCTGGCTCTCAGGCTGTGCTGGGAACCAGCTGTGCCTGCTGCTTTGGGCACTCAGGTGTGGCCCAAGCAGGAGTAGGGCCTGGGGAGCCTGCCTGTATCTGTCACTTCAGCACAGGTTCTAGACATTCAGGGGAGGTTCAGGTTGGACATCAGGAAGAATTTCTTCACTGAAAGGATGGTTAAGCACTGAAATGGGTTGCCCAGGGAAGTGACAGTCACTACCACTGGAAGTGCTCAAGAAATGACTGTACATGACAGTGCCATAGTCTAGTTGATATGGTGGTGTTCAGTCAAAGGTTGGACTTGATGATTTTGGGGGTCCTTTCCAACCTTAGTGGCTCCGTGATTGTGTCACATCTGGGTGGAAGCCTGAGGACATTGCAGATCTGCCCACCAGCAGATCCCTGAGCAAAGCTTGTGCAGGTGCTTCCAGCACAGAGTTCAGCCATCAGTGACCATGGAGAGACTGTGGCAGTGTCATCACTGAAGGCCTTAAAGACAAATTAAACAAGCATTAGCCTGTTTTGGGAGAAGACAGTGCACCACTGGGGTCACTCCAGAGATTCCCTTCCTCTGATAAGGGAGGAAACACACATATCACAGGTGCCTACACAGAGCTATTCCAGTACAGATAAACCTTTAGGTATTGTACCCCATTGTGCTGTGTGTTTGCCAGCTGTGTGACTTATACAAAGACGCCCAAGTTGCAGATTTTAAACAGTTCATTATTCACTGACTGAACAATTCCCATATTCAATGAACTCTGTTTCTACTCACTGTTCAGGACTCAAGATAGCATGGTTTCTTTTGAGTGTGAGTGAGTTAATGTGCTTTATTTTAAACATATTCCTCATATATCCAAGTTAAAATTATGTTCCCAACAGGCTTTGTTATTAGAAGTTCACACGTGATGGATATGTTAACTTCAGATCTCTAACTAATTTTAAAATATTAATTATAGGAAACATCTTACCTAGTTTATTAAGAAATTTCAGGGATTTAATCTAAACCTCACACACATGTTTTTAAAAAATCCAGCTATAATCTTTATTTTTAGCCTTAACATGCTGAACTCCTAGCAGGGAGTCTAAACTACATGAAAACAATTGCTTCATGAACTCACAGTGTCCCCAGGTTGATATTGCTGATAGACTCTCAGTCTAGTTTAATTTTACTCCTTCATCCACACTGCCACTGTTGGAGCCTCTTAACTGTTCTATTTGAGATGTCTAAACCAGACAAAAATTACAAGTAATATCTGGTTCCTATTACTGCCACAGAACCACCACCCTTCCTAAACTGAGAGTGTTTGTGATGCCAAAAAGCTTAATTGGGTCATGGTGTCAGTTTAAATTGTACAGGAGATAAGCATTACATGTTTATTAAATTTAACTGTCTGTTTCTGGATCTGGAATGTCTGTTTGCTAGGAGAGAGCAGAAGCAGAGACACTGGGTTTTAAATTAATCAAAGCCAATATGCTGAAATTCATGCAGAAAATGAAGTGGCAGTCAGAATTACAGTATTTATTGTATTATCTCAATTATGAGACCAAGCAGAAGCTGAAAAAAGGGGTGGCTTTCAGAACTGATATTCTGCAAGCATATAGATGGCTTGTTCTGGCTGCAGTTTGGAAAAAACTGACTAGATAAATGATTTAAAAAGTCATGTGAAAGAACATTTTTGAGGTGCATGCAATATGAATTTTTAGGTGTTCCTTAGGTACTTTGATCTATGTGTAAGTTATAAGGCATGGGAACACTTTCCATAGAAAGTAGGTCTAGAAACATACCCAAAGGCATGCCATCTTTGTCCTGTTTAGATGTTAACATGCACCATCCCTTTTCATTATTCCATATGCTTGATTCCCTGGGAAAAATCTGGATGCACCCCTGGAAGGTAGCACTACAAGCTTCTGTCAGGAGTTCAGCTATGAAATCCCCTGAAACATTGGCGTTAGAGCAGTCCCTCATAAAGTGAGATCTTGATTAATAATACTCCTTCTTAAGATTATTCTTATACAGTCCCTGACATGTTCACCATCGTTTTTTGCTTTTGGGGGAGGTAAATTTGACACTTAGCAGTGTCAAACAGCCTTTCTGCCCCAATGTGGCTGAAGTCTGACAGAGAATTGAGGGGAAAGTGACTCCACTTGGAACCTCCTTGTTCATTATATTGTAAAGGGAGGTCACAGGAAGCCTGTTTCCTTCATGGCAGCTCATAACATCTTGGGATGTGAAAACTTTATGCTTTTTCTGTTGCCTCAGGTTGCAGAGTGCTCTGGTGATGAGGCTGGTGATCTGGGAAAAGAATAGAGGAGAACGTGTGAGAAATAGACTGGAAAGGAAAAGTAACTCAAACCCAGCTAAGTTTAGTTTTAAAAGCTTGATGGAATCAGTAAGAATAGCAGTTAATATGTTCTTCCTGCACTAAAGAGATTTATTTTCTGGTACTAAATATTGTGTAGGGCTTATTTTTAGATGACATTACACAAGTTTATGCTTACTCAGACAATAAGCTTGGGGCGTTGATGACAAAAATTATTGGAATAAAAATAGATTTTTTTCTCTATATTCTTTCATCTTCTTGGAACTGGATGTTTCTTAAGGAACTGGTGTGAAAATAAACCAAAATGAAAAGGCCAGCAGACAGCATCTCTTTTTCGTGTGAGCTGATAACTTGCCAATGTGGACTCTCCACTCTTTTCTTCCAAAGTATGTTCTACACAAGTCTTCCAAGACTTGTAATCAAACAGAAGACTGCTGATACATCAGCACTTGATACCAACTTCCTTAAAGAATTCTTGTCACCTATTGTCACACATTGTCACACTCCTTCTGTATAATCCTTATTTTTGTCAGTCAATATCTAGTGTGCAAGTAGGTAGCCATTTCTTTTGGTGTCTGTGAAACAGAAGGGGAATTCTTGATAAGAAATAAATCAAATGTAGCTGTTGCTGTTTAATATGACTAGCAGGAATTTACCCCTTGGACATGACAACAACAATAACACCATCTACCACTGAACTGGCAATATCTGTTTCCCTCTTCTGGCTTTTCAAAAATAACCAGTGTAGGCCTCAGTTGATTTGCTAGGAGTTTGCACAGCTGTCATCCCCAGCAAACTTGAAAATAAGGCATCCTCCCCGTGTCATGGCCTGTCTGAAGAAAACCCACAAGTTTTTGGGGGCAGCAAAGCAGAATACAGTCCCACATACAGGAACATGGATTCAAGATCGGGTCGGATGGGACTTTTAGCAACCTGGTCTAGTGGAAGGTGTCCCTGCCCATGGCAGGGTGCTTGGAACTGGATGATTTTAAAGTCCCTTTCAACCCCAAAAATCCTATGATTTAAAGACCAGGCCATCAGTTAGCATTAAGGTTCTCTCAGGCAGATCAGTTTCCTGTGTTATCCCACCCACAGATTTGATTGAGCGGGGCAAAATAACTACCAAAGCCAGATGTAGCGGAAATGGTCATGCAACAAAATGTAACTCTCTCAACCACGCTTGTATGTTGGAAATAGAACGTGGGGGCAGGAGGTTAGGAAAAAACACCTGTCTGGGAACAGCAGCCTTTTGTTCCTTGGGGAATTCTCTTGGCCGTGCTGTGGTGCTCCAAGCTGCAGTCTGCCTAAGCAGCTGCTGGCAGCTGCAGCCACCAGCTGTATCCAAGGGGATCCCAAGAATGGACCCAGCTCAGCAGCCGTGAAAACAGTACCCTGAAGATATGAAGCAATTGTTGGTCTGCATGCCAGGGAGAATCAGTACTGACTAAAGGGAAAAATGCACTCTTCTCTTCTGACTCACTTTATGTAGTCTGTTCTCACTGTTTGAATTCATTCTTCCCCTGTGATTAAGTGTCAAGGGGATACTTTTAATAGTCGTATATTTATTTTGCATTTAATACTTAAAGAGAGAGAAGGATGAAACTTCTAGAATTAATGCACATTGACCCCTAACCCTAAGCAGTGGTATGACCCTTCTGTAAGTCTATTCTCTGTAAGTAACTGTACCCAAGAAATAAATATTAATCTTTAACAGCTGTCCTGAAGGTTACATCCCTATTACTACTCTTCTTGAACAGAGTAAACTAAAAGTTAAATGAAATTATCAGACATGATCTTATATTAAAAGAACCAGTGTCACTAAAATAATGCTATAAATTCAGCAGTCTAATGTAATTATTAAAGTGGAATGTGGTCTGTTTTGTAGCCTATTGATTTCAGCCACTCTTTCTTAATTTGTAGCAGCAGTGCCTCTGCTGGCAGTGGGCTAGACCTGTTGGTATCATTACATCTTGGACAATATCTACAATACAGCAGTGAAGAATGTTAGTGACCAAAGTTTATCACACAGAGTTTTCAGATTTGCAGCAAATCATTTAAGCTCAGTGTTAAAAGGGAGGGCTTGTACTTGTGGGAATAAATGATGAAAAGTAGCAAGAAGCTAGAAAGCATAAAAGCTTTTCTTTTTCTTGTCTAGAAAAGAAAAAAGTGACTTTTCATGTTCCTTTCTGTGTAGGTTGATGCTGGGGGAGAGGGGGTAGTTCTCAAAAAAGGGACTGTGAGATGTGGTGGCATTCTTCCTTTGTCCCTCCTTCCTGCCTTTGCTGTCCCGCCTTTAATTCCTTCTCAGTGACCCCATTTTTCACTTTTCACATCATTTTTCACTTTCTTTAGTGCTGCCCTCATAACCTCAATCTATGATCCTGTGCTTTTATGACCTTTCTTTTTACATAGCTCTTTTCACCCTGGATGTGTCTCCTGAAAGCACGCACGCGTGCACATCCCCAAGAATGCTCTTTCTTATCTCTTCTTATCTCTTCCACCCTGGGTTTGTATCCATTCTATATTGATAGAATGCACACATATATATGTGTATATGCCAGATCTCAGATGATGAACATACTGTTTTTTAAAAAATTCCCTGTGAAGTTGAGCATACCCATTTGGTTGCCAATGAGCTGTGCCAAGTGTGTCGCACACCAGCCTGGTTAGGCAGTCGCTGAGCTGAATGGTGCTGCTTTGAGCAGAGCAGCTGATACACTGGGTGGCTGAAGCCAGGGCCTTGCCTCTCTGCAGACAAAAGGCTGGAAGAAAAAAGGACAAAGGTGACAAAAACTGACAAAAGGTCCCGTTGAGGAAGGCATTTAAATGCATTTTGTGGTTGGTAAAGAAGGAATCTCCTTCTGCTGTGTGCTTCACCCTGTTCTAAGATGTCTGTTTAAAATGGCACCCACCTGAGCTGACACACTTCTGACGTGCTCCAACCTCTCATCCTGTCCTGGGTTGACGGTGCCTCCTATCCCAATCGTGCAGCTTTATCTCTATGTACTGCACTGTTATGTCTAACCGCTGCTCCCCCCCCCGCCCCCCGGTGGGGTGTTTTGCCGCGGTGGGGCTACTGGCTTTTTTGCTTTTGTTGCTAGCTCGGCTTGGCTGCAGGCTTTGCTTTGCTTTACTACTAGCTTTGCTTTACTTTGCTGCTGGCTTTGGTTTTTTTTTTTTGCTTTTGCTTTTGTTTTTTTCCCCTTTTCTGGTTTTCGCTGCTTTTGGGTTTTTTTCCCTTTTTTTTTTTTTCTCTCCCTCTTCCCCCCCCTGCCCCCGAAGATCATTGGACCGGCTCCGGACCTGACCTGGGAATATCTGGGGGTCCTCGACGCCTGAAAACAGAAGCTCTGCGCCCTCCCCTCACAGCAACTGATTGAGTATTTTTTTTTCTTTTCCCTTGTGTTGGGGAGTGTCTTTGTTTATTTGTCAATAAATAGGTTTTTTCCACTTCTCCTCCGAGGAATTCCTTCTCAAACCCAGAGCTGGGGGGGGGAAGGGGTGGTGGAGGTTTGTTTTCTGGGGGGCTCCTTCTGGAGACCTTCCCCTAATTTGTCCTAAACCAGGACACATCCCAAAACGTTGGTATTGGTCAAGGCACAAACCAGCTAAACCAGGCATTTGGGACACTGCCCAATGACATTTACAGAAACAATTTTAGATGTGAACTTATCACAACTGTGTCAGCTCTGCTGCATCACTGCCATGAATAACACAATGTTTGGCATGATATTTTTAAGGCTTGTTCCTGCAGTGGTGTTATTGAGAATGCCCTTTTGTATTTTTAAACAGAAATTTTCTGATTCCCTGTGGATTTGGTAGAGAGAAAAAAGAGGAACCAGGGTTGTGGTGGGAGAAGCTTTGTAAGTATGAATTTCTATGTTCAAAAAAGAGAGTAAAAACAGCAAAAGAAATCCCACTGGTAGTACAGTCAGTCTTTAAATCCTGCTTCTGTTTTGTTTTGGTTTTTTTTTTCCAGTTGTGGAGTGAGCAGTACTGGTTTACGTGCATTTGATCTTCTTGTGTAGAGAGGAAGAAAATCTGTTCTTCCTTGATATCACATGTGAAGTGAAACGTGCAGTTTATTGCTGAAAAGGTGGTGGGTTTTTCTAAGTGTTCGTGGTAGGTGCACCAAGGGAAAGCCAAAGAAAAGTAACTGCTTCCAGCAGAGGGAGCTCCAAAATCTGGTTTCCCCCCCTTTTTTTTTCCTGTTTGTGTGTGAGGGTGACAGATGGTGCTTTTCTCTGAAATAGATGATCTTTGGTAGAATCCTATTTGTTAACATATAAATCCTTTGACGATTTTCATTCCCTTCTGTTAGGAATTCCTCTCTTTCTCTCTTAACAATCTGACGCTAAAATGATGACAGAATTTGTCACTGCATAAGGATATTTTTCAGACTGCCCTATATTCTAAAACAATTTTTATATATTTAAGTTAATTTCAACTTAAATTTTAAGGCAGAAGTTGGCTTTTTTTTTTTTTTTTTTTTTTTTTTTTTTTTTTTGCATACCATTTATTTAAAGAATTTCTGTTCAGGTTTTTTAGAAAAAAATAAATTAAATCATAGGAATTATTTAGATGCATTTTCCTAAATTTCCATGTGAAACTACTTCCAGCTCAGCAAATGAGCAAAGCTTATTCCATTATATAAATTCCATTTCATGTGTTTCATCTTCTGCTTAGTCAAATCAGCTAGTCCCAGATGAAGCAGATTATATAAATTTCAACTCTGTTCCTCATTGTTCAAATTCATTTGAACAATCTGTATCATCTTGATGCCACTTTCTTGTTTCTGATACTGCTGAACTACTAATCTAACAGGTATTAATCTAATTTGGGGTGTGGAAGGTGCCATTCATACACTATTGCCCTCACAAAAGTCCTCGAGTAAATATGTTTTGTTTCAGTTAATGTGAAAAAAAAAATCAGTACCTTCTTCCCAGCACTTAAACCTTTGTCTCTGTGGAGAAGCAGATCCCAGCCCTCACTGGCCCAGTGACAGAAATGCTGAGTAAGTGAAGTGTAGACAGAAAACCATGCTTAGCTCTCCCTTTTGGCTTCATTTTAATTTTCTTATATTTCCCAAGGCCTTTGAACATCAGGAACTTGTAAAAAGCCGTGTCTGCTGCCTCAGCTTTTATCACAATGAAGACAGAAGGCATATGGCATTTTGCTCCTGGTCATGTCATACCACTAAAATATCCAGTCTGATGGGGCTTCTTCTTTTTCTCGGGTGAGACATAACAGGAGCAAGCTCCTGAGGACTGGCTGTGCAGTCCCTCATCAGCTGCTCTCTGTACACAAGGGGTCCAGACAGTTGTGGGGGCAATGAATGTCCTTCTGAAGCAGTGTGGAAGTGCCCTTGATGTATGTCCTTGTTTTGCCAAAGAATTAATGTCATGATGCACTCCTTCACGGCTCTGTTCATTCTGAGGCAGCCCCAGATGCAGGAGATTGTGTCAGCGTTCATTTTGCAGACAAGGAGGCAGTAAATGTTTGATTTGCTGCCGGCTGCTCGATTTCTGCACACTCTGCTCCACAAAAAAAAAAAAAAAAAAAAGAGCTGGAAGCCATTTGTGCAATTTGGAGCTTCCTATCACCAACTCCTGATTGCGTGGTGACTGTGTTGGGCCCAAATAATCAGAAAGCAGGATCTGCCTCCAGCAATCTGTTTTGTTCCCCTCTTCCCCTACCCTTTTTGATTTGCTTCCAAGAGCTTCCTCTGGAGTCAGGATGATGGCTGGGCACCTTGGATATCTCAACAGCAAGCCACTGATTTAGGTGTAAATTTAGTGCTTTAGGCTTATTTTTCAAGATGTTTGCTGATGCCCAGGCATGCAAATATTGAAACATTATTTGTCACACTGCAAAGAGTAATTACTAAACAGTTAGGTTCTGATTCTTTGTGTATTTTAAATGTGTTGAAGTTGTGTCACAAACTATTTCTTTTAAATATGGTGCTTTCTGAAGTCAGCCTGTCTTACAGAGAATGGAGAAGCAAAACTTCCATCTGATACCTTCAGCTCAAAGCCTGCTCACGTCCCAGCTCCTCTCCTTCTGACATGGTGCCAGGCAGAGCTGAGAGATCAGATTAATTCCTGGAAGTCCTTGTGCTCTCAAACCACAGCTGAATTCCCTCTTCAAGTGCTTTTTGGCAGAGATAATTTCAGGAATTGGCTCCTCAAGTTTGCTCTGACTTATATCATACCCGCCCAAAGGAATATTCTTTCTTAAAAATCAAGATGTTCTCAAGATCATTTTTCTCTGTAACTTTTCCCTCTCTCCTACTTCCACCATCCAATCAGTTCAAGATCGGTGTTAAAAAGGTAAATGTTCACTTCATTAGGCATCTGTTTTCTCTTGTTGCTCCTCTTTTTCATCAGTTTAGAGCTTTGTGCCTGGTTCTTGCCTAATTTGCAGCTGTGTAACCTTCAGTACCACAATTTGCCAGCTTACTGTATCTGAAATACACACTGCAACCAGCCTGCTCTCTGAGCATGGGATTTGAGGAAGAAACACACAGAAGAGACCCTTCTTTTGATCTGGCTCCTCTTCTCTTACACTCCCATGGCCTGACCTCAGCCTGTGACAAATGCAGGCTCTGCACTCACCCCATACACGGCACAGCTGGAATGGGATCCCTGGGTCTCCAAATGCCACCGTGCCTCTGCAGGCAGCCCTGGGTTGCTTTCCAACTCCAAGCACCCCCAGATGGACTATTTTCTGATTTTTTTTCCTTATTTCCATTTTTCTTTCCCCATGCATACCCTCTTACTCTGGAAACGTGTAATTTAAAAGCTTTCAGCAACCCACAAACCACTGCACTAATGCACATCAGGCCTTTCAGTGGGGAAGCTCCTGCCCTTCCTGAGGGGATGTGGGCTTTTCCTGTGCTATCAGCAGTGGTATCATTGAATCCTAATTGAATTGTACATTTCTTTCTCCAACAGAATTCAAAAAGTAGATTCAAAACTGAACTGACCCTTAACAAATGCAATTAAGCACATAGTTTTTCTATTATTGTTCTCGCTAGTTTTAAGCATTAAGTCTAAGAAGTCCACAGATTCATAGATGTTGAGGTTTTCAAAATGAGCACATCAATAGTCAGGAAGCTGAGGCCATTTGCTTGTATTAAAGCTCTTCTTAAAGTCAGCAAGCTTTTAGTCTAGTCAGCAATTTGTGTGTTAGCAATAACGCCAGGAGAATAAGAGAATTGTATTTTATCCATACTTATTTCTGGTCTAGAGAAATGAGGAAAACTGAAAGTTCAGAAATATTTCAGGTTTTCTACTTGGTTTCTATGTAACTTTTTAGAGCTTATAGGAATATGCAAAATTGTGATTAAAAAAAAAGAAAAACCAAAACCCAACCACATGCACAACCACTTTGATGTGTTTTTCCAACAAGCAGCATCACTTCTTATCGCTGAGAGGGAAAATTTCCCTTGTGACACGTAGCTGGGTTTAGCAAAACCAGTTGGGGATACACCTGTAGTATCCCTGGAAGGAATGGTGAATGGGGGGGATGTCTCTCCTGGAGCTCATCATTATGACAAGTCAATGCTGTTACAAATATGTTAACATCCTAACCCCAAGATCCAGTGGGGACTGTTCACCAAAATTATCCCATTTACTTCTTCCAGTTCCTTCTCATTTCTAAATCCTCTCACAGACTAGGCAGCCATGGTTATTGGTTCTGTTTTCTAACATAGGTTCCTCTTTGGTCATTTAACATGGTTGATGTGTGATACTCTAAGAATTGCTCCTGGCTCGATGTTTCCAAAGGAAAGAAGCCCTTTGTCTATTTATGAGTGAGATGTAAAGCACTGCAGTTTTCTCAGGCAAGGTCTGAGGACCCATTGGGGTAAGCAACTAAAACTGATAAATATGAGAGATCCTCAGGGAGCATTTTAAAAGGCTTTAGAAGGCCACAGAATACCCATAGGCTATGTCTCTACACTAGAAAGTAGAACAGGACCAGGACACTGCTCTGCAGTCATTTGGCTTTTTTAATTGTTACAATGCACCATAGCACAGATTTGGTCCATGCCAGCTAGCAATACTGCTGGAAACAAAAAGGATTGGATGCCTCAGACCTTTCTTAATGGGTGGTTCAGATATGACCATCATGTCTGGAGGCAAAAGGGGACAGTTTAGATTTGTGTATGTGTGCCAGGCCATGCTGCATTGCTTTAGGTTATGGAAAAGTGTCTAGCCTGTTTTATTTACTACTGGAGATGTAGCCTTAGAATTTTACTCTAAGCATCTAATAGCATCAGTGTGAGGCTCTGAACATCTGTCACACTTTTACTAGGCTGCTGGCAACTTTTAATGCTAGGTTACATACGTCTACAAAACATACAGTCACAGCAATGCCTGTGCTGTGGACTTATCTTCCTGGAAATCTTCAAAAAGTCACTTTATTTTTATTTTTTTTTCCTGCATTATTCTCTTCATTATAAACCTCCTTGTAACTGTAAATTCCTTGGTAGCACTCTGCTGTAATTCAGTCAGGCTGGTAAAGAGACTCCCCATGCAGGAACAGCAAGTCTGAGACAACAGAGCTGCTTCCACCATTTGTTCCAGACAGACCTGCCAGGAGTCAGTCGGTTTGTCCTTGTTCAGTAGCTTACCCAAAATCACGGAAATCTGTTAAAGAGTTTGTATTAGTAAAACAGTGGTAAAACATTGTTAACTACTCACTTACCTAGTAGTGAAGAAAAAAACACTACTATTAGCTAAGGTGCTGCAGAGAGAAGGGTACTCACATCAGAGGCTCCCTGGGTTACAATATGGAGATTTCGGGTTTGTGAAACGTGTTAACATGTTAACATTCAGTGTTGTTTTCCCTTCAGGACCTTAAAGGGAAGGGTTTTATAAACTGCTATATCAAATAAAATGTTATTGTGAATAACTTTTTATTCTATGCCTCAAGAGAGACAAAGATGATGGATTTTGGAAATATACGAGCAGGGCATGAATCACTTAACCCCCGTTGCCTGATGGTTTTCTCCCTGGGAGAGAGATGTGTGAGCAGCCCTCTGGCAGAGCATTCTCCACCTCCTGCAATGTCCCTGCATTCAGGGCTGCCGGTCACATGGGTATGTCCCTTGTTGGAGCCCTCAGCAATGATAAAAGAGGCTTCAGAGGGAGGTTTTCAGCCTTGCCTGGCCATGCTCCTTGGCACACATCCCTTCCTCCTGGGGAAGAGCAGCCAACTGGATCCCCAACAAAGGCACCGCTTCCAAAGTGGCTTATAGGAGTGCCAAAGAGAAGGACAGTTTTTACCAGACATGCTGGGGGAGACTGAAGAAAACAAGGGCCAAAATTTCTGTAACCCTTCTTTTCTTCTTGTAACTGCTTGCAGGTACTCTGGAACAGAATGAAGGGGCCTGGAGGCTCAGGGACAGACATGCATTAAAGCAGTGATGGAGGACCTGAGCAAAGGCCTATCTAGCCCAGCTTTTGTGTGTCAGTGAGCTGAACGAAGCCATTACAGAAAGAGTAGATGCTGCAGAAAAATGAAAAACTGTGAGAAGGAAAATAGTTACAAGATGTCCTGAGGTGGTAGCAAGAGGTCTCAGTGCAACTGCTTGCTCCAACAGGCAGAGACAGAGGCTGACATGTTGTGGGAAGATCCCAAAATGGATCTGCTTAGGCCAGGAGAGAGTCCTGCTGTGGGAGGAAGCAAATGAACTGGATGTACTCCTCTGAAGAGAAGCAGATGAGAGGCTCAGAAGTTCACAGAGTGAACAACAGAGTGGACATGGGGCTCCATCAGATGCTGAACATGCCCAAGACCGACATAAAGAAAGACTCATGGGGTGGGATAAGGGACAGATCACTCACCAGTTACCATCACAGGCAAAACAGAGCAGCTTTGGTGCACACCTGACACCCACACAGGGTCAACCTATCGGTGAAATATAATTGCTCTTGTGATTAAAAGAAACTTTGCACCACAAATAAAAAAACCTGATGTGCAGGAAAAAAAAATCTACCTGATATTTTTTGGTACTTGTTTGTGATGTTATAGCAACCATCTGTTTCCCAGAAGCTGTAAAAAGGTTTTCTGTAGACTTATTTTTATTGCAATGAATGTAAATATGTTGTCTTTCCTGTTATCATGGCATTGGACTCTATTATCTGCTACTACTGCAAACTGATTGGTTCCTAATAATAGAAAATAGGTCATAAATGAATGTCCTAATTTTTTTCTGAATTGGGGACCAAAAAAGTAGAGCAGATTTAAAAATACTCATAAGGTTTATATCCTACAGGGAAAGATGGTGATGATCTTTTTTTGGGCCAAAGCTGCCTTAAAATGTTTGTGAGCATGTGAAGTTTTTCACTGCTACTAATAAATGGCTAAAAATCTGTTTTCTCTTGTTTAAAGTAAGGAAATAAAGAGGTTTAGGTTCAATGTTAGAAAATGGTTCTTCACCCAGAGAGTGGTTGAGCACTGAAACAGGCTCCCCGGGAAAGTGGTTACAGCACCAAGACTGACAGAGCTCAAGAAGTGTTTGACACGCACATGGTGTGATTCTTGGGGTGTCCTGTGCAGGACCAGGAGTTGGACTTCAATGATGCTTGTGGGTCCCTTCCAACTCACCATGTTCTACAATTTCAAAAGTTGTCCAACTTTTTGGCTGCTGGTATGGTGGTAATCACCAGGCTGTGCATAAGGTTTTGCTTGTTTAAGGCATCAGGACCTAAATGTCACACAGCAAAGTAGCAGCCTCTGAAGCCAAGTCAAATTGAAGTTCAGTACATGAAGAAGCACTCAATTGTTTTAGACCTTACTGTCCCTCACTACTGACTGAATTTATCTGGAAGAGCAGCCCATTGCTCACCAAAGGGTTGTTGAACATTATGCTATTTTTCTAATAAAGAGCAAATCTACTCTGTAGAAAATCGATAATGGTAATTGTCAAGGGGAAAGAGATTATTTACAAGAGCATGCAGTAACAAGACAAGGGAGAATAGCTTCAGACTGAGAGATGGCAGCTTCAGGTTAGATATTAGGACAAAAGGTTTTACTGTGAAGACAGTGAGGCACTGAAACAGGTTGCTCAGAGAACTTGTGGATGCCCCATCTGTGGAGGTGCTCAAGGCCAGGTTGAACAGAGCTCTGAGCAAGGTGGTCTAGAGGAAGGTGCTCCTGCTCACAACAGGGGGGTTGGAACTACGTGATCTTCAGCGTCCCTTCCAATCCAGGCAATTCTATGATTCTATGATTCTATGATTCCATAAGTGGCTGCCCCAGAATTTCAGACTCTCCTTCTCCTGTGCTGCTGCAGAGGCAAGGAAAGAACAGACAACATGCCTGCAGCCTGCAGCCCAATCAAGGTATTTGTATATGGAGAAGTATCACTGTTGAGTAAAACAAATGTTTGTTTCCACCTTCCTTTAGAATCACAGGGCAGGGACAACATTGCTGTTTCTCAGTGGCTACAGGCACAGAGTATGGTGAAAATGTCTATGAAGAGCCAGGAGGCTTCTGAGGTGCAGTTCTATGTTGAAGTTCAGTGCAAGGACCTTGCTGCTTTGGTACAGTCACTTTGAAAAGGAATCCTGGATGAATGGTATCCGTTCCATAAACCTCTTTTCCTGCCCATATTTCATGGGCAGGTTTTTCAGCCATTTGTGTTAGTCTGAAGCTGTTTTCTTGCTCTTTAGTTTCCTTCCAAGTACAATCTCTGAAAGCCCTTCACTAGCTTGCATTTGTAGGCTGTGAAATGCATGGCAGGTAGTGGGGAAAACAGGAAGTTTCAACGTAATTCCCAGAGGTGATGTGTGGGATTGAAACCAAAAACTGTTTTTTGTTTGTCTTGGCCAACATAGCTGGAACCTTGTGCTGTGGAGTTATTAATGTGCAGCAAAACATTCCAGTGGGTATGCACCCATGGACCTGCTGACTTCTTGTTACTGTATTTAAAGAGATGCTGTAGAAAATAAACCCTAGTTCATCCAGTGAACTTTAACAGCACTGCATCTGTTCAGATGACGCAGTTTCTAAGAATATGCTTTTTTTAGAGCTCCTGTTACTTATCTGATCACTCCATGGGCCAGGACATAGAATCCTTCACGCAAATACAGTTTCCTATATTCCCTGCTACTCATTTATCTGACAGGAGGAAAAGGGAGAGTAACAACTCTATGAATTCATCCTCTTCAGCTGAAGGTTTTTCTCCATGGAGTCCTTCCTGGTGTTAGTTCCTGCAGTACAGCACAGGCTGCGCTCCAGTGTGATGGAATTTTGTATATGCCCTTTCATCCATTTTGGGCCTGTCTTTGCAAATGCTTTTGTCTACCTCACCTCCTATTGAACTATACTCTAATTTCCAGGGTTTTTTAAACCAGAAAACAGGAGTCACTGTCATGCATGTGTTCACTGCTCAGGTCTGTGGCCAGCATGAGGAAAGCAAGATTGGGAAAAAAAGGACATTAGCAAACACCAAAGGCAAAACTCACTCTGATCTGTAATGAAATAATCTCTAGAAGTTCCCTCCATCCCCAGAATTGAAGTCTGGACTGTGTTCTGAAGCATGAGGAAGTAGAGGTATCATCCTCAAGTTATTCTGGTAGTTCTGTGATTTAGGGACTGCCTAGAACTGCATAGTGCATGTCAGCAGTTTGCTCCTGTTGGAGAGTAGCCTGTCCAATGGAATTTCTGTGGCTAAAACCTCATACTGGATTTTGAACAATTTTTTCAGTGATGATCACATGAAACCATACCCATTACACATAATAGCTAGCACTCATTCTGCTGCCCTCTCAAGCATTTAGAGCTGGAAGCCCAACTAGAACTTGGCAGCCCAGTTAGGAATGGCAGCGTTATGGAAGAATGTATTTTCACCCTTCCTGTTCAAGAAACTACTGGATGTGGCACTTAGGGCTACGGTTTAGTTGATGTGGTGGTGTTCTGTCAAAGCTTGGACTAGATGACCTTGGAAGTCTTTTCCAGCCTTAATGATTCTGTAATTCATATTTTTTTTCCTTCAGCTCTGTACTAGTGCCCTGGGAAGGTGTTGGAGATAATTGAATTTTGGTAGAGGGTGGCTAGAAACTGGGGAAGGAGGGTCTTTCATCTTCACTGTACACTGCACAGTTATAAACAGTAATTTATATGAACAGTTCAAACAAAAAAAAGATATGCCCTACCACAGCTTACCCTAAGGTTTTTACCTGCTAATTGAAATTTATCTTCCACTTAACTGCCTTTCTAAAGTCATTAGCATTGTTCAGCTGGAGAAATAGCTAAATTGTGACTGAGACTGGTGGATGTAAGAGACAAGCACAGAAAGCAATCAAGCTCTTTTCAGTAACTGAATATCTTAGGCCTGCAGCAAAATTTAAGTATGTGCTGGGCTATCCAATGCTGGCTGATGAAAATGTGTAATGTTACACTGATTCCTGAGGTAAAGGGCAGCAGGACTTATTGTGTTTTTTATAAACAAGCAGGATGCTATCAAAAGGTGAATAAGCAGGAATAAGCAGAACTGTAACAAAACATATTGTTATTGCAGTTGATGCAGGCATGCCAAAGCCATCTCAAAACTAACAGCTTGACAACTTTCTGAGTTTCTCAGGTAGATGTTGCACACATTGGTTTCTGCACTTCCACAGCTGTCCTGATAACATCATGCAAGTATTTATTTTAAAACCAGGTTTATCACGACCACGGGACTCAAACTTGTAGTACAAACAATGCTGGTTTTCCCAGACAACTAAAATGACCCCTTAAACCTTCAACTAAAATGACCCCTTAAACCTTCAAAACTAGCTTAGATGTCAGGGTAGAAAGAGATTCTGGTCCATACACACATTTGTGGGCACTCTTCCTGCTCCCACCAAAAGTGGGAGCTCCATACCTGATCGACTGAGTCTTCCCTTCTTAGCATTGCTGTGTGTTTTGAAGAAGGAAAGTCCCCATGATGTACCTTGTCAAAGTCACAGAACATCACAGCCGCCTCTAGACTGGCAGGACACAATGCTGCTATGCCCCGTCCTTTATTTCAATCATGACCCTAGACCTGGTTCAGAGAGCTGGTCCTTGTCAGTCACTCATGACAGTGACACCCAACTCCCTTTGTCTGGATGTTCAGAGAATCCAGTCTGAGGGTGGCCCAGGCTGCAGCATTTCTGACTATCTCCAGTGGCACTGGTTCTGCTCTTCCAGCTCAGTGAGTCTACTGTTGGAGCATGTGTCATTTCTAAAAGTCATAAAAACTTGATCATGGATGTGCAGGTAGCACATTTCTAGTTTTGGATTAGGATTCCTACTTTCCAGCTTTCTACCAGGAATTCCCCTAAACTGTTGCAGAGACTGTAGCTGGAGGACTTCCGTTTGCTTACAAAAAATGAGAGTGGGGGCTGATGGTGTAGAAGTTACTATTTTCACTCCAAGACAGGAAACTAAGCTTTTCTTGCAGTCTCATTCCATCCAGCTGACCTTGCTGCTGTCCTCATCTTATTGCAGGCTTGTCTGAATAACTTCACTTCTTGTCCTGCTTAGACATTTCCTTGTAGTTCTGTCACCAGTTACAACTCAGGTCACAGCCAAAGGGGAAACCACAGTGGAGACACTGCAGATAGCTGCTGGTCTGTTACAAAGAAGACCATGTTCCAAAACCATTAGCTAGTGCTTCTGCCTCAGCTTCCCCCAACAGATGTGAGCAGCAGCATTTATTTGCATCACTGGCATATGGCTTCTTGTGGTGGCCTGAGTATCCTCATCTCCTTTCTTTCTCATTTGTCCATATTCTCCCTTCATTGTTCAGGCTTTTTAACTTGTTTCAGGTAAGCCAGTGCAATAAAGGTCTACATAAAAAAATTCTCAGACTGTGAGCTCCCCAAATGTGACAGCTGTTAGTGATACATTCTCCTAAAAATCCATTCTTAAATCCATAAACCCTCAGACATTCAACTGAATGCTGCAAAGTTTTGCTTCAACATGATATTTCAGTGAGACCATCTGGGACTTCTCTAAATGTATGGTGTTTTAAAACACTTAGCTCAGTTTTATGCATTTTACCTGTAGATCTTAACTATCGTAGCATCTTTTCTCTCCTCCAAAACTTTTTTCCTATGCTTAGAATGAGAACTGAGGGCAAACTATGCTTGACTAATGAGTTGTGGGAGAGAATGAAAGAGCAGAATGGGAGTAATTTTGAGGGGTTCAGATTACCTATGCACACATGGCATGAATAATCTGGGCTTGTGGATGCTTCCAATGTACTCTTTCTTGCTCTGTCCCACTAAATTGAACAAAATGCAGCTTCATAATGTAATTACCAATATGTGGTTGAGTCATTAAAGGAGTAAAGCTGCAATATACTTTGCATCATTTGCATATTTTCATCTGAGGAACAAAGTCTAATTATACAATCTCATTTATAAAACCTCTCCTCATCCCTATAGAGGAAAAATAAAAAACCCAAACCACTTTTCATTTCTGTGGATTGCAATAAATAATACTTGGAAAGGAATTTTAAAACTGTACACCACATTCAGCTCCCATGTAAATATGCATTACTTCTTCCAAAGTACCAGAGCATGGATTTACCTACAGGTAAATCCTGCTCCCGTATGGTTGAATTTGGCCAGAGACTTCTGCAGCATCTCTTAGGTCATTAGTTCAGGTTATGCAGAGCCTTTGGAGACCACACCAGTGGAGTGTGAGCAGCAGCAACCAACCCTGTGCTCCAGTTTTACAGAGCCATATAAAGCAGCAGGGGAAGCAAAGATGATAAATCACACTTGCTGGCACTTCAGTGAAAAGATTAGTATTAATGGATTAGGAATCCAATTAACCACTCCTCTTCTTTTAACAAAAGCTGGCATGCCAAAGGTTGCTGTCTCTCATGAGAATAGTGGGGTGCAGATGGCTGAAAATCATGACATGCTTTGATGCAAAATAAAATTTTGGCCCCATCGTTTTTTTTCCAACTTTGGACCTCCTAAGGAAAGCAACCCTGTCACTGGCTGGCTGGGCTCCTCCACACAGCCACTTCCATCTGTAGCCATCTTTCCATGCTAATCAAACAGATTTCTTATCCAGATTGGTGTCTGTTTGCCAGACAGTGTTACAGGGCTGTCAACAAATGGGCTGCAAATCGGCTTTATATTTGTTTAAATGAAGTTTCTTCTCTTGTCTTTCACACATCTTCAGTGATGCTCAAGGTCAGCAGTTAGAGGACTTTTTTAAAAGAAACAAAAAGTGTTTCTTTTCCACTTTCTTTCTGCTCGTAGAAATTCATTGGGTTTGGTTTGGGTTTTTTTTTAAGATGGAATTTAATGCTGGACTACTTTCAATATTGTATCTGTTACATAGCAGTATTTCCTATTCATCATCTGAGAATTCCCTTGTACCCTTTAATGAGGAATTCAGAAGGCTTTGTGTTTTGTTAAATATGTGCTAGACCAATAATAACCAGAAAATTTACAGAATTCCTAGATATTAATCTGGCCTCTGCTGCACTTTGCAGTGATAGCAGAGAGATTTGTCAGAGAAAATTAGTGCTTTAGTCTGTCACACAGAGTGCCTCTGGCATCTTGGCACTCCAGAAGACAATGGACATTTCTTCCCCATTGTAGATTGGGTATCATTCCCCAAAATGCCCAGTTCGTTGCAGATTTTTCTCCAGGTCTTAAGAGTGATCAGCAGTGATATATGATTGGTGGTGGGAGGGATGAAGGTTACTTTCTCCTTCCCTCTTTTTTTTTTTCCCTCTTATTTATATTGCCCAGATACTCCAGAAGTCTTTGCAGAGTATCTACCTGAGTTTGTCAGCTGTTGCCAAAGCTCTTTGAATCATGGCTTGTGTGACATTACTGACATAGTGAGGTATAGGCAGGAATCTAGAGAAATCTAGATGGGTCCTTCTTAATCCCTCTACAGAGAACGAAAGGAGGCATTCTCCAAGAGTTCAGAAGGGAATTAGTAGGCATATCACAATGGCACTTCATAGGCAAAAAACCATCCCAAACATGCCATGGAAGACCACCAAGTGTTTACTGTTGCTTTAACTTCAGATCCAGGTATGAAACAGGGTCTCTAGCATGGCCCTTGATGGTGCCAGCTGATACCAGGCTCACCAAGGAGATCAACTTTCAGATTCTCTGGTTGATCTTTTTCACATACAACTGATGAAAGGCACTGTCAGAGGGTGCTGCTCTTGGGAGCAGTTATAGTGCCTTATTATTTTTCCATTTTCTCAGTGTCTGAAGCAGATAAAGCACTGAAAACTGAATCTCCTGAATATCTCATTTGTTTTGATCTTTGTACAACAGTACTAGAATCAGAGATTTAAGCATTACTTGAGTCTGACCAGTCTGTTTTCTATCCTGGTATTAAATAGTGACACTGACTTTTGTGGAACCAGATGCAGACTGCTGTTGGTCTCCCTCAAAACACAGTAATCTAATGCCATTAAAAAGAGAGTTATTATTTTAATTAAAATGGGATCAATTTTCTAAACTAGGCATCCATGTACTCCACAAAGTTCTATGACCACAGAAGTGCTATGAAGCAGAATGGATCCACACAAGCTGTGCTGCCTAAACCTTCCTAGGCTGCATTTATCAGTATCCAGAGACCTAACAATGCCTTTTTCCTGATGGTTGTGAACCAAAGATCACCAGATTTGTAAAATTGGTAGAAAAATAAATCTTTAGTTGATGGCTGGGGTTAAACCATGACAGCAGTGCATGGAAACAAGACCTCCAAGGTAGTTAAAAATGAAAAGCAATAAGCAAAGTAATTTAGGATGAAAGATAATATTTTACATATTTTTTATTGTTTTGGTTAAATAATCTCTGCTGTAAATTGAACAATTTCTGTATTGAACAGCCAGTATATCCTTCTTATAGTCTCTAAAATTGATATAATTATATATTCTTGTAATTATAATTCAATATAATTCAAGCTATCTGTTAGCTTGTTACACTGTCTTTGGACAACCCAGACAAGAATTAATAATGTCTATTTAAAACCTAATTTAATTTTCAGTGATTAAAAAATAATTAACACCAGTTCAGGCAATCTGCACATCACATTTCTTGCCATCACTTTAGTTTCCTTGGAACTGAGAAAAATCACAGCTTTTTAAATTAAATAAAACAAATGTTACTTTGGACTTTCCAGGCTGTTCACGGAAAATCCCACTCTCTCCATGTTTGTAATTAGTTGCAATAGTTTCAGTGAAATCCTCCACTTCATATTTAAGTGGAAATGGAACACAGAGCTGCAGGAGGAAGTGGGAAGGAGGTTGTTGGGAATCTTTGCTGGGTCTGGCACAGCAGATATTCCTGACAGCTGTGCTGGATCCCTGCCATCCCATGGTTTGCACTGGGGTTGTGAGCTCCTCCTGGGCAGAGCCCAGCAGCTGGAATGGACACACAAGTTCAATATTGATGTTTTTGCCCTTTTTTATAAGCAGAGCATTTGGCTTCTGGTTTCTCTTTTTGGTTCCTTTCTTGTCTGGCTCCAGTGTTTCCTACTCACAAATATGTGTGTTGTGATGACCACTTTGAAGCATATCTCCTTCCTTTTCTCTTTCTTCCTCTCTTCCTTTAGGTTTTTCCTTAGGCTGTGTGTGACTGCAACCAAGTTTTGCTTACAATGATTAGGTTAAACCATGCCACTGCCCCATGCATCAGCCCAATTTACTGCAAAGCTAAACTCTGATTTGAAGCATGTCTTTGATTCCAGCAAGTTTAATGTGATTCTCATCTGTATGAGAGGAGAGATCCGTGGCTATCCCAGCATCTCCCACTCTGAAGTCCCTAGGGCTGCTGACAATGTGCTGCAGAGCCCTTTCACAGAAGAGAGTAACAACAGGGACCTTGAGAGCAGAACTGGGCAATTGCTACCAGAGCTTCTAAAGAGAATTATCTTTTTCATTTTGTGCCATACAAATGTAACTTTTTGGTAGCACGGGGTTGGTACATTTTAAGCAGCTGATACATTTTCTAAAGGAGTCAGTACTAATAATTGCTCTGCAAGCAAATACCTTTGGTAATAAATCTTTCCATTCATGTCCTCTAGGAAACAGAGAAGGAAAAGGACCAGCAGACTTGATTCCTGTCACAGTTGTTTTTTATCACTGCCCTGCTAAATCATCTCTGGTAAGTTGTTTCACAGTCTTTTTCTGATCAAATTTTTGTCAGTGTAGAATAAGAATTCCCAAATGGCACCATTTTACTTATAATACTGCTGGTAAAATTGTTTACAGAGAAGGTCCTCAGACTCAGGGGATTCATTAAGCAATAAATGTGGCTTTTACAGCTGTTGAGTACAGACTTTTTGTCATCTGGCCATTAAACCAGATGATGAAAGGAGTTCACCAATGGAGGACTCTCTTTAAAAGTAACATGCATTTCAGTTTGATGGTCTTCCTTGGCCATACACAGAAATAATGGCCATTCATTACATACAAATAGGTATGTTTGGAAAAGTCAAGTGAATATATTTGATGTGGTTTAACCCCCGCCACCAACTAAGTCCCACAAATCTCCAGGGGGATAGGAAAGAGAATCAGAGGAGTAAAAATGAGAACAGCTTGTGGGTTGAGATAAAGTTTAATAGATAAAACAAAAGCTGTGCACACACAGGCAAAGCAAAACAAGGAATTCTTTCACCACTTCCCATGGGCAGGAAGGTGTTCAGACATCCCCTGGAAAGAAGAGCCCCGTTATGCGTAATGGTTACTTGGGAAGACAAATGCCGTCACTCTGAATGTGTCCCCTGCCCCTCCTTTCTTCTTTCCTTTTCATTTATATGCTGGCCATGATGAGATGTTGTATGGAATAACCCTTTGGTCATTTGGGGTCAGCTGTCCCAGCTGTGTCCCCTCCCCACTGCTTGTCCAGCCCCAGCCTACTCACTGGTGGAGAGAAAGGCAGAAAGGTCTTTATTCTGTGTAAGCCCAGCTCAGCAATAACAAAAACATTCCTCTTATCATCAGTAGTGATTCCAGAAATCCAAAACACAGCCTCCTCATACTACATACTATGAAGAAAACTAACTCTACCCCAGCCAAAACCATTACATTCTCCACCCCTTATTCCATACCATTTTCATCATGGTCAGATCCCACATTACCAAATACATTGTCATTAACCACCACGCCCCTTCCCATCCTTTGGTATAACACACAGGTATCATTCCTTTAGTTTATGGATGGCCCCTGTAAAATGTCCATAAAATATCCACAAATGTCCACTGAGTTCATTTAGTCCCTGGCTTTGGGCTCCCTCAGCTATGGTGACCACTCAGGACGGGGAAGGTGTTGTGGGTTTGTTGTGTGGAGTCACTGGGCACCAAAGTCACCTTGGGTTGGGTCACTGCTGCACTTGAACTGCTTCTTGTAAGGCTTCTCATCCATTTTTCAGGTGGATTTGATGCAGTAACTCCTAAAACAAAAATTTAAAGGTATATCCATTACAAGCTCTATTCCTGGTCCCCTTGGACCACATTACAGGGCTTAACATTGCAGTGAACACTGACTAGTAAACCACAAAAGTAAATGTCCAGTAGTTAAAAGTAGTTAATTTTCCTGTCTTTCTTTGTATCTATAATTAGGCTCTGAGGACTTTATTACCCTCAGGCAGAGTGCCTGTCTCTAGCAGTTGCACATAGAATCATAGAACCATTTAGGTTGGAAAGGACCTTTAAGATCATCGAGTGCAACCATTAACTGAGTCTGACTGACTCCAACATGCACATTTCTTACTGTTCCCACATCCTGCACATTCTAGTTTCTTTTCATGGCCCATTGCTTAGCAATTGATTTTACTTCACACTGTGAATTCTCCATAAATAAAAGGTTGGCAATAACACTTTCACATAAACACTCAGTTATTGTGATTCTCTATTTATCCCCTCAATCAATAGCTTACAGTTGGTAAAAAAATTCATTGACAGGAAGTTCCTGCACTCCCAACTTGAATTATTTCCCAGCAGTTGCAAAAAGACCCTACAGCCAAGTGTTAGCAGTGAGAGTTATTGTGTGATTGTCACAGCACCCTGTCTTTCTTTCTTTCTGAATTACTTCTACCTTGAAATGTAATAACTGGAGGCCCAGAGTGAATTGGCCTGGACAGGTGTTCCTGTATTCATTTATATTGATACCAGAGAAATCATGATCTCAAAAGTCAGCCTCTTACTTAGGCAAAACTACAGCAGCAGACAATGCTGGCATACCGTGTACTGGGATGTCGGCAGAGAGAAGCTGCTTCAGGCTGCACCAAGACTGCTTTTTTAAGTTAATTGCTTCATCTTTGCCACTGCAGGATCATGCACAGCAACTTATGCCATCATTTTGTGTTCGTTATTAGTACTAAAACCTTTTGTCACTTGAATAACTTTCACTTAATTTGAAGTATAGGCTATGAGTTTGAAATGCAAAGTGTATCTTTAAAAAACAGATGTGACTCTCACTGGGAGTTAGTGGATGAGGGAGGCAAGCTATTGATGCCGAAATTCCAATGATCTATGCTTTGAATCCTTGGTGTGATCACTTGTTAATATTTAAAGTACCTCACTTTGAAGCAATATTGTCCAATGCTAAAGATCTCAGGAAACAATGATAGAGAATGTGACTGGAAAATTGGATGAAAGATAACAAGAGAAACATCATAATATTTTATGAGCATATGATTTTGGGGATGAAATTTGATCTGACACTGTTAACTGATAAAAAGGTATCTGAAGCCCTGATTTTGCAAAAGCCATGTAGTCCTTCAACAGAGGAGAGAAATATAGAATATGCATGGATTTAGAAATACAAAATGCTATTTTTTAATGTTTGAAATAAGTTCTAATGTTGAGATTCTCTATGCCTGTAAATATTTTTGCTATGTCTCTTCAGAGACCTAAGTTCTGACAAAAGTAGTCGGTTGAGAGGAAGAGTGGGTTTAACTGGAGCATAAGCTTTTCACATTAAATTCACATTTTACATTAAATTCTGCATTTCCTAGAAAGAAGGTTTTATGTATATGGTAATAGATCCTACCTTTATTTTTGTTGGATGTCCTACACCATAAAAAAATTCCAGCTCCTAAATATGTCCTATAGGTAACATTTTGTCATCAGATGAAGTGGATATGCATGTTGAAACAAATTTGATGTCTATTTCTGATATTACCCCATCAATTCAATACCATTTCATAAGTCCTTAAGGAGATCCATGTGTAAAAAACCCTCACATATATGAATAAAAGAGTGCTATTTAATATACATGTCTTCTCTGAATTGTTACTCTACAATTTAAGTTCTGTGTTTGCCTCCCACTAAAAGTAATTTTATTCTACTGAATCAAATATTATAGGAAGAAACGCAAGTATGGGCTGCCAAAACACTTTGATACCTGAATTTTCAATGAGTTTTCACAAACTGCCAGTAACAATCAAATATGTCTTTCAGGTGAAGTTATACTCAAAAGAAACCTGGGGAATACTGTGAGTTCCACTGTTTCTTAAATTGCAAGTGAAAAGAACCAAATTAACAATTTTTTCATCACAGACAATGTGGAGTAGGATCAATGGTTCCTTCTCTCTCATGTAGTCTCCACAGGTCTCAAGAAACAGAGAAAAGTGCAGAAACTTAAGTTGTCAATGAAAACAATGTGATTAACAGCAAGTCTGCAAAAAGCAAAACCACGGAAGTGGGGCCCTTGCTGACAAATTTCTGTATAAAGACATGTTTTAAATCAATGGAATTTGAACTTTTGCTTAGACTGAAAAAGGTCAAAACAAACAGATATGTAACCAGCAAAGTGAAATAACAGAAATATAACAATCTGACATTCCACATTTTGTGTTCTTGCTCAGGTCAACACAAGAAGTGGGATTTATTTTCTTTGTATTGTACATATTTTTGCATCACAATGTTAGTGTGGCCACATTTCTAAAAGTCACTGTAATTTTTTAACCATTCCTTTACAATGCTCTGAATTATTCTAGTGAGACAAGCCTTTCTGTTTCTCTTTTTTTTTTTTTCTTTAAGATGCATTATGGGGATTCCTGCTGAATGAGTGATTATTTCCAGCTGTGTTAATAAATTTTCTTAAAAGATGACAAGAAATTGTTTGGATGTTGTCTTTTAACTGTCCAAAAATCAATTTTGAATTTTTAAAGGAGGTGTCACTTATTGATTGCAAAGAACTAGCAATTATACTGTGGGAAACAAATCTTTATGAGGAACGGAGGAGGACCAGCCCTGAAACATTTCTGTGATTCATATCTTCTTCAGAAGTTTTTTCTTAAGAAGGGCACTTCAAATGAAAGTCCTTCCCTTTTTAAAAAAGTGCAGGACTTGATGCCATGTTTGGTTTTAAACTTATCCATGTCTCTTCCCCCACAGTGAACCCACATGGTTTGAATTAAAGACACTAAGTACAAAGCAGTAACTGTATTTTTAAAATGTTGCTCAGGAATGCGTCCATTAATGAGAACAGCTAATGTAAAGAAAGAGCTTCACATAACAAAAAGGCTGAACTCCAAAACAATTCCTTATCCATTCAAAAAGTAAACTTGTATAAACACCTATTTACTATAGATAGTTCTATCAGCTCTGGAGAACCAAAATTTTAGTACGAATTCCTGCGGTTTGCTTTTGTTTCAGGCAGTGCTTATCAAAACAGACTGTTTAAAGTAATTATTTAGTCCACAGATATTTGTCTCTGCATTCAGTGAACTTCTACAGACTTCACTTCCAGAGGTAAATTATAGACCTGAGACCTGAGCTTCAGATCTGGTTTAGCTGATCTGATCATTCAGAGAACAGTTACAATTTGTTCCAGTGAAACATTTGTTCCAAAGAATTTGTTCCATTTGTTCTGGTTGTATTTGCTGTAATCTTTGTTTGGGTGAGGAGAACAAGGTGTTTCACCAAGTGAAAGGAGTTGTATAAATGCAGGGAGGGATCCACTGGCAGATAATGTCTTAACATTACCCAAATGCAATCAAGTGGTAGCTAGATCAATATTTGTTTTAACAATAATTATCTGAACAATTGTCTGGATCCCAAGAGAAAGTGGCAGTGTGTAAACCCCATAAATCCCATGAGGAGATGTATCTCCTAACAAGGAAACATATTTCAGAGTTTCATTTAGCCTCAGGAGTACTGCATCAGAAAAACAAAGACTTAGGTATCAGAGTTAAAAATTTATACCTTCAAAACCCCTGCAGTACTTCTGTACGGCACAAAAGGGAGTTTCTCAGTGCCAATTTTCCAGCAGTGAAGTTCCCTCAGGAGTTAAGTGTATGTTTTGTGTACAGTTTGTTGCTACCTAGTGCATGTAGCTAAGCTACACTGAGGTCTCTATTTTAAGCAAATATCTACTGAACTCAGTGGTATGACCAGGTACATTTGGTATTCAATAAATCTGGTTCAATGTACATGATAATTTGCCCTTTAAACAATAGTTCAAACACCTGTGTAAGTTCAAGTTCATTTTCTGGTCATGAGTTTTTGAACTCACATCTGTTATGAATGCTTAAATTAGCTACATGATGCTATAGGAGCTAGTTTTAACCTTTTCATTGCAAAATGGGACAGCTTTATGTAGTAATTAGAGCAAGTGGTCTAGTAATTAGACTAGACCATTTGTCTAGATTGGGGGAGGAAAGGAAGACTTAGGTTCTTCCACCTACTCTTGTGGATCATTAAATATCCAAAAAATAAATGGGTTTCCCTAAACCCAGGTGAATGCTTAAACGTCGAGAGCAAAGAGGGACACAGTGTAAATGTGTAAATACTCAGTGCAAAGAGCAACACTTCCAACACATGGGATTTAAGGGAACCCCATCCCATGCTGAGGCCAAAGTTGGTACCTCTTCTGCAGCTGTGCTGGCATCTCTTCCCTGTGAACTGAACTGCTTGTAACAGTTCAGGTGCCTTTTCCTTTAGCTGTTGGGGGTTTCATGCAAGGATTAGGTCTCTGAAGTTAAATAGAAAGCCAGTCATTTAAAAGCCAGGGTTATTTTTGGAAGCTGGTCCCTAGCATGTTGCAGCTGGATCCTCTTTCCCCTCTCACACTGCAGGTCAGTTACATTCCTGCAGTACAGCTCAAAATAACTTGATAATAATCCTTGGCCAGAGTGATGGGCTGAGAGAGAGGACAGGACAGCTGGATGAACTTCCACAGAGGGTCAGCAATGTTAAACTGAAGAATGAGAAATGATGGTTATACCTGAAGAAGCTGGGGGACAAGGAGAGAAAGGAGAGAGGAATCACAAGGATTGCATTATACAGTCCATTCTGAAGGGAAGAATATGGGGAGAAAGAGAAACAATCAAAATATAAAAAGGCCTTTAATTTTTAAGAAATTTATATATTTACTTACTAGAAGTAAATATATACTAGAAGTCTTCTTTGTAAGAGGAGACCATGCAGTCAAACTTTTTAGTGGGCCCTGTAGCTATAGGACAAGAGGCAATGGTTTTAACCTGAAAGAGGATAGATTACATATAAGGAACAAAATTTTTATGGTAAAACACTGGCACGGATTGCTCAGAAGGTGATAGACGCACCACCCCTGGAAATATTCAAGGCTGGGTTGGACAGAGCTCCGAACAACCTGGTCCAGTGGAAGATGTCCCTGCTCATTTCAGGGGGCTCGGACTACACGGCATTTAAAAGTGCATTCCAACCGAAACCATTGTGTGATTCTAGGAAGAGAGAAGTAAGGAACTGGAAAGTGAAGAGTCACTTTTTTCCTGTAAAGGAAAGAGAGGGTTAAGGCAATAAGAAAAACCCAGAGAGGAAATGGAAGATGAAACTCAAGGACAAAAGGACCTTTAATTCTGGATCAGTTACAGAGGTGTCTGACTTGTCAGGGGCCAGCCTCTTCACTTCAGCCAGGGAGTAATATCCACTATTCTTGTCAAATCTCCTGCCACTGTTATCTGCTGCTAAGATGGTAGTAGAGGTGGGGGGGGGACATGTTAGTTTTTGTCTGTATTTGCAGGTTCTTCAAAAAGTGACAAAATTACCCAGGGTGTCAAATAACCCACACAGCAGGTGTGCTTGGTTCAGGCAGGGGTTCTATGGAAGTAAAACCCATGTTTTTCCAGACACTGCTGTTCAGACTATCTGCAGATGCAGCAAGGAAAGGCTGCCTATATTTAATGGGAAAAATGCAAAGAAACCAGATGGATTTCACTGAAGCTAGGTAAAACTTCTCCTTCCATGCCTTTTGACTTGTGTTGTGCAAGACAGAATTGCTAACTGGCTGGCACAGATGTTTCCTTTTACATGTGTGTCTCCACTGATTTTTAGAGTGACATGTAGCTGTGTAAGCAGGACCTCCTGGGGTCTGTGTCATGGAGCTGACTCAGCTTGCAAACAGGCACTTTTCCCTATTCACTAACCCTGTGGAGTCAGATGGAGTTCCTGGAGGAATTCTGCAAGTTTCTTGACTCGTACCCAGACACACAAGTTCTGTAGGTTAGATCTGCCCTTCAGCAATCCTGTACCACTGCTCTTTTCTGTATTTCTGATGTCTTTTGCAACCACAACATCTCTGCAAGATTTTTCAGCTGTTCTTGCAGTTATAACTTCATGATCAACATTTCATCCACTTGCATGAATAGTTTGTTGCTCTGCTGTCAATCTCTACTTTATCTAACTGTGATATCTGCCTTATCTAACTGTTCACTGGGTGCTAAACCGAGCGACAAAAATGCAGAGCTGAAAGTATAAACCCTGGTGGGGCAATCCAGTTATCAAAGACATGCCACGTGCCTGCAGTATCTGATGCTATCAGAGCTTTTCCATGAGTTCCCAGTCTTGCATGCATATTTCTGTGAGCTGGATATTATTGGCAGCTTTCTGCATCTGTCAGATGATAATTCAGAAACAAGAAAGAGATTGTAGTTCCTGTCTAAAAGGCTGTGGGACACTGGCACAGATTCAGTGAGCTGTCTGCCCTACTATGAAACCCTGTTTAAGAAGGTAGGAGCAGGGTCCTGATTAACTTAGGGACAAGGTTCTGCCTCAGCAAAGAATGCAAGGGCACATGGAGATAGATGTCTGTGGACCTGTTCAACCCCTGAGCATGCACATCTCTGCCACAGTGCAGCACAAGGCAGGGCAAGAGGTCCAAGTTCATCCTTGTGTGACAAAGAGGAACTAAAGGTCAGTATTGCTTTTAATAAAGACTGTGAACACTTATCCAGATAAAATCAGTGTTAAACGGTAGCAGACCTAGGATGTTTCTCATCTGTAGGTCTCAGAGCACTTCACAGAGGTAAGCACTGCAACTCTAAGCACAGAGTTCTGGGTAATAAAGCCTTTTCACAGACATATTTCTAGGAGATCTTTGTTGAAGTCACTTCTCTCCACATGGCGTCAGTTTAAGATTTACATGCAAAGTAGAACAACAAGGGGAGGTGGCTGCTTGTTGTTGTTACCAATCCAGTGCTGAGTGCCTCTGCACTTCACAGAGCATGGTTTGAGCTGCAGTCGTGCAGCTCTCCTGTAATCACCACAATTTCCTGTTGCACTCATTTGAAAAGACAATGTTCCTGAGGAAGTTATGAAGACGGCAAGTAAGTTGCTGCCCTAATTTCTGTGTGTTTGGATAAGAGTGCTTTCTTAATTATGCCGGTTAGAGCTTATTTACAGTGCTTCTCAAACATTTGGAGGGATGAGAAACTTGTGCTTCCAGAGAACATATGGGCAAAACTGTGTATTCTGCAGTCCCCTCAACATATTGTTTAGAAACAGCTGCAGAAGATTCAAGGCAGCTCCTTTTTCACTGGTGCTGAAACTGTGAGGGAAGTGGCTTAAATCTTGAGTCGCAAGACGCTGCTGCAGCTGTGATGTCAGATAAGAAAATATAACTACTAATAAATCTGCTGTATGACTGGAAATGTTTCTTAAAGGCAGTAACTGAAAAAAGTAATTTCACATGCTCTAGCCAGCACTATTTTTTTAAGGTGCTGAATATTTTACACCTTCAGATGGACTCTCCCAACAGTTGTGAAGTGTATGCCAGAGAGCTCCCTCGCAGTTCACAAAACAGGGCTCTCAACAGGAAGGATGTCTGTACCTTTTTGCTGACAGCCATGGCTTCCTGCCTTTGTTTGGGGAGATGGTGCAGTGGAGGCAAGCAGCAAGTTTGCTGTCTGTCTGATGAGCAGATAACCTGCACAACTTGCAGCAGGGATCAGGAGACTGCTTTGGCTTTGCTCACCCTCTCTGTCACGACAGCAGTTGCTTTGCTGGTTACAGCTCCCATGTGTACAGGGGGCTGGACACAGCTCTCAAGCAAGGGGATTACCCAGAGAGAATATTAGGTGCTATCCTTTTTTTCTGGGCACACAGGAAATGTTGTGGGAAAAGCTGAGTTGCTAGGCAGTTGTTTTGCTGGTAATGTGGGAAGTAAGCCAACACAGAGCAAGCCACAGAGGGGCCGTTCTTTTCAGGCCACAGAAGAGCAGAGCCTCAGCGTGTTCTTTGCACTCCAAGTTTGCCTCTGTGTCTGAATGTCTGGAAGCCCTTGATGCCATGTACCACCGCTTTTAAAACTGATAAATCAATTGTGGCACTCTTCTTTCCACTCACCCAAAAAGTTTTAATTTCGTTAACGTTCATCTGGTCAGTTTTTAAGTTTCAGTTTACTCAAGCAACTCTTCTGTTGTTACTTCTAGAAAAAGTGAGATCTAGAAAAGGAAAGGAAAGAAAGCCATTAACTTGAAAAGTGGCAAAGGCAAAAAAAAAAAAGAAAAGGAGAGTAAAAATTATTATGATTTAGTATGTGAAATGAATAATACAGAAAATGAATTCTTTAGCTGTATGCTCATCAGTGATACTTCAGGTTTTGTTGCAGCATCACTTTAAGGATTCATTCAGCTTAAGGTTAAGTAAAGTACTCCCCTACACACACTAATTTAAATCATGAAGTGACATGTGAAGGCCCAAGACAATTCCTGTAGTTTATGTGAAGAATTGCAAAATGCAGAGACATATAATGGTGGCCTTAGTAATAGGGACTAATTTCCATTTCTGAGACCAAGTAGAGAGAAATGTACAGCCCTTGGGCATCACACTCTATTTCAGTGAACTGTGAGAGTTAGGCACTTCAGCCGCAGAATTAGGAATACAATGCCAGACAGTGGGGAGCCAGAAAGCTGCTCTCCAGGAGAGTCACAGACACTATATGGACACTCTGACTCTGATGCAAAGAAGAAAGAGGGTGTTTCTCAATGCCACTATTCATCTTGTCTTCCTTGTCTCCTGTGAGTTCTCTAAAAGGCTTCATGTAAGAGAAACTGCCATTAGATTTGGTGCTCATGGGCATCCCCACTGACAGTGCCAGCAGGGTCTCATGGTCAGACAAGTGTGGAGAACAGGATCTTGCACTCTGAGTCACCTTCCTGGTGCCTGGTGGCAAATTTTATTTTAAAGGATTATTGTAGCTTAGTGTTGGTGGTGCCAGCCCAAATCTCGGTCAGTGCCAAGCCTGGCAGTGGTGTGAATGGTTTGCCATGAATGCTCAGGAGGAGGATGAGTTTCATGCAGAAGGCAGCTCTCATTCCTGCTGCCTTTAATGCTCAAGCTCTCTGGCAGCCTGAGAAACCAGAAGCTGGGTGTCATCTTTCACCATTACTACATGCAACTTCCTTCATTTGCTTTGATGTGCTACAGTCAATATTTCCTGAGCAGTGTCTAAGAACATTATGCCATCTTTTCAGCTCGTGTTTGTTAGTTTCAACTTTTGCTGGCATAGTAGCTGAATATAAAACCTTATTTTCTTCACAGAAGAATTCAATTTCTTTCTTACTTCACTTCATAAATAAGTCAATGAGTGGAATTGTATTACAGAAGCCCTACTAAATAATAAATAATGCATTTGGTCTGCCACATGATTCTGTGCTTGTCTCTTTGCCCAGTGCTCCTCTGGGCATGGGTTTTGTATCACAGTGCATGTAAGTTTAGATTCTTTGCTGTACCTTTTAAACTCATGCCTACTCTGAATTAGATGCTTCTGCTAAGAGTTTATATGGAGCAGTATCATACAGAACAAATATCTTTATTTATTTTACAAAGTCTCTCTGAAGTTTTCATTATGTGATTTTTTTTTACGGTTTTTGGTTTCGTTTTGTTGTTTGTTTGTTTGTTTTTGTTATGAGATACTGAAATCTGGAGTTGGTAAGCCCCCCTGACTGACAGAACCCTGACAGGTTCTGTTCCTGAACTTGAACTTGAGAAGATGCTAGAGGAGCTCAGTTTAGCTGTTCTGTGTCTGTTGTGTGCCTCATCTATATGAAATCCATTCATATTATCTGTGTGTTTCAGGAGACCAAATGGCTCTGCTGCAAGGGGTCTAGAAAGCAGTTTGAGAGAAATGTTTTTGTAACACATGCTGTTTGAACTATCCAGGTGCTGAGAGATTGCAGGGGTAACTACAGCCAAAATCCAGTAAGTGAATGATTGTTTCTCTTCCAAAGCTTCTACTACATCATCTACATGTACATTATTATGCTCAAACTAAATAGAAAATTGACCTGAAAAAGATCATCTGGTATTGACAGTACCAAAGTGTTTCTTCCCTAAAACTCACTTGCCTCTTGTTTATCTGAGTGACAAAGGTTCCAGCAAATCTCCTGGGGCTTCATAGCAGCACAAGCAGTGAGGGGAAATCAAGGCATTGGCAGAACATGCCAGAGATACCTATGAAAAGACTGGATTGTGAGACAACGGTGAGCCACAAGCTTTTGGCACAAAGCCAGAACAAAATGCAGAGGAATATCTAGAGGTCCTTAAAAAGTTCTGTCTTGAATATGCCATGGAAGTGATCAAGGTACCCTCAACAGTAGAAGATATCCTGGCGTGTGAAAAGGCAGAGACAGGGAACATGGTGAAGGGGTGTGCACACGATGAGTGGGAAAACCTCCAAAACTTGGCAGAAAATGCAAGCAAACAGATAAAGTGGAAAGAAACTGTTTTTTGAGGAACTTTGAAATTGCAGAATTTTCTTCAGATTTTTCAAGGTCAGAGAGGTATCCAAAGTAGTAAGGACTGAGAAGGAAGCACTACACAGCAGACCCCAGAATAGCAATGCTGAACATCTGATGATCTCAGGAAAAAACACTCTAAAGACAAGACAATATTCAAAGTATAGAAGTCTACAAGCAGAATGATGATGAGAAGGATTGCATTGTAGCAGAGAAAGTTAAGAGTGCCATCCAGAAATCAGTGAAAACAAAAGGTCCAGAGAGTGGATGGCTCTGAGCAAAATGATCCAGGGGAAGAGGAGCTGGTCTGTTCAGGAAGGTACATGGGCTATATAATACACAGAAAGAAAGGAAGAAAGAAGGAAAAAGATTCTTAAATAAAGAAGGAGGAAAGTCAATTCTGCTGTTAGTGCCCAAGAAAAGTGAACTGCTAAGCTGCACAAGTCACCAGGGATGGCTGATCAGTGAAATTAGGTCCTTTTCAAACAGTTGTGAGCTGTTAGGTCTGCCTTAGCAAAGCGCTTTGTGGTTCACAGGGTACTGCTGTGGAATCAGTGGAGAGAGACAAGCTTGGGTCCCAAAAACTTCTCAGGTGTGGTAAGATCAATGGTCTTGACAAACAACACAGGCCAAGCAATGGTTTCAAGGTGATAACTAGCAGTAGATAGGATGTCTATTATCTCTCAGCACCTTCCTAGCCTTCTTCTTGGAGGAACTCCTTAATGGAGCTGTAATGGCAGAAAGGGTCATAATAGGAAGATTTTTTTGTGAACACAGAGAATAGAGGTTTGAAGAGTAAAAGCATCAGCTTCTGCAGACTGGTGAGTGGATGTGCTGATCAGTATGTAGAAAACAGTGGCAATGGAGAAATGAGAATTACAGGGATAGTAACAAGGCCGTGCTGTGGCTGAAGTGGATCATCTTTTGTGCAAAGGCACCTTGATCACAGAGGATAGCAATTGTTTAAGGAAACGATGAGGGATTGTACAGTGGAGGTGCTCTTGGCTTATGCAAGATCTCCACAGAGGGAGTTTATCAACTTTCAACTTGTGGTTTGTGGTTGACAAGTCCCTGGGAATGCATGGACTAGTGGGTGCTGAAACAGGGACTGGTCACAGTAGTAGCCTGACAGAATTCAAGAAATGTTTGGACAACACTCTCTGTGACTCTTGGGGTGTCTTGTGCAGGGCCAGGAGTTGCATTTGTTGATCCTGATGGGTCATTTCGAGCTTAGCTTATTCTATGGTTCTATGATTCTGAGTCCATGCAGCACCTTTAAAAAAGCAAGTTTCACTGCCAGTGAATTTAGCATTTGTGAATGGTCTTGAGAAAGCAGAGAAGTGGATTAAAAAAAAGGATAGAAAGAGTGGAATGTGTTTAGTTCCACCTATAAATGACTGGAGTAGATCTGTTAGATCTTGCAACTCTCCCTGGACCCTGCAACAAAATTGGCTCTGATAATACAGACCTAGTGTTTGCTTTCAATCAAAAATGCTGCTACCAAAGCTTTTAAAGAGAAAATATTTTCCAATGTGTGCCATCAGTACCTAAATTGGGGCTGGACTAAACAATGCTTTCATCATCTTCCAAGTAATTTCTGGCACTGGTCTTGCTCCATCTTCTTCCCAACATCCTGCCAGGAGGCAGAGGATCTTATCCAAAGGCTGTTGCATCTACTGCTGACTCTGATGGAAATACAATAGCAATATCTTTAAAATACTGCTGACTTGTGTGGCAGGATAGCATTTGTTAAAATACTCCTCTGCCTTATTTAATTAACTTGTATCACTTAGTGTCATCATAGTTTTAATTTTTCCATCTGCTGCCCTTAGATTTATGGGCAACAGCATGGTGTCCCTTCTGCAAGAATTCCTTGGAAGAGTTTGTGCAGTGATGCCTTGTGAGGAGCAAGGACACAGGGCACTGAAATCTTGTTAATCCTCACATAAGCTGAAGTGTCTTCTGAGAGGTTCTTAAAAGCAATAAAATGTCCATAAAGCAGATTGGTAGGAGGATCACACACTGGATGAAATGCATGCGGGAGAAAAGGTTGCACAATAAAGACCTCAGTGAAGCAGTAAGAATTAAGTGGAAGTAGCTGCCTTCCTTTTAAGCTTCTCACTTTTATAACTCCCTCTTCAAGCAGAAGTGAAGTTTTGCCCACTTCGTCCATCACCATCTACATCCAGAGCTGCTTGCTGGTTGCCTGTGCCATAACATCCCTTTCAAATGCTGATGATGTATTTCTGCTCTCATTTTCTCCTCTGCACACACAACTGTCACACAAACACCCTATGGTTGTATTCTGATGAATCCTCCAAGATAAAAGTAACAGGAGCTACCCAGGGGAAGGAATTAAGTACATGGCTCCAAGGATTGGAGACTAAAGTTCCAAACAACAATAAGAATTTAAAACATGATACTAAGGGAAGTAAAGACACTTTAGAAAATGAGAAACTGAGCCTTCATTTCTGGCTATGGTTTTCAAAGCAATAATGATTTGCTTCCCTCACTCTTCCCAGCACATTAGCACATATTTCCCCCAAAATAGCAAATTATGATGACTAGAGTACAAAGAGAGAGCCAAAGGATTTACTAATATATATTCTATGCATACCAGTGGTGGTTATGTCATAGAGAAAAAATGCCTGGGATTTCTTTTTCCAGTTTTTATAGCAATAACCAACAGAGGTCAGGGCATTTCCTAAAGATTTAGTGACTGTTTGGAGTTAATATCCTTCACCTTACTTATGGACCACCATTTGCTCCCATCCATCCATTAATCTGCTGGAAACACTGCACAACAGTCACCATTTCCTATGGAATAGCAGCACCAATCAGTACAAATGGTGTTTGGAGAGCCATCCTTCATGTAAAATGCACGTCATGTGCAAGAATAAAGGCAGGAAACAAAAGCCTCCTGGACATGGGACCAGTTTGATTTTTGGGACACAACCCTGTCCTTCTGCTGGACATTCAGGGAAACAGGTTGACCTTTTCTGACCACTTTTTACATAGCACCCTCATCACTCAGTGTTTCAAATAACAGAATTCAGTTTTATTGTAATTTAAAGAACAGAACAATATAAAAGGTTAAGCACAGAAACTCTTGTAAAAGGGCTCTGTTTTCAGGCCAAGAGGTGTCTTTACTCCTGCAGAGGCTTTGATGCTGTAAAGTGTCTTTCCATCTTATGTAAACTGCCTGGCACCTCTCAAAATGCTGCTGTCCACACTCATTAATCCACTTTTCCAAAAGCTCCTAGGGGCAGAGCTGGAAGAGAGCAGAGAGGGCCATCAGTTCAGAGGGCCCACAGCAAGAAAAGCTTCTCTGAGCAAACACCCAAGCAAGGCAGATGGTGAGAAGGTGAAGGCATGACCCCAGAAGAGGACATGCAAGTAGAGTGAGGAGAAAGCTGCAAAGAGAATGTGATTACCCACTGAGGGGCAAGGAGTAGGGAAAAAACCAGCCAGGCTCATGAGAAACTGAGCAGAAAAACACATAATCAAAGGGTTAGTCTCAAAAAAACCCCATAAAATATGTGCCCAAATGACAGAACTTCTGGTACATGCCTGAATATTTTGAGCACTTATTTCTTACAGTTTTGAATAAATATTTCTAAAATACGATAGTATGATTTTGCTATTATTATCTTATTATTTAAAAGGCTTTTGTTTAGTTCTTCTGGACAGAATCCAAATAAGATTAGTAACGTGTATTTAAATCCTTTGTTTTAGAGATTATCTTATGCACGTGAAAGAAACACATCCCTGGTGAGCAGTATTGCTGGAGATGGTGAGGAACAGTAACCCTGTGTTGGTATTCCTGCTGGCACTACTCCACAGGCCCCAGCCAAGAGACTGAGATTATACAGACACGGGGTGTCAGAAAGAGTCTGTTTTGGAGAGGGGCTTTTATTCTCCTTTCATTCCCTGCCTCTAAGCCTGGGAAGCAGAGCAGATGCCATAAGGGCCACACTTCCTGCATCAGGACTCATGGCCTGGCACTGGCATCTGGAGAGGCACATATCCCAGTGATGTGTAATACCTCCATGGGGTTCTGTGACTCAGTGTGGGGCACTCACCTCACCCTTCTCCCACAGGGCCAGCAACCAGTGAGATTCCATGGCTGTGGCATGGGAAGACAGGGAAAAATTGCATATTATGAGTTAGAATATAGCAGAAAATTGTACTTCAAGCAGCATGCTCTAACATGGCAATGTATTCTGGGACTGTCCTGGCTGGATGCTCTATCTGTGTGTCCAGCCAGCACAAGTGTCCACCCAGACTTTCCTCAGGTTTAACTGATCATTTCCTGGAATTTCACATCAATTATATCAGGAGGAAAAAACTTTTGACAGGCATTAAATCAAAGATAATTGAACTCTCTAAACTGGAAATTCTTTTATTTGTTTAACTGTGATCATCATAGGGCAGTTCAGTGGAAAGTCAGGAGGCCTGCAGGAAGCAGGCTGCGCTGCTGGGCCAGGCTGGGGCCATCACTGGGCTGCAGTAAGCCCTGAAGAAACAGAGAAGTGAGTGACCAAACCAGGGAACAGGGCTGGACACCTGAGCCATGGGACAGGACACTGAGCTTTGGTGCAGGGGAGAGCAGCGGCAGGGGCTGGATGGGAGAAGAACTGAGTGCTGGTGCTTGTGTGGATTACTGGAGTAAGGTACCTCCTCTCCTGTTTCTACCTTAACCTATGAGTGCTTTTGGTTTTATTTTTGCCATAGCACAAAAGGAAACATGGGATTCACCAACTCATATGCTTTCTAATTTAGGTTGTACATTAATACATGGAACAAATAAGAGGATACTTAGCCAGGATGTGAATACATAGTTCATTAGCTACTTTGAACTATATTCTTCATGGGTGTTCTTAGTTTACAATATATATTACAGTAACTTACTCTGCTTTTCCAGTGACTATGCAAAAGCCTTGTGCAGATGAGTTTCTGGGCTGTAAATTCACACTCTGGCTACTGCACACTAAGTTACTCACTGGAGACAGACTCCAACTTAAAGCATCAGCACTCCTTTGCATAGAATAAGTTAAATTTTTTGAGCTTGTAGTTCCACTATAATCAGGTATCAGCTGCAGTGGGTAGCTCTAAGCGGTTTCAAAATAGAAGCAGAAAAATAACAATAACTAATTGAAACTGAATCAATTTCCATTGGTGGGTTTGGCAATGTTAGGTTTATGGTTGTAGTTGATGATCTTAAATGTCTTTTCCAACCTAAATGATTCTGTGGTTCTGAATTGGTTGTGTCATTGTCAGATGAGCTTTGGCAGCCCTTAAGTGAAGACACACAAAGGGCAAGTTACAAGTCTCTTAACTCACATTCAGGATCCCTGTCACACATGAGACACAATTCTTCCACCAATGTTCAAGCAGTATTTTGTGTTTTGGCTGGAGCAATCAGCCACTTATATTTTCTAAGCCCTTCTTGCTTTTTGTGTGTCAGGGAACTTTTAGCTCACATTGCCAGGACTTGAAGAAGTAAATGTGAAGATGAGATAGGAGGCATCTTTCTTCAGCCTATTCTCTGTTTGGCCCAAGCTCCTGGATTTGGAGGACTTGCAGAGCTAGAGAGCAAGAAAGCTTCTGTGGAGACAACCAGTCCCTCCTTCCTCAAACTTAGGGAGAGCCATTGCTTGGAGGCAGTGTTCAGGGGGAAGGTTTTAGTGGCATAAGCAAGCACCCAAAGCAGTTTCCTGTACTGAACATAGAAGGAAAATAAAGGTTAACTTGTTGGAATTAATCGCAGTTATAAAGGCTGGGATAATTAACTCTGTGTTTAATTAGGAGATCATATCTGTGAAGAGGGAGGTTTCATGTGTTAATAGTTTCGTGCAGTGCATAAATGCTGAGATGAAATTAAACAGCATGGTAAAAGTAAATGCTGAGGTGAAGGGTAAGAACACACCGCATGTAATGCACATGGGCTTGTGGTAGCAGGAATTTATTTTGCTATGGAAAATGACTGAAAAGGCTTGGGATGATGCTGTGCAGGGCTGGGAGTGGGACTCAACGATTTTTGAGGGTCCCTTCTAACACAGCTTATTCTGTGATTCTGATGAGTCCACCTTGATCAGTAGCATGAATGGAAGTGTAACACAGGGAGTAATTCCTTTTCCACATAGCCAAAAAGACTTTGCAAGTTCAAAATATGTTCCATGCAGATTGAAAAATTGCTACCAACAAATGACCAGAAAAGAAAAAAAAAAAGAAGAGAGTCAGAGCATGCAGTACATATTTACATGTATGAATTAATGATCTTTCTGGTCTCCACTCTTTATATTTGTGTTGCAAACCTTGTGCTGTGCAACCTCTGCTTGAATGCACCACCCCAGCATAATGACACTGATACTGCACAACTCCACATCAGAACTGCTCCCAGCTGTGAATGAGTTGTGCAGGTGTGGTGTCAAAAACAAGCCAGGGGTCGGGGCCTGTCTATCCTATTAGGAGTGCTTGGTGGGTCTAACATCACCTAGAGAAGTTATGAGATGGATTTAGTGTTCCATGACAGAGGCTATAGTAGAGTGCTTTCCAGAGGGAAAACATTTGGGGTAGTGCAAAGCAATAAAATTCCAGAGGTGGTATTGATAGTATGATCTCAGATAGATCTCAAGGGCTTGATATTGGTTTAGGGTTTGGGGTTTGTCTTACTTCATTCCTTACTTTTTTTACTAAAGAGAAAACTACTTTACTACTACTACTGAAACCCTTGGACTGGGCTGTTATTTCACAGTCCCCAGGTCAGCTTACTGAGATCCTGGCAAGTCTGTAGACTAGTTCCTTAAGAAGTGCTAGAAGCTGTATTCTTCAGGACATTTGAGAGGATGCTGAAGACAATAATGTCGAATTAAAAAAAAAAAAACACATGATATTTTGCAGGGGACTAACTATGTCACCAAGTAAGTTGCTTCTAGATGTACCTTTTGTGTTTCTTTGAGACAGAAAACAGGATCAGAAGTGAAAATAGTATTGTAGAGCTTTCAATAAAAGGTAGTATTTTTCTCTTTAGCAGTACTAAAGAAGATTGAAGGAGAAACTGCAATTGTTGCCATAATTGTTTTTTAACAGAAGTCATACTGTATCTAGCAAGACACTTATGTAACACTGTCTAAAATCTCTTTGTACTCAGAAAAGGTCATAAGTAAATGACTTTGAAGCTTAATCAGTGGAAGTACAGGACAATTTCTGAATTTCATTATAAATCTAGTTTAAATGCAATGAAGCCAGCAGAGTTACTTGGGATT
Source organism: Trochalopteron elliotii (assembly GCA_024734555.1). Lineage (NCBI taxonomy): Eukaryota > Metazoa > Chordata > Aves > Passeriformes > Leiothrichidae > Trochalopteron > Trochalopteron elliotii. The sequence continues at coordinate 10,063,992 of JANPWX010000096.1, read as the reverse complement.
TACAGTAGAGTAAGAGTGTGCAGAGTATGGCTCCATGATTTTAAATGCTTTATTTCCACTGTGCAGATATTAACACCTGTCAGCAACTTGCACAGAATAATTTTAAAGAAGAGACTCAGCATGCAAACCCATAAAATACTAGCTATAGGACAAAAAAGCAAAAACTTTAACATTGTTTAGTATACAAATAGTGTTCCTACAACAATGTATGAAACTAGTGAATGCTTCATGTAGGGATTACAGTAAATAGTTTTGTATGTAGGACATTTTAGAATAGAATGTAAGAGTACATACCTGTTTTCTTTAGAGTTGTGGTTATCTTCTTGATCCATTATATATTTTTGTGATCTGTAGAGAAAGACATAAATCCTTTGGAGGAGGAGGAGCAGCTCTCCACAGGAGCTGGTCTGTTAAGTTCCTTTTGAGCTAATTTAGACCCCTGGGTTTGCTGGCTTGGGGTATTTTGGTAATCAGGTAACAAAGAATTTCACCACCTCAAATTACACAGAAGAAAAATGCAGGGCCCTTTTCTTCAGGATATCAATGTGCTATTGATCATGCTGGGGAAGCAAAGACAGCAGGAGGATAAGACTTTCAGCACAAATGGTCTGTTCCTTTTCTGAAGCAGCTGAAAATAAAATTTGATTTGAAATGTAAAACAAATCCTGCACTTCTATATAACTGCTTATGAAGAACACAGTAAAAGGTGAGACTTGAACAAAGAATAAAAAGTCTTAGAATCATAGAAATCACATTTGGCTTACAAGATTTTTATGCAGGTCTGTGTCAAAACTTTCAGAGGGGTCTCGGGCTTAAAATCCCAAGCCTGATTTTTTTTCAGTACTAAGAGGAGTGATGTAAAACATAAAGAGGGGAAAGAAACCAGAAAGCTACTGGTGCAATAGACAAGTAGGCCATGTAAAACAACAACTTTTTCTTGGGATTCCTGTGTGGCGTTCTCTAGATTGGACCTATAGAGTCTTACCACTACTGAGCAGACTGCAGCTCCTCTCTTTCTGCACTTCCTGTACTGTACACTGATTTGTGTACAAAAAAATGCTCCAAACCTGGCCCTGGAAGTAAAAAATAAAATGACAGGAAGGTTTTGTTCAGTGCTCTTGTTTTGAGAGATTCTTTAGGCTGTGCAAAATTCAAAGGAGTGGTTTTTCCTGTTTATTTTCTAATGATGAACTTTACAGTGTGCAAATACGGGAGGTGCAAATATATGAGGTAATTTTTCCTGCAGATGCATCATGGAACAGGCAGATAAAACAGTTCAGGAGTATTTAGGAATGTTATTTAAAGGTAAAGAGTTGAACAATAAAAGTGACTGTTAAATTCATTGCCAAACACAACAGCTTTTGTGCATGTTCCAGAAAAATAATCATAGAAGTATTTTTGTGAAATCTCTTTTGTTTGTCTGTTTTGCTATCTCACTACAAATAAAAAAAAAATTCTCTTCCTCCTGGGAGAATTTAGTGTGACAATCACTTTTTGAGAAAAGACCAGTTTGGAAGACAAGGTGCTGCTGTGCAGTCTAAGGAGGAAAGAACACTGTTCTCAGGCATTTCCTGGCCCAGGAGCAGTATGACTCCCACCAAAGAGCCTGCTGGTCCAAGGGTAAAACTTGTCCCTCTTTTGGCTGGACACCTTTCTATGCCACAGTGGCTCTGCCAGGCAGCAGGAGCAGTGCTGGGGTACTTCCTGGCAGGCCTCTCCAGCAGGAGAATGCTTGATGCACTGGGTTTCGAGGTTTTCCACAGCAAGATGTCCATTTTGCTTTCAAGTTCAGCAAAGAAGCAAGTGAGGAGGCAGCCTGGCTCAGAGCCGACTTTGCTCGTGATGTGGCTCTCTGCCTGCTGGCTCAGCCTGCTGCCAGGCCACCCATGCCCCAGGGGGCATCCAGGCAGCACAAGGGGCAACTCCTCCCCTGGAAGACAAGTCTGGGAGGAAGCTTTGGGGCAGTTTTGGGGCCAGGGACTTTGCCAGGAGCCAGACTCCCAGGGACCCTGTGCAGCTCAGGGGACAGGTTATCTGTTAGGACACCCAGGGATCCACCTATCTCAGCTGAGAACAAGGCCACATCCAAACTGATCCTGATTTATTTTCTTCAGCAAAAAACCCCCCAACATAAAAAAGTGTTATCCCACTGACGCTAGGCATCATTAAGGGCACTAATAGTGCAAATCTAGGAATGGGGGGTTGAACATTTATCACTCTCTTTGCTAAGATTGGTCTAGTCCTCCTATGCATGCAACACTTTCTATCAGTTACTTGATAAGCCATCATTATGAATTACCCTGTGATTTGTTGATTTGGCATGTATGCAGTGATTCCTCTGGTAAAGCAAGCCAAGGGAATTTATTTCTGACAGGAAGTTTCTGAATAACTAGAGATGGAGTGCCACAAGAGATGTATTCAGATGTATTTCCTTCTGAAATTGTCAGATACCTTTTTAAAAATCTTTTTTTACTTTCTTTACTAAAAGATTTTGAAAATCTTTTTCATACTCTATTGGCAATGCTGACATAGCTTATTTAAATCAGTTTAACTTTTGTTAAAGGTCTGAGAGATTTGTTGATAGTGATTCTTCGTTTTAATTGAAAGAACATCAATCTACATAAGTATATGAAATTACTGAAAACAAAATAAAACATAAGAGCATCAGACACTTGGGTCTTGTCTGCACGTTCTGGTGGCAGGGCTGTGTATAGTATGAGGAACATGACCAGAGCAGCTGGTTTCCATCAAATGGCATCATGATGGCATAAAGGAAGGTGCACTGGGCCCTGCTGGCTCTATCGTTCATGCTCTGCAGGACAGCTGATGTAATTTTCTCTGATGGTTCTCTCTCCTCTCTGCAGTGTCCTGGGGAGCTGCAAGGCATTGCCCATTCATGCTGCACTTGATGGATAGCAAAGTGAACAGGACTGCACCATCCAAAAAGGCAGCAGTGCTGCCTTCCCATTAATATTCCCATGTATCCTTTTGGGGAGTCTAGGGATAAAAATCACTATGTCTGGAGCCTGTTACCTATTAGGGAATTGTTACTTTACAGATGTGGCAATGTTGATGTAAGGCCTTCTGATATCACAGGCTTTGCAAAATAATGCCATCTGTCCACTGGAAATCAGACTACGATTAAACAGACATCTCTCTTTATAGACCAGTGACTATGTGTCAAGGGCAACATCTTTTGTTCACTGACCTGTAACGTGATTTGTAAATGCATTTGTCTCGGTTTATGTTCATGTGTGTTCTTTGAGGTAGTAGTACACTAGCATCCATGTAAATACACTTCTTGAAGCAAGCATCTTGATTAAATTTTAGCTTGTGTAAATATTTTATGTATCTTAAATTGCTTCTTTCAAATAACCACATTTTCTTGCTTGTCTGATATAAAAACTTGCCTCACACACTGTTGCTCTGGTGCCAAATTACTACAGTTTTAAGTCTCCCACTGAAACATTTGTGTGCAGAGTTGTTTTTGTGCATATTTTAAAACTGCATCGTGCAGTAAATACTGTTCAGTGAGTACTAGAATTAATTTAGCAAAAAATGTGTGAAAAAATGTAAATATTAAACAATTATACATCATTTAAGAGCCAAAGCTATACCTCATCATGATTCACCAGACAAATTTTGTCTAACAAAAAGCCCATATGTAATGGTATGCTGTAATAATGACATAAAGGAAAGACAGAAATTTTTATTCTTTCTTAACATAAATTAAAACAACAATTTCTGAAAGTCAAATCCTTGATTGCTTCTCCTTAAGTTTAGTCTTCTTTAAGAACTGCAAAAAACTTTCTCTGAATTCTTCCCTCTCCCTCCCTGAGTTCTAGAAACTCTGAAGGAAGCAGGTTTTAGATAAGTTGTTAGATCATTATTCCGTAGCCAAATAATTATCTTTTGTTTAGAATCTGTAAACAACTGAAATGTAAGTTCTTTTTTAATCTATGTTGCCAGCATGAAGTTAAATACAGCTGCTGTAAGTAACATTTATAATGGATGGTACTGCAAAAAGAGCAACTTCGAATGTCATCTTGACTGGCTGAATATATTCCCTATTTTTCAATATGAATAAAATGAGAAAATACAGGGCATCAATGCTCAACAGATCTTTTAGACAGCAACTTTCAGTCTAATTGCATGAAGAATTATATGCAAAAGATCATTACACAACACATCAGTCAGAAGAGCGTCATTCTCATGGCATTGCTAAGGGCAGAGTGATTACAACAACCATCTTGCGCCTTGTCTAAGCTCTTTCTTTTTATTTGGCTCTGGCTTGAAAAGCACGCAAATACTGGATTAGAAACCCAGTGTATTACATGCTTTTGTGAGTAACCCCGGTTAGTTTTAAATTGTGTGGGTTCTGTGGCTTATTCTGTACATCCTCAGATCATTAGCTACAGAGCCACTGCAGGGAATAAAGCTGTGTACCCCTGAGCATGCGTCACATCCAGAGGGAGTCTGTGGCAGGCAGAGCCTGGAGCTGGCTCCAGTCCCCTCGCAGTGCCAGTCTGTGCACACAGTGGCCAGGCACGCACTCAGCATTTGGGATGTGACCTAGGCTGTGAATTACTTTTGAAAAGGTTGCATGGTGGGAATTGTCTTCAGCTGGGAAAGAGTTTGCTGTGTCAGCAGAGGACACTGATCCAGGTAGACAGAAGTGATATAAACCTGGTGAAAGAGTAAATGAAGGCAAAGCCTCAGAGCCATACCTGTACAAAGAGCCTGTGTTGTCTCCTGCAAATCCAGTCAGACATAGACCGTGGACACCATTATCAAGTGAGGTTATAAAAAAATGGGGAATTTCTGATTCGGATGACACTATACTTTCCAGCCTCTTGACTATGTCTTCTTGCTGCAGGCTATAAAGCTGCATCTAAATACTAATTAGTCAGAGCAATTAGATTTTTCCATACAACCTGAAAACAAGCATCCCAATTTACTTTCCTATGTGGAAAACTGCACATTTCCCAAATAAACCCCAGCTGGGTTGCTGGAACTGTGCTGTCAGGAAGGTTTTCATTGGTGTGCACTGAAAATCTGGATCCTGTCATGGTCAGTGCCCATACTCTGTTTTATAGCAGGATTTCTCTTTCTTCAGGCAGAGCTGGGAATACTGACATTCACCCAGCGTGTTTCCTCTGTGCTGAATTCCTCTATGTTGAATGACTAACAAGAGACCAAGGAACACTCTGAAGATATCTTTTCATTACTAATGCTCAGATTTTCCATTCATTGCCAAAACACAGCATCCATTTCCAGCAGTAAATGTCATGCACACAATAGCTCTGCTGTCGGTGTGAAAACCTAGCTTAACTAAAGGAGGAGGCATAAAAGACCAGAGCACATCCTCTGTGTGCAAAACTGTACAGTCCAAAGTGTGTTTCAAACCCCCAGTTTGAAATAGATGGATTAGACAGGGTTGTGTTCTAAGGCTTCATTATCTGCCTGCATCAAATGTACCTTTTTTTTTAAAATTTGCATAATTTTTACATGTTGAGGCACTAAAAGGGATTGTGGTCCTTGCTTGCCCAAAAGAAGGGAGCATTTGTAGGAAGGTTTGCAGACTACAGACCTGACGGCATGGTCTTCACCTGGATGAACAGTATTTGTGGGAATGTTAAGGATACTGGAGATGTTTGTTCTAAGCTTGGAGAAGACAGCATTCCAGACACTGTGTTTAAGCAAGCAGGAGATATGAGGAATGGAAACAGAAGATGGTATAGGACAAAGAAAAGCAGAGCCAGCAAAGTCTCAGAGAAAGGCAATGTGAAAAACAAATGCTGGGAATATGTCTGAGGTCAGTCACTGAACCAGAAGCAAGACCCAAATCAAAATCTGAATCTGCCTTCTAGATTGATCTTCAATGCACAGTCTGTAAATTGATTCCAAAGTGGTATAATTCCTCAGTGCAGAAGTGTTACATGTGTATGAGAATATTTCCCCAGCTTTATATAGTAAGAGACAGATAAAATCTGATTTGAAAATAATATAGCGTGCAGTGAATAAATTATATGCTCTGGCATTTGGTGGTGTTTGTGAGATATAATTCTATTTCTAGTGCAGTGTAGGCTTAAATAGCCAAATGGTGTTTATAGGAGATGGGCTGCTGCATTCCTTTTCAGTTTGCTAATATGTACTCGTCTGCTGAAGTAAACCAGCCCTGCACTGAATAAACACATGGGACTCTCTTCATCTGTGGGATGATGTGAATAAACCATCATGTCTTCACTGGAGATCTATGCATCATATCTTAAACTGTGAAAAAAAAATCAAACAATTTAAACTGACTATGCTGGTTGGATGCACTTTCAGTCTGTATGCATTAATTTACTGAGTTGAAACTTGAACTAAAAATAATCTGTAGCTGGAAGATCTTTGTGATGAACACTGTAAAATTCCAGCAAGATGGTTGAGAAATGCAGTTTGTTTTTGTAAAGGCTTTAGGATCTTGGTTTTAAGTGTGTTTAAACCATAAATGCTATGAAGTGTTTGTTTTACCACTGTTCAGCACTTTCAGAGTTTCATTAGGAAATGGGGACATGTCATTTTGACTTGATTACCATGGAAAAATTTATTTCGTACGGTCCTCCAGGCAGAGCACTGAAACATGAGTTCTGTGCTGGTAAATGTACTACAGAAGTGGGGCTACCATGCTGTGTAGTGTGACCACCAAGTAGTAAAGAGGTAGAGAAAATATCATCTTTTATGACGGAGCTGACAACACTCAGTCACCGGAAAAAAAATGAAGCAAAGACAATGGAGCAAATGTTTATGATTCTTCCTCTTCAATGTAATTTTCACTGCTACAAAGTGATTCTAAATCCAAAGCACTTTGGGAGATTGTAATAAAGATTTGCTCTCGGTTTTACAGTGGCTCTCTTTCTCTACAGTGACCCAAACAATCTCCCAAAACCAATGTCTGAACTTGTGTAGCTGCAGTTATTGCAGGTTTAGAAGGCATCAGGCTTTTTTCAGAATCCTGCTTTCAGTCTCCAAAAATTCAAATTCTATCTGGATAAGGAAGGTGCTGAGCCAAAGCCCCTTGATCCTTCCTTCTTGGATCTTGCTAGGGTAGTACTCAGTGTAAAGCTTCACCAGTTCTGCTCAAGCAGCTCCCCCCTACCCTTTTACTGAGAATCATTTTAGCTGAGATTGTTGGTGTGATCAGCTAATTAAGCCAGACAGAAGCAGGCAGAAAGCCAAGGCATGATTTTTCACTTGCAGCATCTAGGTCTTGAGAAGGAAATTGTTAACATGTGTTTGCTATCTTGCCGCTTGGAAATGCATAGCTGTGCTTGAACACTGTTTCACTATGGAGGGGAACTCTAAATGGAATTGTAAGCCTTCCTAACGGGAACAAAGACAGATCACAAACAAGGTAACAAAAGTAACTGCTTGAGTGTTTATATTAATGCCCAGAAGGGAATATGTCTATTAGGTTTTCTCCATGGTTTTCTATTTTACCTTTCTTTCATTTAACAATGATCCATATCAAGTAAGAGAAAGGACAACGCAAATTGAAGGAAGGAAATAACTATCTTTAAGCAATGTCCTTTTGCTTTCAGACTGGATTGTTCTTCATCTTTCTTAGAAACCCCTATGTATAGACAGTGAGCAGGGTTGGCTGCTTGGTTTGAATTTCTCTTTGTTTACAGTGACAAAAAAGATTTCGGCTTGTAAGCACTGAGCAAGGATGTGTCCTAAAGGACAGGAACAGCTGGGCCTTCTGGAAGCTCTGCAGTCTGCTGGGTTGTGTGGTCTCCAGGCCAATTTTGCTTACAGTATGTGAATTATCTGCATATCCAATTTTATAAATTATTCCAAAGAGGAATTAGTATAATGTTACTCTCCAAGCTTCCCTCCTACCATCTCCAAGATGAAGCAAATCTGCAGGGTTTCAGAGCTTTCTTCTCACCCTTTTTCTGTTACTTCTTTTCTCCTTTCTTTCTACTGACTGCCCAGACTTCATGTAAGCAAGCAAGAAAAGACTTACCAATCTACTTAATTTTCTGCCTAAAACTTTTACATCAAAGAAAGTTGGAATAGTTTCTGAATTGAAGAATTTTTGAAGAGAACATGAAAACACTAAAATCTGATATTGTCACATTCCTGTTACTTCATGGTACATATATATGTTTCTGTGTAGCATCCAGAACACTACACTTGAGTGTTGCTATTTCGTGAGAACTGACAGCTCACTTCATGCTATTTAAGAGGCAAATGAAAATTCAGACCTCCTACCAGGAACCTGTTTCTTATTTCTGAAAAACTAACTATGCCTTAATTTTGGTCTGGGAGTCAATATTATTTCAGAATTGTCTTCTTAATTTCCATCATTCCTATTCTGCAGATGTGGAAAATCACCTTTACTATATCTTCCATGACTCTCTTCATTATCATCTGCTAAGGTTCCAAAATCTGTTATGAGCTTGTTGCTAATTTCAACCGCCCTTTTTTTTTTTCTTTTGGGAAGAAAAATAAAACCAAAACCAAACACCGAATCCCCCCCACAAACCCCCAAAAAACAACCCCATAAAACAACTCAAATGAAAAACCAGTCCATCTGCATAGCTGCTGAACAACTTACCAGCAGTAAGAAAGAACTCCTTTCAGAGACCCAAGCCAATACTTCTGCTTAGGTCAGCCAAGAGGAATTGTCTTTTCTTGGGTACATCCTATACCCATCTCTTCTTTCCAAGGGAAAACAGTTTTCACTAGGCAAGCTGATACTCTGCCAGCCAGAAAAACCTGTGCTGTTTGAAAAACTAAAGCTGTCTTTAATAAAAATCTTCTGTCTTAATAAAAATCTTAATATAACCGTTCTTTGTCTATTAGCCAGCTGGGTAGTATTAAAGGGTTCAGACAACAGCATTTAATTGTATTAAGAAAACAGTAATTTTCTAAAAAGTGCATTGATTTTTAATTTTATCTATTCTTTGATACTTTTTCTAACAGCCATGCACAGCAAGGAGATAGCTGAACTGCTTGGATTCTCCCTGTTTATTTTTAAAGGAATTGAAACTGGTTATATATAGTGGCAGCACTGTTAAAACAAAATCAATTTTAATCAAAATGTCAGTTCACTGAGCTATGAATAAACAAATCTATGGCTAGTAAGCACATGTAGCACTGTCTGACAGGAAAACATTAAAACTGGAGAGCCCTGGACTCCCTTCCCAACTCCATAGAGGGCTGCTGTGTGCTCAGTTTTCATCATCTTTGAAATAGACACAGCAGGACCCACTCCCACAAGTTTGGAAGCAATGTCTGAAACTGCAAGGCAGAATAAGAGTGAAGGATTTTGAGAAGAGGCTCTATACCATGAAGGCCTGAAGGAACAGATATTTTACACCATCTCTTTGAAAGCCTCAACACACACCCACACACGGATTGCCATGAATAACTCTGATGATGCACTTGCCAGCTATTCTGCAGATGCAAGCAAGGCAGTAAATGAGTTGCCTACTCATTTGCAGTAGTTGAGCAGGGCTAAAGCTGTTGGCAGTAGCTACATCAAAGCTGAAATATGATGAAAGGATTTGTGTTGTGTGTCCTGAACAGGGGCAGGCCTGCATCACACTTAGTTGCCATCCAGCAAATGCTACTTCCTGACACTGTGACATGCTCTCAGGGGCAGGTCTCCCTCTTTGCTGTACTGAGCAGCAAGTCCAGCCAAGTCTGCCACTCTTCTGTTTAATCTGTAACAATGTGACCAACTGTCAAATCTCAGGAGATTCTATGGAGCGAGCTTCATATTTAAAAATAGAGCTGGTGAGGGTGAGGGAAGAGCACATTCAGAAATCTGGCTTTTTGCTCTTTGTGAGAATCTCTCTCTCTCTCTCTCCCTCTTTCTCTGACAGATTTTGCAGAGCTCACCATATGGGGGATGAAGGCTTGGGAAAAAACCTTACCCTGAATTCCTTCAAAACTGTCCTCTGCTGGGGTGGTAAACTGTATGATTTAATTTCCACAACTAATTCAATAATTTGTTCTATGGTCCTAATGTGCTTACTCATCCTTCATATAACCATTGGAGTAATTACTGAGGTCCAGTCAGTCAAATTGATAGGACAAAGGATGATGGCTTTAAACTGACAGAGGGCAGGTTTAGATTAGGTATTAGGAAGTGGTGGATACCCCATCCTTGGCATGTTTGAGGCCAGGCTGGACAGGGCTTTGAGGAACCCAGTCTAGTTCAAGGTGGCAAGAGGGCTGGAACTAGGTGATCTCTAAGGTCCCTTCCAATCCAAACCACTCTGTGATACTGTGCTTCTATGAAATTACTTTTCAAGCCTTTGCAAATGGGTTTGCAAACCTTGCATATACAGCAAGCAGAGCTTGCCCACAGACCAGTGCCACAAGGACCTTGAGCCTTTGTCCCCTTCAACACAGAAGTAGTAACTATCTGCCCCTTTTTCTGGTAAATCCAACCACAGAACTTGTCAGTCCATATTGTGCTGCTCTGTATGGAATCATCACCAGACAGGGAGAACATGTATGTAGGTATATGCAGTATGCATACATATGCATACTGCATATGCATACATACTGCCTGAGGCCTGCGCTGTGGAAATATTTGATGTGGCTGAGTTTCAGGGGCTGTAAACCCCTATACTGCAGTCACTACTTGGGATAGCAAAAAGAACTTCTGTGAGAAATTCCTGCAGGTGGATATATGGTTGATCAGGACTCTACAAAAAACATCCATTTCAGTGACTGTTCACTTGTATTTTAAATAAATGAGTTTTTAGCAAAGTGTTCTACCATGTGGTCCAGTTTGACTACCTATATATATATATATATATATATATATATAATGTAAAGTTATATTTGAAAGTCATGTGAAAAATTATGCTTAAAAGAAACAGTGAAGGAAAATAAGAGACTTCATTAGATAAGGAAACACAATTCACAGCCTCTCAAATTAGAGACCTGGATCTGCTTTTCCAACCTGGCCCACTTGCCAGTTCAATGGAAGTTACTGTATTTACTAACTTATCTGCTCTTTTTAAAGAGGGAACTAATCTTGCAACATTTTCTTTTCCTCTCTGTTCATAAAAATTTGAACTCCCAACAGATTCTATTTTGTTTATGATGGTGAGCTCCAAGAGGGTTTCAGTATATTTTTGTTCTTCGTATTTTTTACATTGCGAGCATGTATCTGATGGAAACAAAATGCTGATGATTTTAGAGCTTTGTGCTTCAGAACTCATGAGTATGTTTTTCAAGGTGAAGTTTTATTCTGAACATTCAATGTGCCTCATAATGGCATTTTTTTCTGGTGATTTTTTAATGCTTTTGTAGAGGCAGTTTCAGCAATTAAAACATGATGCAGCAAATACCAAATATAGATTGGAGTGGAATAGGTAGTTTTTGTTTTACACAGCTCAGTGTCCTTATCTCTGTGCAAGGGAGGCTGGTTTGCTTAAATTGGAATGTATAAGCTCAAAGATACATAGCACTGAGTACATATGGTTATGTTGTAGAGCCTTTAGAGTTTGTAACGTACTTCTAGGGCTTTAGATATTTCAGTTTACTCTAGAGGTCTATGAAAGTCAGCTTTCAGAGGTTATGTGTTCCTGCCTACCAGTAACATTTGAAAGCAGTAACATAAAAATGCAGCCCATGTGTTTTGGAGATACGTGATTCAATTTATCATTTTTAAAATTAGCTCCTCATTTCTACCTTAATATGATGCAACATGCATAGTTTTCTTGTGTTTTTAATCCAGATTTTGAGAGTTTATCCTTGCTGCAACTATCTTCAAACATGGAAGTGAAAGACAAATAAGTATTTTCATGTATTTCAAGATACTTTATTATAGCTATCTTCTTATTATTTGTTTCTTATTTTTCCTGTTCTGTCTGTTAACTGCACTGGCTGTGCTAAGTAAAGATCTTGTCATGGTGACTGCTGGGGCTGTGTTTCAGCAGGGCCAACACCAGGAAAGGCTCAGTTAACATATTGTCAGTGGTGTCATTGAACAACGACTTCCATGAATGAACTGACTTCATGGAGTATTTGCTGGGGTAGTGTGCAGATGGGAGTCGTGTGTATGACTGCCTCTCACACTCCCTTAATGCATTTTTGTTGCTCTCCATTTTGGCTTCCTGACTGCTTGCCATCTCCCATTTCAGTATTTTTTTTTTTTTGTAATTTTCACATTGGAAGCTTGTGCACAATGTTGTTTTGGAAGGATGCAGCCAGATCCAGATTTTTAGTTAAGCTATTTATCTTTTTCTATTAAAGCATTTTGTTTGGGTCTTTCAAGCTTCTTACTGTGTGAACAGATGGCAATTACTTTTCCTTCAGAAGCCCTGGAGACATTCTCATGTTCTGGGTTGACCTTCTGATGCCTGGCTCAAAAGATAGTAAGAGCAAGAACTAAGTGGTCAAAGTATAGAGCATATTTATATCATACTGTCCTGTACTAATCAGAAAATTGCAACTGTGATTCTTCAGTTCCATTTTAATTGATTTAACCAGATGTTCTCACAATACTAGAATAGCACAGCAATGCAGCACGTGATGTGCAATTCTTAAACCACCGGGTTCCTACATGAATGGGACTGTCCCCAACAATTCAAGCACCAATACTGAAGCTTCTATGCTTCTTTTATTCATATATATTCAAAGTTACATGCTCACTTAGGAGCATGATTTCTTGTTGTTTTCTAAGTGACCAAAGATCAGGTTACATGTTTACGCCTCCCAGATCAATTTGGTCACTCATGTAATGTGTTAAAAGTAGAATGATCTTACAGCCAAGCCAGAGCGTCAAAGTTACTTTTAATAAACACTCTTGTCTGTGTTAATTTTAAGTCAAAAGCAAAACAGTCTAAGGATACTGTGGTGGACTCATACATGTCATATACTGAACCTGAGGTCCCATAAAACAAATCTGATAGGCACTTTTGGTCAGTACAAACCAGCCCAATTTGTGCATTTCAGTCATTTTCTACCTTCTTGGGTAAAAAGGGTTTATCTAAAAATGTGTGCTCTATATGTTTATTAGTTTACTGTGAGAAAGATACAAGGCACAAGACATAAGCAAATTATGCTTTACAGAGCCAGGTATATCAAAACCAGAGTGTTTTCTAAGGCTGCCTGTCCTGCACACCGGGCAGTTCCCAGCAGTGCCATGGCTGAAGGCTGCTGGTCCTTAAGCACTGTACAGGGAACAGGTTCTGAGACATCTGCAGGGGTTGTGATGGGTGGATATAGGAGTGCCCAATTAAAATGGATTTTATTCTACCTGCAAAGAATACCTCATCATTTTATGGAATTCAGACTGCCGAGAGAGAAAAAAAAAGTATTATAATAGTGACACATTATTCTAGCATATTGTATGTAATGAATTACTGTAGAATCAATGTCAGTGATTTTTGTAGAGCAAAAGTCAATGGAGAAAAAAATGGGGTAGGGAGCCTCATTAAGCCATAGTATTTATAGTTACAGCATGAAATAAATTTTTCCATCCGACTTTTATGTATGGGCATATGACAGTACTGAGCTGACTAAACTAAGCACTGGCATAACTCCATTGACTTTACTGAAATTTCATCCCTTTGCAGCAATATTGGGTTTGGCTCAAACACAAGAGACCAGATAATTTTCTGACTGGTAATGTTCATAGGTTGTATTTCTGACTTGGAATAAACAAACAACATATTTCAGGCTATAAGCAGATAATGATGGCCACTTGGAAGAAATTTCCATTTTCAAGTATTCATACAACATTGCATTGCTGGCTGGTTGTGCTGTCGAGTGTTTGGCCTTCCTGTAACAGTTACTTATGAATTAAATTTCTGATTTACTGCAAAGTTATATAATTCATCGGGGATGTTTGTTGCAAAAGGAAAACAGGACTTTCTCCTTTCAACACTGAAGTGGAAAAAGGCCAGGAACTACATGAACTACATGGTCTGATCCTTTGTTTCAGTGACTGCATACAAGGGGGTGGTTTTCGATTAACCTTTAAAGAAGGCAGGTTTAAACAGGTCAGACTAAATGCTATTTTTGTGCTTCTAATACAGCAGTTACTTCACATTTGAAGTGGAGTTTAACATACATAAAGAATCATTAAAATCCCTGCAAATTATTGTGTAGTGATATCATCCAGTTTTGGATGCATCATCCTTCTGAACTCATTTGTCTGAGTTCTCAAGTCAAACAAGTCTGTCTTGAAGTAAAATGCTAGCTATAAAAACTTGAGCATTGTCAGTGGAAGTGGGATCAAACCCCTGAACTGCAGCACTGCTGGTGCTTCCTGGGCTTCAGCAGAAGTTTTAGCACAGAGAAACAAATACAAAAAGTATCAGTACTCCTAAAATCAGATAGTGTGTTCACAGAAAGTGAAGGTGACTCAAGGGGGCTCAAGAACAATAGAACTGGAGATTGTGTGAAAAAGTCATGCAGTAGATCAAAAGAAACAATTTCTAAAAAATATTTTTTGTAAAAGCATAACATCTTGCAAGTTAGCTGGATATGTTAGTGAGTCCAGGGGAAGAGGCTCCCTGGCTGCTCTGGTACAGGCAGTTAAACTTCATAGGAACCAAACTTGGAAGCCTAAGAGAAGACCTGCCTCTGGCCTGTTGGTTTTAGCATAGTCTCTCCATCTCCTCCCAAACCATTTATATTTCCTCTTCTTTTCTACTGCCTTTGGGAAGAAGGGAGGATGGAGGAAATGGAAGATAGAACAGCAGAACTCAAAAAATATCCCCTTACAAAACATATACCTGGGAAATTCCTGTTTATCTTCATAAGTTACTGGTTAGACGCCACTGGATGCCACTCCTGCATTTGTTCTTCCTGCGCTATCTGAGTTGATAACACAAAGTTGATTTAATTTTCTGTGACTTATTTTAAACTAATATTTTATGCACACACACTCAAAAAGGGTGAAAAATTCCTGGCACCAAAGGGTCTTTCAGCAATGATGTAATTAATTTCTTAGGTGAAAATCTGACTCTGAAAGCTGGAACGTTAAGAAGAATCTGCCATTTCAGGATGTTGGTAATAAACCATAGCTATGTTTATAGGTATGGTAACAGTGAGCTGCTTGGTTTGACTCTCCCCCATGGTGTAAGCTGCTAGCAAAAGCACAGTGTAAAGCAGATTCAAACTGGTATCAACTTGTGCTCCTCTGTGAAACACGTGCACTCTCATTTGCTTGTAGAAAAGGCAAAAATAAGAACATTGTATACATTGTGTTATTTCACGATGCCTATTTTGCAGATATTAGATGACACAGTTTATTCTTAATGCTGTGCAGTGCACTCTGTGTACTTTGAACAAAACATTTCAGGCTTTTATAAGCCAGCACGCCTTACCAGCAGTGTGCATTTCCTTAGGTAAGATAATCTGTTCTAAATTATAGTGATTCCCAACACAGTTTAACATCTTGCTTTGTAACATACACAGGTTTTTTTGGAAAACAGGAGGAATTGTTCGAAGGCTTATTAAAGACTGCTAAGACTTTGCTAGGACACAGTGTTCAACTGAAAAAGTTGTGGGTGGAGGGAAAGAATTGCTGTACTTAGTGAAGCAACTCAGTAATTGAAAATTTGTGATTTTAATTTCAAAGTAATTTACAATGTAGATATGCTTGCAGAAATACTGCTGTTGTTTTTTGATAGAATGCATATATGCTGAATGTGTACATTTTAATATTATTATATTAGATAGGGGAAATGGTCTGCATTCTTTTAGAACAATGTTCAGGTATTTGCACTTGGGTTTTTTTAATAATATTTGAATTTTATTAAATGTGAAAGCAAGTGTGTAGAAAAAACCTTGAATTTATTTCAGGTTTAAATCAAAGCAAAATGCTGCTTTCATAGGTTATGCTTCAGCTTAACTCCACTTCAAGCATTATGTTTTTACTGAAGGGGAAAAAAAGGGATGTGATTTCTGAACCTGGAGACAGATCACAAACCATTGGATAAGACATGCTCCAACTGACCTCAGTGAGACAGTGTCTGCCTAGCACCAGGCTTAAGCAGTTACTTTCTATTGCCCTTTTCCTCTGTTCATTCTGTCAAGAAGGTGGAGTTTGTGTCAGAAAAAAAGAGGTGGGGAGAAGGCTTTTCAGACACTAAGAAATGGAGTCCATTCACTGTCTGGAGCATCACATTTCACAATAATTACCTGGGGATGCAGGTTGTTTCCACTCACAGTTTTATTCACGTGTAAGGTTACAGGGGTTTCCCCTCATACTGTGCTGCTGTTTTCCATGAGTATCAGGACCCCAATACCCCTCTGTGAGTGAGTGAGGCAGCACTGGAACACAGATTGTCATGCTCCTAATTCTTTTCAATCCAAGAGATGTAAGAGGTGGTAAGCTTAGCAGTTGAACTGGATGATCTTAGAAATCTTTTCCAACCTTAATACCTCCATGTTTTTACTCTCATGCAAGTCACCTTACTGTAGGTATGCTCCCTTGGGACAGAGGGACAAAGGCACGGGAAGTGGACCAGAGCCACTGCTACCCACCCCCTCTGCATGGTTGGGCCTTGCAGGTGGGACAACAGAGACTTAGAGTGTCTTCAGGGCCCATGACATTGCCAAGCTGAGATCCACATGAAAATAGGAGATTGTTTCAGCAGCATTAAATGGCACAAACTCTTTTTTTTTTTTTTTTTTTTTTTTGAGGTCCAGACCAGTCATCATAATTTTTCAAGAGATTTTTGAAAATCTATAACAAATACTGCTCCAGGTCTAGAACTGTATGCAGAAGCAGACTGCAGCTGTAAAACATTGCTGGATAAAGAATAAAGCATTAACAAGCTAAAATTTATTTATAGAGTAAAACTACTGGCTTCAGTTTGGCCTGGTTTCCAGACGGATACACTGTGGTCATTTGTAGTGAAAAAGCTTTGCTAATTACATTCAGTTTCTATAAAAATAACTTAAAATCCAATCATAACCATGAAAGTGTCTCAGGTTTTGTTATCTGACTGCTTAAATTTAAGCACAGTTGTTTTTTTCTTTCTGCTCTGAGCAGTAGCACTGTCAAAGCACAGATGTCCCAGTGGAGACACCTTGGAAGACACAGCCCTGTAGCTGGAGGGGATTCAACCAGACTATCTGGCTGTGTTCTGCCACCCTCATCTTGGCCTTTTTATCCTTTTTTTCTTCTGTGGTACTGTTCATGACTAGATAGGAGAATCATAAGAAACTGTAAAGCTTCTATGAACGGCAATACAAATTACATAAAACCACTGCAGTGACATTTATTAGAAGATAGAACAACAGTTACCACACCTTTTCCAGGCATGTAGCTTTCTTGCAGTCATGATATGCCTCTGGATTCTTGCAGCTGCATTCCAGGACAGCACCACAAACTCCAGAGCTTAGCAGTCATGAGGCATTTTTTCTTCTTGCCTGCAGATACCTTCCCCATCTCAAAATTCAGTTTCCTTACAGCTCACCACATCCTCCTGTAAATATGCTAAGTACTCAAGCCAATCCAACAAAATAGTATGCTACAATGTACACACAGTCAAGTCCTTTAAAGAGGTTTTCAACTAAGCTGTTTATGTGTTTCTTTGTCTTCAAAGTTTTGCAATATACTTTAGCTTTTATTATTTCTTCTAATATTCATATTTACCTACCATGCATCTCTCTTGCAAATATTCTGCAGTATTGATGTTGGCTTCAGGGTTGAAGGCTGGACACTTTCACAGAGGTGGTGTCCACAAAAATTTAGCTCCTGCTTTGGTGTTCTCCTGTAAACCAGTATTTGTGGCTTCTTGAAAATGCTTCGGACCTTTTATCATTCAAGGACTTCTAGCAACAGTCTGAAGGTTTTGACAGGATCTCCTGCAGTTTTACTACTTGAGTTTTTTATTCAGTGTTTGGTAACATTTGAAGTCTGTGTTTCTACAACTCTACCTACAGAACGCCCACAGACACTCTGAAGTTAGAACAAGCTGGTGAGGAATGCACATCATGTCAGGTCTTTGGTGAGTGTGCAAGGGCTTTATGCAGATAAGAAAGAGGATGAAATAACAACATGTGGCATTTCTACATGCTCAGTACTTCTGAGGCCTGTTTTACTGAGTACATTATGAATACCAAGCTAGGCATAAATAAAACATGACTTGTGCTGAAATAAAACATTTTAAACTTTCCAAAGAGATAAAAGCTGTTCTGTGATCATCAGCTACTAATTAAAAATGCATTGGGTCAGCAGGAAATGTTTGAACACAATTTTATTTATTGATTGTGAATGTCTCCACACGAACACAGAACTGATCCTGTTTCACCTCACCTCCCTAAACTATCATGTCCATCATAACCCACAATGCTATCTGAAGCATTGCTTTTCTTCTTTTGGTGGGTTTGCATTCTGTAACCTTAGTATTGCTATGCCGAAGCTAGAAGCTGTACAAGTGCTTTCTCTTCTCTGTTTTCGTCTCATAATGTGGATTGCTGATTGAGTCAGGGTCTTGTTGATAAAGTAGTTTACATGGGGACCACTGGGCTGCAGTTGCAAGCAACAGTAACAGGAAGGCTGCTATTGCAGAATTATCTTTTGAAGTATTTGGAGCAGACTCAAAGCAGCGTGGAGGGGATGCGCCTCTTACTGGGTTTGAATTATTGCTGACAGGAGCATTTTGTTCCCAGTCCTGTGGCTTAAACTTTTCGATGTTACTGTGGGTCTTTTGGTGGAACTAATGGTTTAAACGGGTGTCACGATTCTTCTTTACTTCCATATAGTTTTCTTATTAAAACAAACATAAGTAGGTAAAAACAGTTATTTTACTATGAGCTCTACTTACTAAAGTCTGTGTATACTGGCCTTGGGCATTTCCAATACCGCAACTCTGGAGTCAGGCATTTCACTTTCCTTTACCGATTTATTACCTTTACACCACGCTAAGTGCTGCCAGCTCAGTGCTTTCTCCAGCCCCTTCCCCGAGACCAGGGTGAGCGGGCGGCGAATACGTCACCAAACCCGACCCAAAAACAGCTCCGCGGCCCGGCGAGGCCTGAACGGGGTGGGATGGGCTGGGGTGGCCCGGTCGGACTCGCCCCCCGCCGCAGCTCGCCCCGTGGGCCGGGTTATGTAAGCGGCTCGTCCCCGAGCAGCAGCCGCCGCATCTGCGGCGCTCCCGCCCCTGTCCCCGCCCCGCT